>BSBK01004862.1:1035000-1635000 GCA_027943335.1 Chamaecyparis obtusa
TCTTTATGAAAATTAGAAATGAAATATTTTGGACATCCATGTCATGCACAAAATAAGCAATTTGAGCATGCAAATGTTTGAATCTACCAATAAAATCAATTAGTTTTTTCTTAGAACCTTTCTTACAATGAATCAAAACTGTTAAATAAATCGACAACCAACATTATTTTAATTTTTTTGAATAAAATCATTAGTGGAATTTTTGAAAGGAATCAATAGAATACAGAGGCAAAGAACAAAACTATTGTAAAACCTTATTCAAAAATTTCCTTGTAAACAACTTAGCGATAAGTCTATGATGATTTCAGAAGTCACTACACAAGGTTTGAATTTCTTTCACATGATTCAATGGATCACATTTTCCATTATAGGTTTCCAATTGAGGTATTTCCATGCATTTATGTATAATGACATGAATGATGTCAAAGGATAATGGGATAGAAATGTCACAAGTTTGGATTTTGAGTTTGGAATGAATGGTGGAAGTGAGGATTATTGTAATGATGAAACACTTTGAAAAAGGTTATTAAAGGCTACTTCAATGGATATGTTGGTATTGGACATGTTTGATAATTAGGGATGTGGAATATTATGTGAACTGGATGGAGCATTGGAATATGAGAGTGGAACATTGTGGTAAGTAGGTATGGATGATAGTTGGGAAATGCATGGAATATTCATGGAAGGAGGTATGATAGGATTAGCATTTCCTCCAAGACTAATATGTGTAGAATTGATATTTTGAATGGATATGGCCATGAGAGGTGGAGTATAGGTAGAAAAATTAGGCAAAGATGTTATAATGGGAATAGAATTCTCAACATTGGTATTAGGATTAGAAAAATTAAGATATTTGACACAACTTTTCATAGACATGAGGTTACTATCAATAATTTGAGACATGTCATGCAAAAAATCAAGACCAATGTCATCATTTTGGACCATCCTTCTCAACCCTCCAATCAATGGGATTTTCTCACTATTAGAATGTTCTTGACCCATCCAATGTTCAAGCTTTAACAAACCATTGATGAGATTTCTTACTTGGCTAGGAGACACTCTTGTTATAGAGTCAACATCATCATGTGAAGCATGAGAAGAGTGATTTCAGTAGCATTAGGTATTTCAATAGTATGAATAGAGGTATCATCTACAATCCCATGGAGAATTTTAGTTGACTTGGGCTCTATACCCTTATGGGAGGCCATAAGTATATAAATTCTTCTCATGGGGATGTTAGAGGCAGGGTTCAAGGTCATAAAGCTCATACACTAAGGTATAGAAGTAGAGAATGTCTAAATAATGTGAATAACTTGTAAATTGATCATTTAAACATTGCATAAAATGAATGAAATTTGAAAAATGTAACAATGATGCATTTAAATTAGATCTAAAATGAAAGGATAAAGGACATGAAAGCATTCATCAAGTTTATGCAAAACAAATCTTGATGTGAATGAAAAATTTGATCCATGATTACATGTATAACTTAATGAATTGTATGTAAATAAAACCTAATTATCCAAATTTGAAGAAATGTGTAAAGAGTTAATTTCACCAAAATATAATGAAATATATAAGATTAGGTAAGGTGTCTCACTGGCTTGGATGAACAAATTAGGAAGCCTTGGCCTATCTCTTCTTACATTAGAAGGAATATGATCCACTAGGCTTGAAGAGGAATGAAGGGCTAGACATATGTAGTGATTCTTCATTGGGAATGATATGTGAGAGGGATATGATTATATAAAAGAGAAATAAAAGATCTAACAATAGATAGAAAGGAAGGGTAGTTTTTTTATGCATATAACAATTGAGGATAGATGGGACAATTTTTGAAGAAAAAAATGAAGGTAGATTGTAACTTACCTCCATTTCAAATTTTAGGCTAGGATGTAGGGACTATGGTAACCTAGTCACCATCTTCCTAGGAATATGGTAACTCACTTTCCTTATTCCTTGCAATTTTCGATGAGTTAAGTTGTAGACTATAGCTAATCTCCTTATCTTCCCAAATCTCTCTCCATATTGGTGCCACTTGTTCCTACACAAAGAAAAGAGAGTAAATGTTTTGTATAAAGGATCTTGTTAAATCAAGCCCCAATTTAGGAATCAACCTTGAAATATAAATAAATTGTACTTGAAAAGAAAGTGTGGTGATATAAAGTAAAAGCTATATTTGAAAGTGAAATTCTTAGGCCTTCATAAACCTTCTTAATATCAAAATGGATATCAAGATACTTGGTTATTGACTTGAATGACAAGAGAATTAGGAATGCCTTCACAAATGATTGGATTTACAAATTACTCCATGATTTTTAATGCCTAGAATGCTTGATATCTTAAATTGGACTTGATGCATGAATTTCCTTGTAGATTCTTGAGTGAAAATATGAGATAGGAGATGTATGTTCTTGTCCCATATATCAAAATAAGGGAGGTAGGCTTGTCTATATACCTCACACATCATTTTGGGATGAAAGTTTTGAAGAAGGCCAAATCGGGCTTGGATTTCCTGATGAAGTAATTGTTGCATGATTTTAGTTTCGGGTCAATCATTAGGGAATGGGGAAACATGGTTTTCAATTCCCTCCAATTAGGTCCCAAATTGGGGTGAAAGGATATAATTCAAGAAAAGATAGCAAAAACATAAGCAAAATTGAGTTTTGGTAAGACGAATCAAGGATAGATCAAGCATAACAAACATTGAAGACCAAGGACACTAAAATAAGGTCTAATTGAGCAAGAAATTGTATAGGAATACAATTTACAATGTTACAATATGTCTGTTTAGAGATTTGTCACATAACTCTTTGTATTCATTTTTTCCATACAAGTGGAAACCAAAACCAACAATTGTGCAAGGTTTGATGATGTTCTACACCTTCTCTTTACTTATTTTCAAAGGCATCGATACCTTCTTATGATGTAAACTGAAAAATAAAATTATGTATGCTTTTAACCAAAAATAAATTAAGGTAGAGATTTTGATCGAAAAGATTTAAATGGTAGGAATTCAAATGTCAAATAAATCAAAGAAGAACACAAAGATTATTAAATACATGAAATTCATAAAGAACCCAAGTACCATTATTTTCCTTTCATTTAGAGCCAAATTCAAATAATAATACACACTATCAACAACATAAGAAATTCCATATACATCAATAAAAAAATCTAGATGAAAATTCATCCAACATAAGACGAATGAGAAATTCTCAAATTGTAACAAAAATTTTATGATCTATGAAACTGGTTCTATATACTTTTCATTAATATCAATCAAAAATAGTATATCAATTTTCAATTCCAAAAGTCCAGCATCTCTAACAAAAGAAGAACCCATGACATAACTAGCTTACTAACATAAATGGTTTTCTTTGGTAACCGATCGTTTCTTGAAGAAAGCCACCCCAAATATTAGTACAAGTTTAATAAGCATAGAAATGTAATGGCTTGCTAGATCCCATAGTTTCAGTTGCCCAATTATAAATAAATTTTAAAATAATATAAACTAGAGTTTAATTAGTCACTACAACTCCTTCCTCCACTTTGTGGTTCTCTACTTCTTCATCTCCACATGCATCCTATCTTGTAGCATCAGTTGTTTGTGCTTGTTCTTCCAAGGCTTTCACTCTCACTCTATATGCTCGATACATGAAAATAATTGTAGGAAGTAACTTAGAATTCAGATTCCCTATCATGCTAACTCTTATCATATACTTGGCTATATTTCTTTCTATTTCAACAACCTTTGAACATAGATCATCAAATTCCCATTTGAAGATTAGGAGGCAATCTGCTAAATTTTCCAGGGCTTCAATTATGTATACATTTACCTACTCAATAAACCCTCCTCCACTTTTACCTTGAATTCTTGAGCTATTCCACTAATTTTATGCACTTTTTCTTCTCCTTCTCCAAACATATAATGTCCAATATTGAGAGATGGCTTTCCAAAACTTGGACTTTTCATTTGAACTGGACTAAGGATTACCTTATCTCATTGTCAAATTCCTTGAGTGTAGTGGTTTTCTACTCCAACATATCCATCCACATCACAATATCAACCAATGGACACTACAATTGAAGCAATTGTTGTATATTCATTGATGTCAAACCTTAACTAGTAAGACTGTTGCTATCTAAGAAAGTACTATATCTATTTGATTGTTGAGAAGGATTAGGGCAAGGTTGATAACAATAGCACCTAGGGAAAGGTTGAGTTATCTCGATACTTCAATAAGTACTTGATTATGTGGCACAATGATAAGATAATATATTGTTTATCTAAGTAGAAGCAAGACTAAACAAGTAGGCTTAACCGAGCAAAAGTGAATAAATATAGTTTAAGACGAGTGATGTTAGTGTCGACCAAGTTAGTATATGCCGAGAAAATTCAGTGTTGACCGAACATCAGTATATTGCTGAGTGAAACAGTTTTGAAGAGATGACCAAGTTATGCAATGATGACTGAGGAGTTGAACACAATATTGACCAGGTGTTAGTAATTTACATTTGAGGAAGAATTCAGATTCCTAGCCGACATAGTTGAATTCTTGGATTATGTAAATCGTGTTGACTTTATTAATTGATTGTATGGAAGCATTTAATTCACATAAACCCTTTTATTGTGATTCAATAAAGAGATTAGAGATGTTTCTAGAAGGATGGATGAAGAACATAATGTTGGAAGGATTTGATGAATCTGACCTAACCCTAAGATCTACGGAGGAGATTAAGCGGCAAAAGATGGATCTACCTATTGAAGAGGTATTAAGGAAACCTAAGTATGAGGTTGAAGCAGTATGCCAGAGTTGTTATTGTTATTGACTGATTAAGAAGAAAAGGTGAAGGAGACAGAGTTGTGATTGCTTGAAGGGATTTCCAAGAAGATCAGTGATGGAGATGGAAATGAATCTCAGTCAGTAAGCCAACATATATTTGTAAGAATTGGTTCTATTATTTGCAAATTGAGTTGTATGTTTTTAGATCAAACACTGTTGTTACTTTCTAACCATTGTATCAGTTTAAATCCTTTAATCAAGGTTGACCTAACAGTCATTCTATAAACCTTTGAACAAGGTTGCATTCTAATGGAATGTACTGAAGTCCTTTAACAAGGCACACTCCTAACAGGGTGGTCAAAATCCTTTAAAAGGGTCACACCTAGCAGTGTGTTTGTAAACCTTTGACAGGGTTGGCTTTTCACAGAGCTCACTTCAGAAGAGTGAAAATATCAGTAACATGTTACAAAGTATTTTTTCCCAAATTGGGTTTCCACTATAAATCCTGGTGTTAATACTTGTGTGAATGTTTTGGTTTGAACATTTATGTGTTTTGCAAGTTAAATACTATTGGATAGTGGACTTCACTGTTATATGTTTCTGGTGTACATTCTGTAATGACCGAGTAGCTGTTGGTTGTTAGATCTGAGTTGTTGAAGTGTTTAAAAGTTTATTTATACATCTGGACTTGAGAACATCTGATTCACCCCCCTCTCTATCCTTCTAAATCATATTAACAATTGGTATCAGAGCTGTTGGTGTTAGGAATGGGAACACTGAGAGGGGGGGGGGGGTGAATCAATGTTCATTGAACTTTAACTTTTCCCTTTAATCTTTATGCTTAACTTAAATGCTTAAGTACTGAATTAAACATTCACATAAAACATGAAACATAAGAATAACACATGACACCAATATGATTATGGGGAAACCCAAATAGGTAAAAACCCTAGTGGGAATTGACACCCACTAATATTCTGCACTAGTGTTTTGTGATCCTTGCTAGAAGATCCTTTACCCTGTTAGGAGTAGCTTTACAATGCTTTTAGTATAGTAGACCTAGTTAAGGGTCAGACCCTGTTAGGAGTCTTTTACAATGATCCTTGTTAGGGGAGTGGAATCACTTTCCTAGAGCTCACTACTTAAATGATGAAGGCTACAACCTTCTACTATCAGATACACACTATATCTATTGGGTGAACTGTCACTGTGACACTGCTTGTCAGATCAGTTCCTTGGTGCGCTCATGCTTTGACCTCTAGCAAAGCTCTAATACATCATATGCTATCTTCACATACCTCTACTTTGTTTATCACAACTCTATTACAACTTCCATACTAATTACAATGGGTGCATCGTATATTTATACACTCATACAAACAAAACAATTAGGTCGGCCCTATAACTAATTACAGACAATGCTTCCAATTGAATTGGCTTAAGCATACTTACAATTATAAATGTACATATGTCGACAACCTAAATACAATGGGCACATAGCCTTTACAATATTACATTATAATCACAAACCAAAATACTCACTGTTGGCTCCATGCTCTGTTCACTGCTGGCACACATTGGCTGTGCAACTTCAACTGACTGTAACTTCCACATCTTTTCATATCTACTTATATGCTCTTAGACTAAGCATAAGTATAGTCTAAAAATCTTAACTTCTAGGGAACACACCATAATTGATTCGTACACACGTGTGCTGATGCTCTGTGTCTTTAGTACTCTGTTAACTGTCCAGTCTTCAACACTTAACTGATTTTTGATCTTTACACTTAGTGCACTGACTCCAAATTGCTATATGACTTTGTTGCCATAATGAAAACACTATATCTAGTCATATACTTCAGTATAAAAAACTTTTCAACAATCTCCCCCTTTGTCATTGATGGCAACAAAGGAATATGGCCAAGTTTCTAACTGTCCCTTTACACAATTTTTTTTTTGTCTTCATACATTTTTATACATAAACTTATATCTCCCTATACATCTTATATACTCCATATTATATCTCCCATATTCTATACAACTCCCCCTTTGACATTAATGAAAAAGGTGCATCAAAAAATTGTAACTATACATACTCATTGAGGGAAAACATCTGAATATGCAATCATGAGTTTCTGAATCTCCTTCCAAAAAGTTATTAAGGAGTTAACTATCTGTAGATGGGAACATAATGCATATTGAAGCTTCTCCATCTTCTCTAATTCTGAGCTCAGACCTTGATCATAGGTTATCATGGTCACATCAACCTCCTTTATGTTCTGATTGAGAATGTCTAAGGAAGGTGCAAGAGCATTCCTTAATTGGGTCTATCTAGACCTTATCTTCTCCATTTCTTTCTCTGCCTTCTCAATTATGTCTAGCTGACCTTGATAGACATTTCTACCCATGTTCACATTAGTAGATGTGTCTAGCACTAAATTCTTCACTTTTTCAATCATCACGTCTACATCTTTAATCTTCTTAAGATGGGCATCAATTAGCTTATCCTGATTCATTGATTCTACAATGATTTCTCTTCCTTGATCTATAAATTCCTTCAAGGATGCCTGACCAGACTTAAGAGAGTTTAAGTCTAGTGCAAAATTACTCATCAGCTCATTGAGTCTCTTCTTTAAGTATTTCTCCTCTGCCACTATGGCCGTAGATTTTTCTAGGCTTGAAAAATTTATCTTGAACTGTGAGATGACTGTGCTCACATCATCAACTGAATGTACCTTTACTACTTTCTTGTCCTTTGGCAGAAAACTATTCAAAATATTTACTGATTCTACTAGGAGAGGATTCCTCATTACTTGCTTCTCCTTAGCCTTCTCCATAGCTAAGATGCTGAACTTAATCAGGTCTTCTTCCTTCCAAGAATCCAAACTGCTTGTGTTTGGTGTCAAACTTGACAACAATGCAGAGGAAGGAGTGATGGGAGTGCTCATGACTTCTTGTTTCACTTGTTCAATAGAGGTTTCATCTTTACTTCCCTTATCTCCTTCTTTCTTCTCTTGTTCATGAGATACATCTTCTATGAGTACTTCTTCTTGCTGAGTAGGAGGAGTACTACTACATAAGATCTCTACTTCCTTAGTATTGAAAAATGCTTCCTCAAACTTATCCAAATCTTTATCTATGGCCACCATGGCTATCTCTACATTATATATGATAATGGTGTTGTCCTATTGTGATCTTTTCATGGGCGCAAACTTTTCTGCCTCTGAATGAGTTTCATCAATGGGCGTTGAGTCCTGAGGACCTATCATTGGTTCATTAGTGGGCCCTACCACTTTATCTTCCTTATTGGGTGTATGAGTGATGGGCGCAGTAGGTGGTTTGACCTGTTGTTCTAACAACACCTTCTCAAATGCTTTTTCTATTTCCTTCATTATCAACTCATAGTCCTTGTTCATGATATGAAGAGTTCTCATCTTTGTTCTTAGGTGTGGCTTCACCATATTCAATATTAGTGTTTCTTCTTCTTTAGAACATAATGGCAGAGTATCTTGTAACACTTTTTCTCTTATCCTAAGATCCTCTTCATTTGCTTGTCTCTTTAGGTGTTCTAAAATATTCCAAACTTTATGAGGAATAGAGGTCTATATTTCAAGAACTGTTTTCTTGAACTTGATCATATGTTTGATAATCATATTATGAATTTCTGATTTATCAATCTCATTGTATGATTCATAGTTTTTCCCTACTTGATCAATTCTTCCCTCATCAACAATTCTTGTTTGCAAAACTTTAAGGCTAGGCCTGAATCCTACCTTAGGAGGTTCTTGAGTGTTTCTCCTACTCCTTATAGCATGCAAGGATGGATGACCGGTGCTGGTTTCTTTCTTCCTCTTGGCAATAGGCTTATACTCTGGTGGACCTATTGGATCACTAATTTCTATGGGTGTAGAAGGAGTATTGTCTTCTTTACCCTTCTGACTGTCATCTTTTTCAACTTTTATTTTCTTCATCTTTGGATCTTCTTGTTCTTCTGTTGCGCTCTTCAATTCTAGAGCAATCTTCTCTTCCCTTGCCTTGTCAAGGTCTACTTGGGATACTCCATGTATTCTTAAGATTTCAGATGTCATCTTGGAAAATTTTCTTTTAGTTGCAACACTATTCAGTTTGGAATCAACTTCTCTAGTCTTCTCTTCATAGGTTCCCCACCTAGGTTCATTGTCATCTTTAGGGGCTGATAGCAATACCTGTGCATAAGCTTCAAGAACTTGTTCCTCAACCTCATACCCAAGTGGATGAATCCACTTAGTTCTAGGCTCAATGGTTTCCATCCAAGTAGTATCAATCTCCACCATGAAGCATATTGTATCTTTATACTTCTCCACAATATTCTCAGGAATCTTGTACCTCATCTACATCCTTTCTCTAAAGGTCTTCAATTCCAAGGTTATATAGTCTCTTAAGGTTCTTTTAGTGCATGCCTTGTTTGATATTTGTGGCATGGTTGGGATGGACTTGTCTAGATACAAGTCTGACACTTTACCAACTATATGGAGGTACATATAGATGATAAGGGACCCAAACCTAAAAATCTTTGTCTTATCATGCTTGATAGCCTTGATATTGTCTATCAACTATGTGCGCATGATCTCACACAAGTTGAAATCTCCATCTTCTTGCACAAGTCAGATGGCTACTAGAATAGTGCCTGTAGATACACTATTCACCCTGCTAGTGTGATGAAATCTGTAACCAAGTACCATTGACATCAGTTTGATGTTTGCTTGCTCAATCAGCTCAATAGTCATTCTGCACTTATCACTCCTTGACTTACACACTTGCTCCACCATTTTTTTGACATCCTTAACCAGTGGAAGGATGACACCTATCCTAGAGAGACTTGTCATCTCATGAATCAAGTCTCCTATGATTCTCACTAGTACATCTCCAATCCAAAACAAATAATCATGGATTCTGCTTAACAAGATTTTAATCCATTCTTCCTCATAGAACTCATATGCCATGACATATTCAATAATGGGGTGATCATTCCATTTGGTGTATTCATCCATGAACATTTTGTTTGGTTTCAACATTGTGTCCATGTGCACCCTTAACCTATTAAGTCCAACAAGTTCCTTCTTACAATATATGTAAGCCCTTATGTCTTCTACATGCATGACGCCCATCAACGTGTGGGAGAAAGCTCCCTCTAAATCATCTAGGGTTGACTTGAATGGATGCCTCTTAAAAAAATATCTCTTCTTTTCAGCAATATCATAAACAATAGGAGTAGCCATGACTTACTTGATAGATGCTTTCCAATTGATCTTTGAGATGTTCTGAGGGATTATGAATCGGTGCAACAAGTTAGGGTTTCCTGCAACTGATCAAATGCACTGTAATCACTGATGATTCAATCTTCAAATCTTCACAATTGCTTCCAAGGCTCTTCTTCTCTCTAATAGCTTTGAATATGAATGCAATGAGTGAACAAACAAATTTCTATGTACTTAAAGTAAGACTTCCGCCATTAATGCAACTCGCGTAAACCAGGTTGTCACTTCAAAATTCCAAACTTGAGCTCCACTTACAATCAATATGTGCACTCTTGCACAAAGGTTCCAATACACTCCAAAAGCTTAAGTCCTAAGGTGCATACTCTGAGAGTGAGTATACCAGCCATGCAGGGGTCTAGAGCTAAATTAGCTCCCCCTATGACCCTGAGGGCCATTCATGCAGATGTAGAGGGTGCATCCACTGGGGATGCATCCAATACATTCTCATCAACCTTATCCTTCTTTCCTTTTGACCAAATCAAGCTCACATCATCTGAGGCTTTCACAAAATTGACTTCTCCTTTAGGATCCAATACTGGTTTTTCGGCCTTTTTAGGGCTTTCCTGACCTTGCGCCCTTGATCTACAAAACTTTGAGATATGTCCAGCCTTGTTAAAGGTGTGAGAAATGAATGGGGGTCTCAAATTCCTCGGTGCATTGACATGAGTCACCATCTTGCATTGTTTTGCTGTATGACCATTATAGTTACATATCTGACATGTAACATTCTGAGAGCTTCTTACATTTGTCTGATTCTGATTTCTTTGATCATGTTGAATCCTGTTCTTCTTACTAGTCTTGTAATTTTCTGCTCTATGACCAAATCTATTACATGTATAACAATAACCATTGAAAGGTCTTACCTCTATACAGTTTCTTGCAATATGTCCAGGCTTGTTACATGCAAAACAAGTGCATTCTCCAGGCTTGGGCTCATTCTTATGAGGTTTACCATTGTCTTTGGTTTGATCTTCAGTCTTCTCAGTATTGGTAGTGTTCTTCTATGTGTCCTTTCTTGCTCGCATACTATCAATCTGGTTTTGTGCTTCATTGTATCCAATACAACTAGTGTCTCCCTTGGCTCTTCTTGCATACAACTGAGATTCTATCAAATAAGAACTGGTGTGCAATTTTTCAATATGATTCTTTGCTTCTTTTAATTCAGATTCCAAGATTTCCTTGATGTTTCTTAGCTCTAAGATTTCCAAGTTAGCTTCTCTTAGTTCTTCATTGAGTTGTAGCTTCTCCTTGACTTGTTCATTGTAGACATCTTGATTGTTCATTAGTTTGTCATCAAAATCTTCAAGTTGACTTAAAAGGGATGCATTTTCTTCATTCAATTTCTTGATTTGATCTTCAAGATCACTATTAGAGTGTCCTTTCAAATCCTTTCTTAGTCTTTTGATAACTAATTGAGCATCACTAACTTTTTCTTTTAGTTCTTCAATTTCTCTTTCTGAACTGTCTAGGTCTTCAAGAGCTACTTCAAGATTCTTCTTCAAATGTTTCATATCTGCTTTGTCCATGAACTCCTCAAGTGGTTAAACTTCTATGCTAAGGACTAGAGCTCTGATACGAATTGTTAGGAATAGGAACACTGAGAGGGGGGGGGGGGTGAATCAGTGTTCACTGAACTTTAACTTTTTCCTTTAATCTTTATGCTTAACTTAAATGCTTAAGTACTGAATTAAACATTCAAATAAAACATGAAACATAAGAATAACACATGACACCAATATGATTACAGGGAAACCCAAATAGGTAAAAACCCCGGTGGGAATTGACACCCACTAATATTTTGCACTAGTGTTTTGTGATCCTTGCTAGAAGATCCTTTACCCTGTTAGGAGTAGCTTTACAATGCTTTTAGTATAGTAGACCTAGTTAAGGGTTAGACCCTATTAGGAGTCTTTTACAATGATCCCTATTAGGGGAGTGGACTCACTGTCCTAGAGCTCACTGCTCAAATGCTGAAGGCTACAACCTTCTGCTATCAGATACACACTATATCTGCTAGGTGAACTGTCATTGTGACACTGCTTGTCAGATCAATTCCTTGGTGCGCTCATGCTTTGACCTCTAGCAAAGCTCTTATACATCATATGCTATCTTCACATACCTTTGCTCTGCTTATCACAACTCTATTACAACTTCCATACTAATTACACTGGGTGCATCTTATATTTATACACTCATACAAACATAACAATTAGGTCGGCCCTATAACTAATTACATACAATTCTTCCAATTAAATTGGCTTAAGCGTGCTTACAATTATACATGTACATATGTCGGCAACCTAAATACAATGGGCGCATAGCCTTTACAACATTACATTATAATCGCAAACCAAAATAGTCATTGTCGGCTCCATGCTCTGTTCACTATTGGCACACACTGGCTGTGCAACTTCAACTAACTGTAACTTCCACATCTTTGCACATCTACTTATACGCTCTTAGAATAAGCATAAGTATAGTCTAACAAGCTTAACTTCTAGGCCACACACCATAATTCATTTGTACACATGTGCGCTAATGCTCTGGTACTCTTTTAACTGTCCAGTCTTCAACACTTATCTGATTTCTAGTCTTTACACTTAGTGCGCTGACTCCAAACTACTATATGACTTTTTTTCCATAATGACTGTTACCCAAATTTTCCCTGTTTTTCAATTTTGGCCACAGTCCCTACTGCAGCTTGTTTTAGCTTGCGAAGTTGATCCACAAATTGTTATGCTTTGCGCTCTAAACCCCATGTTCTTTGATATGTTCTCAAGCCCCAGTTCAGATCACATGCACTGAATCGCAAAGCCCTCAGAGTTTTTTAAGTTTTAATGTTGTAGGAAATACTCAGTTCGCAGGGTTCCAGAAATGCTCAAGTGTCAAAAGCCCAGTGTGTTTTTTGCCCTCCGCTCTGAAAGCTTAGTGTGTTTTCAACCTGCGCTCAAAAACCCTCTGTGTTTATGACCCTTTCTGTGTTTCAGACTTCTTCTCTGGCATCGTCATTTCCCTAAGTGAGCAACTCCAACTTGGTAGGGCTCGGTGGCTGGCTTTCATCATAATCTTGTGGTTGTCGCATGTTCACAAGGAATATTCCTTTCCCTTGTGATCATGCGACAAGATGACACCTGTCGGTGGGCCCATTCTTCATCTTCAAAGGTGGGCCGATGTGTCATGGGGTCCTAGTTGAAAGGAGATCTGCGGTTGGCGTAAAAGTGTAAGGTATATTCTTCAGCCATGTGATCTTACGCCCGCTGTTAGATGGGAATCTGGAAGTTGTAGTGGGTCCATTCTCAAAAGGTGCCGAGGTGTTTACTGATGTAGCGGCTGGGATGAATAATAGAGTGCCAGGTGGCATTGGTGGGCCCAGTGGTTATTTTTGAAGAATGCTAGCGGTCTGTCACATGATTGCATAGCCCCTTTTTAGGCTATGCAAACATGTGACAAACCGTTAGCCGCATTGATAAGAGCTTGCAGTGGCGGTGGTGGGCCGTTGGCTGGTGATCTGTCCATTTCTCAGTGGCCGGCTGGTGACGAATGTTGGAAGGTGGGTCCAAATTTCTTAAACAATGGTGGTGGCCAGTGGCTAGCATCTTTCGATTGGTCACATGATTGCATGGGCTCTTCCGAGCCCATGCGACCATGCGACAAACCGTTAGCAGTTTTGGTGGTGGCGGTTTGCGGTCCAACAGTTAGCATCTTGCGGTTGGTCGCATGATCGCATGCGGCCTCTTGGCCGCATGCGATCATGCGATAAGCGGGGCTTCGGTAGCCTCCGTGGTGGGACCTTGGGTGGTGGCGTGTCCGCTTCCCATTGGCTCGCTAGGTGATGACAGGGGTTTGCGGCGGCTTCTGGTGGTGACGTGTCAGGACTATCGATGGGGCCAATTGTCTTGCGTGGAAGAGCGACAGATTCTCAAGGCTTGTTGCATGATCACATGAAGCCTTTCGGGCTCATGCGATCATGTGACCGTTGACTTTTTCAAAGCGGTGTGGTCGTGGGTCTAGCCGAGGTGTTCAGTTCCTGTTGGGCCACGTGGCAAAGTTTGGTAGGTGTCATGTCTTGCGGGTCCCAAGCGTCTATGCGATAGTAGAGGCAAGTTTTTAAGGATTTCTTTGTTCACATGTTCATGGATATGTTTTAGCAGGCTTCCAGACTTGGCAAGAGTGCAGTTGTGCGGTTAACATGTTTTCACATGGTCACTAAGTGGAGCCCAGGGTTAAGGAAAGTAAAAGTGACTTGGCGACCAAAGGAAGTGGAGCCCGAGGTGTCTATGTGGCAAATCGGATGGTGATTCAGCGAAGCTTGTCGCATGATTGCATGAGGCTTTTTTAGCTCATGCGATCATGCGACCAGTGGTATTTTTAAGCAGTGCGGCCAGTTTTGGCAGGTTTTTTCTGGGAGATGTTTGTTTGCAAGTGCGGGTAGCTGAGGATTTATGGTTGCTGGAGGCAGTTGTAGTTAAAGAATTTGTAGAAGATTTAGGCCACCATTTTGGGTCCTTTCCAGGATCTGAAATTGGATTTGAGCATTCATGGCTTAGTGGAATTACAGGTGGGTTGGATGGTCAGGGTTGCTTGTTTGCAGGTTGTTTGTGGTACAAGCATGGGCATGCAAAGACAAATATCTGATCGGCTATGTTGTTGCAGAATTCATTTATGATCAGATTTTGACTGCTAGGGATGATTATTATATTGTAAAATCTGTAACCCTGGTTAACTTTTGACTCCTGCTTACATGCAGTTGAGGGGTGTATATAGTGTTTTTTTTGGAGCTTGTAGAGCTCAGAATTTAGCAGTTGTAAAAAGAAAGTTCCTTTCTCAGAGAGCAATTTGTGGTAATTTTCCTGCCCTTTTAGCTTTCTCCAGTTGTTAAATTTTCATTCATAATACAAATGTTGCAAAGCATTCTATGACATTTTTTATGTCCCTATGCCTTCCTTGTTTGGCTTGTCTCTTATTGGATTGAAGTTTATGCATGTTTTCAATGATATCTCAAGTTTCCTAATTCCTCTTACTTTCTGCACTATGTGTGTTATTGTGTTTGATCTGATTTAGGTGTTTTGTGGGTATACTACAGCCCCTAGCAGCCTTGTCTCATTCCTACACCTAGTTGCAGAAAAGGATGTTTGTTTGCAGGTCATAGGTTGAGCCTTTGTTCAGACCCTCCTATGAAATACTTATGCAAGCCTATCTAGTGATTTGTAACTTATTAGACCTGATTCCTTCATTGGTTTCATCCCTCTATACTGAGATCCAAACCCCAGTTTCGGTGCATCACCTAGTAGGTAGATTTGCTTTCTGTTATTTCCCTTTCCAAGCATTCCTTCTATCCCTTTCCCTCAAAAGAATTTACTTTTCATGTTAAGAAGCAAATCAAGGTGATAATCCAAGAGGAACTAGCCTAGAATCTGGAGGTCTTATCTCGGTTAGCAAAAGGTCCCACAACCTTGAGATGATTCCCATGTTATACTGGATTGTCAAGACTATGAGAGCTTGAGATCAGAGGTGCAAATTTAGTGTATAACATTTCTGGCATGGCCGGTGGGACTACAAAAGAAGTCAATTTCAAATATTATGCTATCTCTGATATACTGATTGCATAATACAGGCCTTAAAGAGGTTAGTACTCAAGTATATCTGGCGACTCCATGGGTGTTAAGAGTAGTTATCCAATTTTTGATAGAGCTTATGAAGAAAATAGACCCTTCTGATGGCAAGACTATTTGCATTTGCACCTTTTAATCAGGGTAGCCCATTAAGTTTTGCCCAACACCATGATGTGCCCTTGGTAGCACTCAAAAGTGTACCTGATTTCATAGGTGAAGGGAAAACTACGACTTTGGAACACATAAGAGATGTGGCCACTATCTACAGCATACACAATATAACTCAAGAAGATGCCGCCACCAAGTTGCTGGTAGCCTCTCTCAAAGGTAAGGCTCTAGAATGGTTTAGAAATCTGGCAGTTGGCTCCATTACTTCATGGGATAGACTTGGAGATCTCCTTAGAAAATACTTTGAGGATATTGCAGACTCTTTGTCTCTAGTAGAACAGCTCCAAGTTATAAAGAGAGACCCTTGTGAGCTGATGACAGATTTTAATGGCAGATTTCTCAAGACATGGAATAGGATTCCAATTAATATAAGGCCTTCAGTAGATTGTGCTTTCTTTTATTTTTTGAGAAGCCTAACTAGTGATATATCTATCATGATTCAATCTTTAGGAGGTACTTCATTGCCCCAGGCTTTTGACCTAGCTGTCAAAGTAGAAAATTGTTTAATCCAGGCAGGGATGATAGACAAAAGACCACCCATGCCTATCTCTCTTAATCTTCAGCCTACTGTACCTCTGCAGATGCCTCCATTTATCCCCATACCCACATTAATAGAACCTTAGGAAAGCACTAGCTATGGGAAGTCCATAGTTGACCTTCCTCAAGAGCTACTCAAAGTGAAAAGTGATCAACAAGCAACAAACAAGGAGATGATGAGCCTGTTGCAGGCTTTAACCAAAGAGTTGATCACTGTAAAAGGGCAGTATTTGGAGGATGGATCACTTTATCAACAAGAGGATCAAAATCCTGACCAGCAGTGGCAAGTTCAGAAGCAACTATATCAGGAGTCTAGGCCACAATATCAAGAGAAGTATAAGAGAAAAAGGCAGAATTTGTTAAAAAGGCCTTTCCATCCATATAATCTAGTCAAGAGGACATTCCCAACACAAAGCATCAAAGCAGTTGGCAGTCACCTGAACCCATTTTTTGGGAAGGAGGCTATAGATTTTCCACTTATTCTCTTGAAATATGAGCTTCCTAATGGAGAAAGGTCAGAAGTGTCACAACAGGAGACAGTGACCTCTCAAGCACATACCCCTAAGGATGGAATGCAACAAGAGACTCACAAAGCCCAAATCTCAAGCTCCTTTCCTGGTAAGTCCACTGACACTTCTGTTAATTTTCCAAGTTTTAGATTCTCTCCCCCAGTTCAAAATCTTAGTCAACATGAGCCTAATCTCCATGCATTTTTAGAGCCTATTCATGACCTTGTCTTAGATTTCCAGCCACTTCATCCTATTCCTATAAATGAGATACCTAGAAGGTTTGATTTTCTAGATGATAATGAACCTGTCCTGCAGCAAATAAAGCACTATAATCCAATTCTTAAAGAGTCCACTACACCTCAAGCACTTTTAGGCCATCAGGAAGAGGATGATTTTTGTCTTTTAGGTATACTTTTCCATGATAATCATGAGGAGCAGGTAACGCTATTACATCAAGGTGGATTAAAGCAATCAGATCAGGATAAGAAAGAAAGTGAGGAAGGTGAGAGCCCGACTAATATTTTTGAGGAGATGCCTTCTTACATTGAGCAGGATGAGGAGGTTGATAATGTCTTAATTGAAGAATTTAGGCCGATTTGCAATAAAGTGGGGGAAGAATCTAAAGAATCATATTTCTTGGACCATAAGGAGGGGCCAGTGATTGTCAGGAATATGAGACAGTTTGATACCTTTGATGAGCTGTTGGATGTTTCAACTAATGAAGAGGATGGTCCACTAACTGTAGATGAAGAAATATTATGGCATACTATCATGGAGGGACAAAATTTTTATCATCTTGCTGAAGTTACTGATGAGATGCATCCTAATAGTAGGAAAGGGAGCTTTCAGTTCATTCTTTGTAGGGGGTGCCCTTTAAGGTACTTAGCAAGAATGGAGGCCAGCAGTAAAAAGGATCCAGTCATGTTTGTGTCCAAACATGAGTGTTCAAGTGAAGCCAAAGCTGAGGGTGAACTTGCAGTTTAGCAAAGGCAAGCACAACTCACTTATCTACCCCTGGATGATGGAGATAAAAATTTGCTGGCAGAGGTGAGTCAATTTATTTATGTCCTCCAGAGGGTAGTGCATCATTTCTTCACACAACTGTGTGTACTGCCCTCCTTGTTAACTATCCTCATGAGTCCAATGCAAAATACCCTAAGGAGGAGGGGTAGCTATTTCAACATGCCAGTGAATGGCTTTGTTTGACCAGGTTTTTGTAACTGGTTAGCTTAGGTTAGGTTTCTCTTTTTTCTTTCCCTATTTTCTAGAGTAGTTTCCTTGTTTTCTAAGAAGTGCTTGAGCACAGTTTTGTCCCTCTCCCTGTTAGAAAGTTTTTGTGCCCAGAATTGACCCCATGCCCAATGGATTTGTCAAGGCAATTGGTCTATGTCTAGCAGGCTGACATCCCGCAGAAGTTGCCAAAATGTTACCCAAATTTTCCTTGTTTTTCAATTTTGGCCACAGTCCCTACTGCAGCTTGTTTTAGCTTGCGAAGTTGATCCACAAATTGTTGTGCTTTGCGCTTTGAACCCCATGTTCTTTGATATGTTCTCAAGCCCCAGTTTAGATCACATGCATTGAAATCGCAAAGCCCTTAGAGTTTTTTAAGTTTTAATGTTACAGGAAATACTCAGGTCGCAGGGTTCCAGAAATGCTCAAGTGTCAAAATCCTAGTGTGTTTTCTACCCTCCGCTCTGAAAGCTTAGTGTGTTTTCAACCTGTGCTGGAAAACCCTCTATGTTTTTGACCCTTTCTATGTTTCAGACTTCTTCTCTAGCGTCGTCATTTCCCTAAGTGCACAACTCTGACCTGGTAGGGCCCGATGGCTAGCTTTCGTCATAATCTTGTGGTTGTCGCATGTTTGCAAGGAATATTCCTTTCCCTTGCGATCATGTGACAAGATGACACCTGTTGGTGGGCCCGTTCTTCAACTTCCAAGGTGGGCCGATGTGTCAGTGGGGTCCTATTTGAAAGGAGATCTGTGGTTGGCGTAAAAGCGTAAGGTATATTCTTTAGCCATGTGATCTTACGCCCGCCGTTAGATGGGAATCTAGAAGTTGTAGTGGGTCCATTGTCAAAAGGTGCCGAGGTGTTTGCTGATGTAGCGGCTGGGATGAATAATAGAGTACCAGGTGGCATCGATGGGCCTAGTGGTTTTTTTCAAAGAATGCTAGTGGTCTGTCGCATGATCACATAGCCCCTTTTTAGGCTATGCAAACATGCGACAAACCGTTAGCCACGTTGATAAGAGCTTGCAGTGGCGGCGGTGGGCCCTTGGCTGGTGATGTGTCCACTTCTCAGTGGCCGGATGGTGACAAACATTGGAAGGTGGGTCTAGATTTCTTAAAAAATGGTGGCGGCCAGTGGCTAGCATCTTCTAGTTGGACACATGATCGCATGGGCTCTTTTGAGCCCATGCGACCATGCAAAAAACCATCAGTGGTTTCGGTGGTGGTGGTTTGCAGTCTAGCAGTTAACATCTTGCGGTTGGTCGCATGATCACATGCAACCTCTTGGCCACATGCGATCATGTGACAAGCAGTCAGTAAAGGTTGTTGCAGGGGCTTCGACAGCCTCCATGGTGGGACCTTAGGTGGTGGCATGTCCGCTTCCCATTGGCTCACTGGGTGATGACAGGGGTTTGCGGCGGCTTCTGGTGGTGACATGTCGGGACTATCAGTGGGGCCAATTATCTTGTGTGGAAGAGCGACAGATTCTCAAGGCTTGTTGCATGATCACATGAAGCCTTTCGGGCTCATGCGATCATGCGACCGTTGACTTTTTCAAAGTGGTGTGGTTGTGGGTCCAGTCAAGGTGTTCGGTTCCTATTGGGCCACGTGGAAAATTTTGGCAGGTGTCATGTCTTGCGGGTCCCGAGCATCTATGCGGTAGCAAAAGCAAGTTTTTAAGGATTTCTTTGTTCGCATGTTCGTGGATATGTTTTAGCAGGCTTCCAGACTTGGCAAGAGTGCGGTTGCGCGGTTAACATGTTTTCGCGTGGTCGCTGAGTGGAGCTTGGGGTTAAGGAAAGTAAAAGCGACCTGTTGACCAAAGGAAGTGGAGCCCGAGGTGTCTATGTGGCAAACTAGGTGGCGATTCAATGAAGCTTGTCACATGATCGCATGAGGCTTTTTTAGCTCATGCGATCATGCGACCAGTGGTATTTTTAAGCAGTGCGGCCAGTTTTGGTAGGTTTTTTCTGGGAGATGTTTGTTTGCAAGTGCGGGTAGCTGAGGATTTATGGTTGCTGGAGGTGATTGCAGTTAAAGAATTTGTAGAAGATTTATGCCGCCATTTTGGGTCCTTTCCAGGATCTAAAATCGGATTTGAGCATTCATGGCTTAGTGGAATTACAGGTGGGTTGGATGGTCAGGTTTCTTTTTTTCAGGTTGTTTGTGGTATAGGCATGGGCATGCAAAGATAAATATCTGATCATCTATGTTGTTGCAGAATTCATTTATGATCAGATTTTGACTGCTAGGGATGATTATTATATTGTAAAATCTGTAACCTTGGTTAACTTTTGACTCCTACTTGCGTGTAGTTGAGGGGTGTATATAGTGTTTTTTTTGGAGCTTGTAGAGCTCAGAATTTAGCAGTTGTAAAAAGAAAGTTCCTTTCTCGGAGAGCAATTTGTGGCAATTTTCCTGCCCTTTTAGCTTTCTATAGTTGTTAAATTTTCATTGATAATACAAATGTTGCAAAGCATTCTGTGACATTTTTTATGTCCCTATGCCTTCCTTGTTTGGCTTGTCTCTTATTGGATTGAAGTTTATGCATGTTTTCAATGATATCTCAGGTTTCCTAATTCCTCTTGCTTTCTGCACTGTGTGTGTTATTGTGTCTGATCTGATTTAGGTGTTTTGTGGGTATACTAAAGCCCCTAGCAGCCTTGTCTCATTCCTACACCTAGTATCAGAAAAGGATGTTTGTTTGCAGGTCATAGGTTGAGCCTTTGTTCAGACCCTCCTATGAAATACTTATGCAAGCCTATCTAGTGAGTTGTAACTTATTAGACCTGATTCCTTCATTGGTTTCATCCCTCTATACTGAGATCCAAACCCCAGTTTCGGTGCATCACCTAGTAGGTAGATTTGCTTTTTGTTATTTCCCTTTCCAAGCATTCCTTCTATCCCTTTCCCTCAAAATAATTTACTTTTCATGTTAAAAAGAAAATCAGGGTGATAATTCAAGAGGAACCAGCCTAGAATCTGGAGGTCTCATCTCGGTTAGCAAAAGGTCCCACAACCTTGAGATGATTCCCATGTTATATTGGATTGTCAAGACTACCATAGCTTGAGATTAGAGGTGCAAATTCAATGTATAACAATGACAACACTGTATCTAGTCATATACTTCAGTATAGACAACTTGCCAACAGTTGGTACTTACAGAGAACAAGTTTAAAGGTACTTGAAGTAAATGATCAAGATGTATAAGAAGGAGGTACCAAAGTTGAATAAGGAGAACTTCCTTGCATGGCAAAGTCTGATGAAACTGCTTGTAGTTGGTATTGGTGACTCAACAAAGTATTATGTTGAACATGAGTATATTACACTTGCTGCACCCTTGACTGTCGAGGAGATGAGAGCTAAATAGGAACACAACCAAGCAATGTTGGAGATTGCATCTGCCTTAAGCTATCTTGAATTTGAAGACATTAAAGATTGCACAAATGCAAAAAAAATGTGGGACACTCTTGCAAACATCTATGGTGGCAACATAAATGTACTAAGGGCAAAAGTTGAAAGCCTAAGAGGTAAATTTGATGAAATGAAAATGCAAGAAGGTGACAATATTGCTCAATATTGTGGTAGGTTAAAAGAGGTTGTAAATGCTATTAGAGGAGCTAATCGAACTATTGATGAGACTGTTATTTGAAAGGTACTGAGAACCTTACGTCCTATATATGCCATCAAAATTTTAGCAATTCAAGAATCTAGATGTAACCCTGGTAATTCTCTAACACTGGAAAGTCTTGTTGGTGACACTTCTAATTGTGATGTGTGAATTTTGTACCTAGCTGTAGACACAACACTTCAGTAAAACATTAGAGGTTAGCAGAAATTAAAATCTAACCAATAATTGAAACTATGCTAACTAGGCGATTTACTGCCTTCTAGTAGGTGTGAGTATGATATTCTCAGATTTAAATCAAGATCAGTGACAATGCGATACCTAAACAAAGAATTTGTATGCAAAATATGAAAGAATATATGAATGCAGATTAATCTATATTTTTGTATTTTCTGTGCAATAAGAATGAGAAACTGTATGAATCTAAGCTAGAATTGAAATTGAATGCAGATTTAATCTAAGAATGATGTAAATGAATATGAATGTAAAGCTATGATATGAAAACTATGCAACTATGACCAACAATGAAAGATCTCACAAATCGCATGTCGCAAGTGCTCAATCCTTCAATCGCCAATTCGCCAGAGTAATTGTGAAAATTTGAGTGTTGATTGCCAAACCTTTGTGAAGAGCTGAGCCTTGATTTTATATAAATCCAGGGCTTGAGGATGCATTGAGAAAAGCCATAAATCACTCTTGATAAACTCAGGTTGATTTTTGAGTTATCAGAAAATTAAGAATAATTAACTCACAAAAATCATGCAAAAGTAGTTTTTATCTCAAAATAGAGTTTAGTTCTCTTTTTCAACTCATCATCAGATGTTGAGTTTCAATTTTAAAATTGATTGTTAATTTCTAGTTGCTTGCTTTTCTGATTGTGCATGATTTAATAAATTAATTTAATAAATAAAGTGATTTATTCTCAACTTAACTGATTTTAAGATTAAAACAGTTGATTTATGGGTTAATCAATTATTAAATCAAACTTTTATTCAAAAACTATATTATTAAATATTGACTACGGGCTTTAATTAATTGAATAGAAATTTAATCAATTAGTCATAAGATTTTTGATTTATTGTCAAAATTAAATAATACAATTTAGGAATAAATATAATTAAATAATTAAGTGGCAGTATTAAATCTGATTAATTAAATATTTAGAATACTCAATTAATCAAACTTTAGGATAAATAAGATTTATTGCCAAATAATTATTAAATCAAAGATAATTAAGATAAAATAGGAATATTTCTAAGAATATTCCTCGATGCAAAATTTAGGATAATCAATTAAATTTGATAATGTTCAAATGTGCCTTAGGTTAGGACTTCGATGTCAATTTCATTTGATTTGTTGATGTAGGAGGTTAATGAACCTATAGCCCATTTTTTTGGGGTATTACATTTTGCCCCTCTTTGAATTACTGTGCAAAGCGCAGTGGTTCAAATATTAGTCTGTGTATGATACTGATGTTTGAGATTGAAACTGATTTGAAAGATGAACCAATTCTGAGACAGAAACTAATTGAAAGATTTAAAGATTTAAGATTAAGGTCCTGAATGACCAAAGATAATGTTAACTATAACAACAATGAATCGATGATTACAAAAAAGTGCCAAAACGCCTGATTCTGAACCTTATGATTGTGAAGAAGTGAGTGACCAATTCCAGACTTGAATGTCCTTATATGAATCATATTGGTATCACATCCTAAACCCATCAGTTACAAAGAACCAATGAAATAGCACTAATGAACCGATGGTTACAAAAAGCTGATACAATTTACAAGATAGATTAGGATACCAGATTGATATGGATCTTGATAAATCTGATATGCCCCAAGCAATCATAGATTTTCCCCAAGTGATGATGACTTTTGATGAATCAACAACTAGATGTGGTTGTTATCTTGATTACTGAGAAAAGATTTGATTGAAAGAATTAGATTTATAGACTTGAATAATGTGCAATACCATGCCCCCTTCGGGATTAAAATTGAAATCTGACAAGAAAAGTCAGTGTTATAGTTTAGAAGCATGTTAATTGATTTGAGAAGTGGTTATACATGTTCAAGAACATGTTCTACATCATTTAGAGGTCTTAGAGACCAAGTTTGACTAGGTTAAACCATGAGCTGACCAAGTTGAAATTTTGATAGTTTGATGTAAGATAATTAGTTAAGTTAAATTCTAGATTTTTGTGATGATTGAAGGTCGATTATGCCAGTAGTTAATAGTATGAATGATCTCAGATTTCAATTTTGATCCCGAAAAAGGATTCTACTTGCTGTTTCAATGGAGGAACCTTCATACAATGCTTAGTCCTTGTGTCATGTTTAGCATTTTTGGTTTTGAAGAATCATTTAAGTGTTCAAGTAATTTGTGAGATCATGCAAAGTGCAAAATGAAATGCAAACCTAGGATCTAGGACCTAGTCACTGATCATGTGTCGATTTGTTGTCATCATTGAACTTTTAGGTAATTGGATAAATCAATACAATTCCCACTAGTTATGAAACCATAGACATATGAATATTGATTTGTATGCGCAAGAATCAATACAACACCCATTGGTTAGGCAACCATGGACATATGAATATTGATTTTATTTTTAGAATGTTAGATTAGATATAAGCACCAAGGCACAAACACCAGGATGACCTGAATATCATGTCCATTTTGATATAGCAATTTGTATAAGCATCAGAACATAAACGTCATGATGACCTGAATATGCCTTGCATTCAAACACATCAAACAATCAAGAGATCATTCTAAATCCAATGTGAGTTACTCATAGTGACCCTTTATCGTTCACATCCTTAGGCAAGATCATGTTTCACAGTAGGAGAAAGAACTCACTCAAAAAGACAATAGTTAGATCAAACTTATTTGAATTTTCTAGGTATCAATGGTTGAGGTAAGCATGGCCATCCAATTCGAGATAGAGGCTCTTACAGATGGACACCATTTTAATCCATAATTTCCAAAGTTGTTAGATTTTCACATACAAACAGAAGACAAAGAAAAGATTATGCCCCAATCATCACTCTCTAAATCCTGTAAAGGACATCATCGAAGAGCTCAAAGGGACATAATATGCAAAAAAATCTCAATGTGAATCAGTAAGCATACAAGGAGATAAAAGCATGTAAAAATCATACATTGTTTTCAGTTTGTGTTTGATTGCGTTGTTGTAGATGCAAAATCCTTTCTGGAGAGGAGACAGACCGACTGACTCGGATGAAGCTTCAAAGGACTCTTACTGGATATGACTCATCTAAGATGTACTGGAAGCCATAGGATATGACATTGATTGCCCCCAAGTGTTAAGCATTGATAGGATACAAACGCTTGAGCTGATTAGTGTACAAATCATCTTATTGAAAATAGGAATGTAGAAACAAACCGGGAGATATGTACAAACTAAAGCAAGATGAAAAGTTGGGAAAGACCAAGATTGTGCTAATAGATGGAGTGTTTTGAACAAGTGGCACCCATTTGCTGGGTTTTCACCATCTTGGCAGAGATTCTATTTTTGCTACCAAGGTGCCTGTTTCCAGGTTTTCACCAAGGCACTTTTTTCTTTTTCTCATTTTTTTGTATTTTTTATTTTTCCAATTTTTTTGATATTTTTGGTATTTTTTTATTTTTTTGTGAATCATCAAGGCACCTATTGCGAGGTTTTCACCAAGATGTTCATTTTTTCAGGACTTTTTCAGATTTTTATGATTTTTTTAGGACATTTTACCATAGACTGAATGCCTTAGGCATAGAATTTCTTTAGATGGTGAATGTTGATTGGTTCTCAGAGCTGTTCTCCTTCAGTCGTAGAGAGTTGATAGGCTCTAGAGCCAAAAGTAGTAGTGATAACAAAGGGACCCAGCTAGTTGGGTTGAAACTTCCCCCTGCATTCTCTATGTGATTATTTTTAGGATTCTCTCTCAAGACTAGATCACCAGCTTGAAATTCTCTGTGTCTGA
The DNA here is from genome assembly GCA_027943335.1 of Chamaecyparis obtusa. Classification (NCBI taxonomy): domain Eukaryota; kingdom Viridiplantae; phylum Streptophyta; class Pinopsida; order Cupressales; family Cupressaceae; genus Chamaecyparis; species Chamaecyparis obtusa. The sequence goes on from BSBK01004862.1 coordinate 1,060,753, forward strand.
CTTTCTTGTTGTAGCCTCTAGACATTCTTTTCTGATACACTTTGAGATGATCATATGTTGCTTGTCTGCGCTAATCTAGTAGTTCAAGTTCTTGCAACCTAGACACTCTGTAGTTATCATCAGTTACTAGACCATGCATTATGATTCTTAGTGATGGGATTTCAACCTCAATAGGTAGTACCTGCTTCAAACCCATAAACTAAAGCGAAGGGTGTAGCCCTAGTGGGTGTTCTGATATTTGTTTTGGAGGCCCAGAGAGCTAGATTGAACATGAGATGCCAGTCTATTCCTATTTTATTAACTGTACGGTGCAAGATTTTTAATAGATTCTTATTTGAAGCCTTTGCTTGTCCATTCCCTTGGGGATAGTAAATAGATGACCAATGTTGAGTTATCTTGAATTTGGTGCATAAGACATCTAAGTCTTTGTTCTTGAATTTCCCTCCATTATTTATGACAATAGAGTGTGGGATTCCATACCAACATATGATGTAGTTCAAAATGAACATTGCTATTTGCTTGTCGATTGCCTAAGTTAAAGGGACTGCCTCTACCCATTTTGTAAAATAATCTGTAGCTATAATTATATGGGTATGCCCATTTGAAGAGTGAGGATGAATGGCTCCAATGAGATCAAACACCCATTGTTGAAAAGACCATTGTGTAGTAGAAGGGATAAGATCTCTCCCTAGTGCATGTATCAAATTTCCATGGATTTAACATTTTTTACAGTTCTTAGCAAACTTGATTGAATCTTTCTCCATTGCAAACTCCCAAGCAAGATCATATCATGTAGTCCCAATGTCTAGCAAGGTGGAGAACAAGAGGGATTGGCAAGCTGGTGGAAGAGATGGAAGACAAGAGAATGAAGGAGAATGAAGGTAAGAAATCCTCAAGGGAAAACTCCTCAAGAATACCCAAGCTAGGGAAAAATTGTCATCTAAAGCGCATTTGGACAAGCCATGAAAGGCTAGCATAGGATAAGTCACAAAATCATAATGCAAGAGCAGGAAAGGATGCAGTTCAAATGAGTAGACATGTCAAGAGGCTTCATAGCACCATGTTTTACTCTTATTTTTTTTAGATCAAGACCAAAGGGGAAAAGGATAGCGAAAGGTGAGAATGAATGGAGGAAAATAAATATGAAGGCTAAACATGAATGGAATGAAAGCAAGATCATCGTAAGATAGCTCACAAGATAGCCAAATGTTCATGTATAGGCCAACATTGTCAAGATCAAAGAGAGAAGATGGAATGGATGAAATATGTAGAAGAACTACGCATGATGTTTGATTGCCAGGTTTTCATCATGGTACTTATCCAAGGTGCCACAAGGGAGTGGTTTTCACCATAGGATGAATTTATTTCTCTTTACTTTTGCTACCAAAGTGCCTGTTTCCAGGTTTCCACCAAGGCACATTTTCAATTTTTTATTTTTTTATTTTTTTATGGAAGAAGGCAAGCTCTTTAGATAATTCTCCTTGAAAGGATAAACCATGATATGCCAAGGATTCAAAATGATATGCTCAAAGATGCTGATAAGGAAAGGGAGATGGAAGAGAAAAATGGACGATAAGGTTTTATGTAAAGCGAGCTCGGTTGGAAGATAGGAGGAATAGGCAAATTAAGAAAAAGGATAGAAGGTAGGAGGATAATGAATGGAAGGATTGTGAAAGGGTAGATGGAAAAGAAGGCAAGATCAAAATCAACACACACCTTGAAGGGTGGCGAGAGGATGGAGGAAACGTGAATGAAGGAATACGTGAAGGAATATGGTGAATGGATAGCAAAGGTTGAGGTTTAGGCACATGGAATGGAAGAATATTTTTGGAAGAAGATGAAGTGGAAGCCTTTGGAAGCTTGAAGTGATTCTCAACATTAGACTCTTTCAAGAGAGACTTTGGAATCCATATAGCCATAGGATTTTTATTTCTTTTTGATGATTTAGAGAGAATATCTTCAATGATGGATTTTGGAATCCATACTTGTCTTGTAGTTTTTTTCTTAGATATCTCTTTTGACTTTATGCATCCATGTTGATTAGAGGAGATATGGCGATCTTCTTTTTTTAATGTTTGTGTATTGCTTCTTTTTTTTGTATTGAACATTCAAGTTACTTCCAAAAGACTTGGGACTTGTGGAAGAAGGAGGATATGAATGCTTTAGATGGGTGGGTGGATGAAAAGGATTCAAGGGTATGTATATATTTTGATCTTGAGGAAAGATAGGAGATGGAGGGATGTAAGGACCCAAGATGGATGGTGAATTAGGATAGTTAGGAGGGGAAAGTGAAGGGACATAAGGACCCAAGATGGAAGGTAGACGTGAAGCCCTTTGTAGTGGTGGAAGAGGTCTAAGGATGGAAGTGGAAGACACAAAAGGATAATCAATAAGTTCATCAACATTTATATGACAGCCAAGGACATCAACACCTTTAGAGTGAGCATTAGGATTTTCAATAGAATCGTGGACATCTTGAATATGAGCACCTTCTTTGATAGGATTGTTCAAAGCTTGCAAAGACTTAGGAAGAGTAGAAAGTGGAAACAAACATGGAGTGGTAGAATAAGAAGATGGAAGACTTTGATCTTGACAAGGATCTTTGGATAACATAAGCACATATTTTTTCTTGTGATTTTCAATAGGCTTAACATTGGAAGTAACAAAATTAGTTTTAATAACCTTAATGGAAGTATCATCTTTGGAAAGAATAAGTGTAGTAAGGTTATTTTGATTGTCAATAAGCTCAACAGTGTAAAACAGTGTAAGTAGTAGCATGATCTTGCTTAGGAGAAGACTTAAGACATGGTGAAATGCATGAGAAAGGACATGCAGGATCAAAAGAACCTTGAAGCAGATAAGAGACATCATGAAAAGGAGTGGATGACATGGAGGGTTCTTGATCTTGATCTTTCTTTATGTTCTTTTCTTTATCATTTTTAGAGTCGTCTTGACATGGAGCCACTGCTAAGGACAAGGAAGTATGTTGGAATTGTATGGAAGACTTTGGAAGAGATGGTGAAGGACTAGTTGAAGTAGGAATTATAGCATATAAAGGCTTAGGCTCTTTAGGTTTAGCATTATTGAAAGTATTTGCAGCCAATTGAAGGTTAGCTTGAGTTTCTTTAAGAGGTAACCCTTGAGGATAACTATAGGAAACCGCATGAAAAGTATTGGGACCTTTGGTAGATGAAGGACTTGTGATAGATTTGATAGGCTTGGAAGCTTTAGGAAATGTATGGGTATTGGAGGAAGTAGGGGATGGAAGGGAACCATCACAAGACAAAGGTTCAACATTAACATGATCTTTATTGAGAGTGTAATCTTTATTTTGAGTATGAGAGTTCTTACAAGAGAGATCCTTATAGTATTGACATTTATAATTAGTAAGGAAAGCTTTCTCTTCTTCAAGTGAAATAGATGGATCATCTAGGTATTGTGCACAGAAATCATCAAAGTCTCTTTCAAAATCAAAATCATATGGATCACCATCACAATCTTTCCAATGTGACGTCCCATTTCCAATAAGCACGAGCACACGATGAGGAGGATTCTTAGGAACAGATGTGTCATAGGTATCATTATATTGTTTGTCATCATAGTCATCATAGTCTTCAAAGATGGGTGTGTCACTCTCCATGGAAGAGGTACCATAAGGGTTATCACATTGCTCATTATGGTATGTCTTGAGAAGAGAAGTAAGACTCTTGGGAGAATTAGAAGAGGAACAAGATTGTGGAGAAGAGGAAGTTGAAGACCCAATGGAGGAAGAAGACTTGGAAGATGAGGAAGAATGAAAGGACTTAGAAGATGAAAAAAATCTGGAAGAAGGAGGTTGTGACAGGATCATGCGTATGATCCTAGCAAAGGCATCTGATTCAATCAATTTTTCCTTTATTTTTATCATAAATTTATCACTCATGGTTTTTTTGGAATAATACTCTTCAAATTTAGCAATGAGTTTGAGATCATCCATTTTCAAGAGAGGTTCCATAACAAGATAGCAAAAATTCATGGTTCTAGAAGAGGAGGAATCAAGCATGGAAGTGACAGAAGAGATGAATAGAAGAAAGTAGAGTAGATAATAAGAGGAAAAGAATCAAGAAGACGTGAAGAGTTTAGGAAGAAGAGAAAGAAGCATGAAGAAATAGGAGAAAGGATGGAAATGGGAGACTAGGAAGACATGAGAGATGTGGAAGAAAGAAGACCAAGAGTCATTTTGTGCAACTTGATACCATTTAAGTTCATTTGGATGTTGAGCAACATGTCATAGCACCTGAGATTTGACCCAGACCGACCAAGGATGGCTAGAAATGACAAGAATCAGTTCGCTATTTTGACAGAATTTGAGATTTGTTGCAAATTGGATTTTTGACAAGACAAAGAGAACTTGGTTTTAAGAAGTAATTGCGTGGTTCTCAGCTCTAGCCATCTAGTTTCAGGCAGTGTGCAACAGGAAAACAGGCATACAGATCCCAAAAAAAAATTAGATCTGACAAAAAGTTGACCAACTGGCAGGAATAAGCTTACAATTTTGAAAATTTTAGGATAGGTTCACGCAAGAGAATGCTGCTTCGCACGAGGAAGTACTAGGTTGTGTGCGAGAATGTGCGGTATCACGCGAAGGAATGCTCAAAAAGTGAAATCTCATGTGATAAAAGAACAAATTTTTGATAGTTTTGGCACAATTTTTGAGGCACAAACTTTGAGATACAACACTGGCTGTTCTCTAACAGAATATTCAGTTCTCACACTAGATAAGGATTTTTTCTCAGATTTTGCAATTTTTGAGTGTTTTAGTATCAAATTGTTATGCAAATTTTGAAGATCCGTGTAACAGTTCGTTTCAAGTAACCAAGAAGATATCAAGCACGCAAAACAGCAAGGGAAGCAAGCAATCATCTGAAAATAATGAACAAGGGCAAAAGCAACCTTGCGCATGAACAAGCAATAGTGACTTATTATGCTAATCCCTAGAAATGCTACTTGTGTATGCTCCAAAAAGTTTTTCAATAATGCACATATTCCTAGAAAATGAAAAATTGGCCTCACTAGGGTTTGTAGTAATGGTCTAATTCTGCAACTTTTGTGATCTCAAGAGGACGAACTCCAATCCAGGTGCACTAGGGTTTTGACACAGTCTAAGAATTTAATCAATTAGGAGCTGCTAGGGAGATCTGACAGCCCAACAAGAGACCACACCTGTGAAGATTTCCTCCACAAGGACATTTATATAGCGGCTACTGCTACCATGGAAAAAATGGCTATTACCACTTGAGGTTCCATCCACGTCATTGACCCAATCAAGGGAATGTCCACTATAGTTAACCCTCTCTAAAGGTGACTCACAAAAGATACCACATGGAGACTGGTTCCAGATTCAAGGATCTGAGTTTCTGATACTACCCAAAAAGGGAGTAGAGCATAGTCCTCTAGACTTTTCACTTTTAACCAAAACAAAGAAGACAGATTAATCCGACACGCTAAGACCAAGATTATCTCACAAAGATCTATGATGTCAACCACTTATGATCTATCAACCTCTCTAGAGAGAGAATGTATCAATCAAAATTTGAAGACACACAAATCTAGTAGAATGTGAGACGCTCTTAGTAACCTCCCTACCTACAAGGGGATCCTTCATCAAGAAGAGCTTTGCCTGAATAAAAAAGTGAAAGAAGCTCAGTCTCTTAAGATCATCCGCAAATAGTGTTCATAAGGCCTATTTACTATGTGTAATAGATATGCAAAAAGCAAATCTATGTTCATTTTATAGCCCAAAATGAAGTTTGTGATATGAAAACAAGAAAAGTCACACAAACTTGACACATGAGAGTTTATTTTAATCCAACTCAAAATATTATCAGCTTAAGAAGAATACCTTAGTTCCAACGCTCTGCAATCCAAAATTTAGCACACATCCGAACACTTTGCAATCTAATATCACACCGTTCTTTGAAAGCACAGAATCAAGAGAAATCAACATAAAATTGTAAGCATCAGAAATCAACAAGCTAAAAGTATAGATTTGCATATTTTAGGTCTCTGTCAGCAAAATCTCGCGTGAGGCAGGATGCGGTCCCGTGCAAAATGGGATGTGGTCCCGCGCGAATCAGGATGAAATCTCACGTGAGTCAGGATGCGGTCCCGCGTGAGAAAACACAAAAACCAGCAAAAAGTCATGCAACACAGTGAGAAATCTCATGCGAGAATTCATACAGAGATGTACGGAAGTACAGATAGAAAATTAAAAATTGCAATTTTGATAGAAAAAGTGCTAAAAAAAAAAAGGTCCTACAGAGAATACCAGATCTAAAAAAAAACTTGAAACCCTTAACTTCAAAAATTGCTTCAAAAACACCAGAACAGGCAGCAACAGGGGAGTTTTGATAGAGAAATGATAGAAGATTGATAGAAATGAAGGGAAACCCATTCAGGGCCCCACGGTGGGCGCCAGAAATGTGATGTGTGAATTTTGTACCTAGCTATAGACACAACACTTCAGTAAAACATTAGAGGTTAGCATAAATCAAAATCTGACAAATAATTGAAACTATTCTAACCAGGCGATTTACTGCCTTCTAGTAGGTGTGAGTATGATATTCTCAGATTGAAATCGAGATCAATGACAATGCAACACCTAAACAAAGGATTTGTATGCAAAATATGAAAGACTATATGAATGCAGATTAATCTATATTTTGGTATTTTCTATGCAATAAGAATGAAAAACTGTATGAATCTACGCTAGAAATGAAATTGAATGCAGATTTAATCTAAGAATGATGTGAATGAATATGAATGTAAAGCTACGATATGAAAACTATGCAACTATGACCAACAATGAAAGATCTTACAAATTGTCTGTCGCAAGTGCTCAATCCTTCAATCACCAATTCGCTAGATTAATTGTGCAAATTTGAGTGTTGATTGCCAGACCTTTGTGAAGAGCTGAGCCTTAATTTTATAAAAATCCAGGGCTTGAGGATGCATTGAGAAAAGCCATAAATCACTCTTGATAAACTCGAGTTGATTTTTGAGTTATCAAAAAATTAAGAATAATTAACTCACAAAAATCATGCAAAAGCAGTTTTTATCTCAAAATAGAGTTTAGTTCTCTTTTTCAACTCATCATCAGATGTTGAGTTTCAATTTTAAAATTGAATGTTAATTTCTAGTTGCCTTCTTTTTTGATTGTGCATGATTTAATAAATTAATTTAATAAATAAAGTGATTTATTCTCAACTTAACTGATTTTAAAATTAAAACAATTGATTTATGGGTTAATCAATTATTAAATCAAACTTTTATTCAAAAACTATATTATTAAATATTGACAACTAACTTTAATTAATTAAATAGGAATTTAATCAATTAGTCATAAGATTTTTGATTTATTGTCAAAATTAAATAATACAATTTAGGAATAAATATAATTAAATGTAATTAAATAATTAAGTGGCAGTATTAAATCTGATTAATTAAATATTTAGAATATTCAATTAATCAAACTTTAGGATAAATAAGATTTATCCCCAAATAATTATTAAATCAAAGATAATTAAGATAAAATAGGAATATTTCTAGGAATATTCCCCGATGCAGAATTTAAGATAATCAATTAAATTTGATAATGTTCAAATGTGCCTTAGGTTAGGAACATAAAAGAAAAAGAGAACCAGAAGATTATAGATCTTTTGTCTATATAGAAGAAGAAGAGGCAAGTGACACACTTGCACCTGATGCAGAGTCTTGGGTAAGCAATACCGAGCATCAGGGAAATGATGCTGAGCAATAGAAAGAAAATGTCAAGCGACATGAGGTTGCTAACGAGTATCAGGAAGAGGTTTCCAAGCAATCAAAGGCTGAATCTGGCAATCTTATTGGTGAACTTGAACAACAAGAAGAAAAGAAAGAAGAACCTGTGTTGGCACAGTATGTAAGGAGACATCATAAGCCTCAACAAATCATTAGAGACAAAGAAACTGGAGTTCTGACCAGAAGAAAGTTCAGAGATCCTACATGTTTATTGTGTGAATTTGAGCCTAAGACAATAAGGGAGGCACTAGAAAATGAAGACTGGATTCAAGCCATGAATGAGGAGATAGATCAAATAGAAAAGAATGATACCCAGACTCTGGTGCCGAGACCAGAAAAAAAATGTCATTGGAACAAAATGGGTATTCAGAAACAAGCTCAATGAACATGGACAAATCACAAGGAACAAAGAAAGGTTGGTATGCAAGGGCTATGCACAAGAAGAAGGAATAGACTATGGGGAGACATTTTCCCCTGTAGCAAGATTAGGAGTGAGAACTCTACTTGCATATGCTACCTACAGAGATTTCAAGGTATACCAAATGGATGTCAAGTCTACATTTTAAAATGGTATATTAGAAGAAGAAGTGTACATTGAACAACTTGAAGGTTTTGTTGATCCAAACAAGAGACACATGGTTTACAAATTGAATAAGGCATTGTATGGATTGAGGCAAGCCCCCAGAGCATGGTATGAGAGGCTGCACAACTACTTGATATAGATTGGATTCTCAAGGACAAATGACACCAACAATCTATACATGAAAGATGAAGAAAGTAAAGGAATCTTGTTAGCTAAGATCTTTGTAGATGATATCATATTTGGTGGACAAGATGCCCTTTGTAAGAAATTTCAAATGAGATGCAAACTAAATTTGAAATGTCAATGTTTGGGGAGATAAAATTCTTTGTTGGTTTATAAGTCTATCAGATGGAGAAAGGCATTTTCATCACACAGTCTAAATATGTCAAAGAAATACTGAAAGCTTTTGGTATAGAGGATTTAATGCCAGTAAGTACTCCCATGGCCACTGGATAGAAATTGTCTAAAAATGATGATGCTGCTGAAGTGAACCAAACTTTGTATAGGTCCATGATTGGAGAGCTGCAATATGTTGTTCACAGTAGACCAGATATTGCTCTAGCAGTTGGGATTGTGGCAAGATTCTCTGCCAATCCTAAGGAAACTCATATGATGGATGTGAAAAGAGTAATGAGATATTTGAAAGGGACATAAGACTATGGACTGTACTACAAGAAGCATGAGAGATTTGAATTGAGAGCCTATACTGATGCAGATTGGGCAGGAAATATGGATGATAGAAAGAGTACTAGTGGTGGAGCTTTCTTTCTTGGATAGAGATTAGTTTCCTAGACAAGCAAGAAACAAAATTGCATTTCCCAATCTATAGATGAAGCTGAGTATGTAGCAACTATAGTGAATTGTTCAAACTTGATATGGATTAAGCAATTGTTGAAAGGCATGAATGAGGAAATCACTGAACCAGTTGTCATCTACTATGACAACACAAGTGCTATCAACATATCTAAGAATCCAGTGATGCACACAAAGACCAAACATATTACCATCAAGTATCATTACTTGAGGGAACTAGTACAAGAAAAAGAAGTGAGAATGGAATATGTAAATACAAAGTAACAACTAGAAGACATATTCACCAAAGCCTTACCTAAGGAAGCTCATGAATATTTGAGAGGCGAATTAGGGGTTCTTCCCCTCACTGAGGCTGCCTAGTCAAGCTAGGAGCACTGCATCAAATGTACTACAAAGAATATCTGACAAATTGATGCAGAAAAGGTCACACTTTAGGAACAACCTAGAGTTGTGAAAAGTACAACAAAGCTGATAATCAGTCATAAGCAAAGATGACAGAGGGAGAAATATTGTTGCTGAACTAATAAGATGACATCTACATCTGAAAGATGCATGTTCTAGTTGCTGCTTTGGCATTATTGTTAAAAAGGGAGATGAGTAAGATGAAAAACACATGGTGAGATTTCATGGAAGATCAAGTAAGAGGGAGAGATTCAGAGGAAAGAAACACATAAAAGATTTAGTGGAAGTTACTGTGTGGACAGTCAAGCAAGCAAGGCTAAGTGATTCAGAATCAGAATGAAGCTAAGGATATTACAAATGTTTTTGATGCACAGACAAGTTTTGGATTGGTTGGTGAATCATGTGTTATTCATATGGTGTTGCCATCAATGCCAAAGAGGGAGATTGTTGGAAACTGCAATTGAAGCAATTGTTGTATTGTCATTGATGTCAAACCTTAACTGGTAAGACTGTTGCTATCTAAGAAAGTACTATATCTATTTGATTATTGAGAAGGATTAGGGCAAGGTTGATAACAATAGCACCAAGGGAAAGGTTGAGTTATCTTGATACTTCAATGAGTACTTGATTATGTGGCACAATGATAAGATAATGTATTGTTTATCTAAGTGAGAAGAAAGACTAAACAAGTAGGCTTAACCGAGAAAAAGTGAAGAAGTCTAGTTTAAGCCGAGGGGTGTTAGTGTCAACCGAGTTAGTATATGCCGAGAAAATTTAGTGTTGACAAAACATCAGTATATTGCTGAGTGAAATAGTTTTGAAGAGATGACTGAGTTACGCAGTGATGATCGAGGAGTTGAACACAGTATTGACCAAGTGTTAGTAATTTACATTTGAGGAAGAATTTAGATTCCTAGCCGACATAGTTGAATTCTTGGATTATGTAAATCATGTTGACTTTATTAATTGATTGTATGGAAGCATTTAATGCACAATAAACCATTTTATTATGATTCCATAAAGAGGTTAGAGATGTTTCTAGAAGGATGGATGAAGAACATAATGTTGGAAGGATTCAATGAATCTAGCCTAACCCTAAGATCTACGAAGGAGATTAAGTGGCAAAAGATGGATCTACCTATTGAAGAGGTATTAAGGAAACCTAAGTATGAGGTTGAAGCAGTATGTTGGAGTTGTTATTGTTATTGAATGAATAAGAAAAAAGGCTGAAGGAGGAGTTGTGATTGCTTGAAGGGATTTCCAAGAAGATCGGTGATGGAGATGGAAATGAATCTCGGTCAGTAAGCCAGCATATATTTGTAAGAATTGGATCTATTATTTGCAAAGTGAGTTGTATGTTTTTAGATCAAACATTGTTGTTACTTTCTAACCGTTGTATCAGTTTAAATCCTTTAACCAAGGTTGACCTAACAGTCATTGTATAAATCCTTTGAACAAGGTTGCATTCTAATGGAATGTACTTAAGTCCTTTAATAAGGCACACTCTTAACAGGGTGGTTGAAATCCTTTAAAAGGGTCACACCTAGCAGTGTGTTTGTAAACCTTTGATAGGGTTGGATTTTCACAGAGCTCACTTCAGAAGAGTGAAAATATCAGTAACATGTTACAAAGTGTTTTTTCCCAAATTGGGTTTCCACTATAAATCCTGTTGTTAATACTTGTGTGAATGTTTTGGTTTGAACATTTATGTGTTTTGCAAGTTAAATACTGTTGGATAGTGGACTGTACTGTTATACATTTCTGGTGTACATTATGTAATGACCGAATAGCTATTGGTTGTTAGATCTGAGCTGTTGAAGTGTTTAAAAGTTTATTTATACATCTGGACCTGAGAACAACTGATTCACCCCCCCTCTTTGTTGTTCTAAATCATATTAACACTCAACATCATTTAAATTACTAATTATCTCTTCACCAATTGAAGTTGTTGGAAGCATTTTTGAAATCTCTTGTAGCTTATAAAGGATAGTTGACAAGGTATATTTTTCCCTTTTCACATTTTTCAAGTCATTGTTCCAAGTTTTCATCTTATCAAAGATTTGAACAAATATTTTTATGGCCTCTTCAATAAATAGTATCCCATTGAATACAAGTTTTCTTTCCCATTTATCTAGTATGAGGGTGATAGTTTGAACTTGTTTTATCTACTTTAACTTGTTTGGATCCAACCCTTCAAATGGAATGTTTATGTTTTGATCAATGTGACTGTAATTTATTTTCAAGATGGATTGGATGAATGAAACTAAATTATTCACCTATTTTTTATGTACCATGTTCTTTTGTTCCTCATCCTTGGTCTATTTTGCTAACACACCTACAAAGATTGTGGTGTGATAGATGTCTCCTTCAATAGTAGGTTGTACCATATCTATCCTACTTAGGGAAAATTCATGTTCACTCACTTTATGCTCATTATTTTATCTAATTAGATCTTCTATATCCAAGAACCTATGATCGATATTAGGGTTGATAACCACCCTGGCCATCCTTTTGTCCCATTTTAGTTTAGGAGTTCTTTGCAAACATTTATCCATAATATCTAATTTATGATCTTCCATAGAGGTATGCCTCTTCTCTCTTTCAACAACTTATTTTAGCCAAGGGGAAGAAGTAGTCACAATAGAACTAGGGACATTGGTGATAGAATTACTAGGTGGTGGTAGTGTAAAATCAGAGGGAATAGAATTACAGAGTTTTCCAAAATTTGAACTATTGAAAATTGAGTTTGAAAGATCATCTCCACCAATTTGATGGAAGATGAGAGAGTCACTCTCCTGATCATTTCCTCCAATGGATGTTAAATCAACATGAGATGAAGAAATAGGGGTGGATATTCCCTTATCTATTTGTTTCTTCAAAGATGGTGGCACATTTTCCTCACATTTGGATTTTAACTTCTTTTTTTCTACTAGCTCTTCTCCATCTCCTCTAGCTTGAGAAAGATTCCCTTGAATTATGGGGACTAGAGTAATTGGAGCTTTTGAGGAAATAGGACTTTGACATGTGCTTTGTCTTGAACCTATCACCTCCTTTGGAGCAAAGGAGCCAACACATTCCTTAGTTTTTATTTCTGTCAATCTTCTCATCCTTTTAATTACATGAGCAATCCTCTTTTTTATATCCATACTATCCTTATCATGCCATGTGAGTAGTTGGGGGGTGAGAGGGAAATTTTCTAGTAAACACCTTCAATCAACTTTTTCATTGACTAATCTTTCTCCTATTGGAAGAGGCGTCTTGAAATATTTGACTTGGTCTAGGTTAATTCTCATCTAATTTCTCCAATCTACTTCTCTTTTTCCTAAATAGTCTTCCCAATAATCTTCTAGTTGGCAATGATATAAGTACGACTAACCCCTATAAAAGGTGGCATATATGTAGCCTTTGTTATCATAGTGAGATCTGCAAGATACAAATTGGAAGTTAAATTTTGATATAATTTTCTATTTTATTCCAACGACATCATTTCTTTTGCATGAGAAATGTGTTAAGGAAATACAAAATCAATACCCTTTCTTTTTCATTTTTCTACATACTAAACATTGACCTTGGCCATCTATTGACATAGTTCTAGGAACATGAAGTAATTGGAAACGTATCTAGGCAATCCATAAGGAGCATCTTCAAAAGCTACGATTCTTAAAAAAGAGGAGTTTTGAAATTGAATAAATAACTGTCATAGCACTTCACGAGGGCTGCAGTTTCTAGAGAAACCATTCTCTCTAGTGACCCTTCAATCTTGTTAACCACGACCGATAAGAATGAATCATTGACAATATTTAATAATATTTCATTCTCACCTTATGAAACTATGAAAAAATTTCATAAACATGTGTATATGGAGTGGAAGTATCTAGGGTTTGCAGACGCAACCGGCCAATTTCACTGCTTGCAAGTATATAGATTAATAGTGAGCACATGTGTAAAGAATTCTTTTGTTTTAAACTAGATAATTTCTCATGCAAATGCTAGTTAATAATGTTTTCCTAGTCAATGTATCAGTTGTCATTATAGATTATTATCAATAAATGACACATCCAATTGACAAATTCCTCTGCCTATGCACATCCCAAGACACAGTGTAACAAGATAATCACATCTACAATTTCCCTAGGAAGAAGCCCTCTTTTTAAAATTGTGGGAAGCTGTGACTTGCCTTCCAATTTGACCTTCAACCAAGCTATAGAAATTTGAATCAAACACCATTCGTTTCTATTAGAAAAATAATACCAACCACCTCTAATTGATACATCCATAAATTACTCTCAATATTGTAGGTTGAGTGCACATGACACCATCTCCAAATTGACTTTAACAATCACTGATCCATCAGAAGCTTAGATTTATCATGACTCGGGGTGGTAATGGGTTATACAAGATACATGGGATCTTCACTGAAGGGGTAATACAATACCATGTGCATTCACATTAGGGGGTTTAAAATAGGAAAAAAAGGGGGAAATATATTGCCTAAATAGGGGGGAGGTGGGTTTTTTTTAGGTGGCAGGGGGGGGGGTGGGGTCAGGGTTTATATAGGGGAAGGGATAGGGGGTACTGGGTGGGTATTGTAGGGGGATGAAAAAAAAAAGGAATTTGGGGCAATAGATTTTGCAAATGATGTGATTTAGGTTTACTAAAAATAGCCCCTGTGACAAGATGGTATCAATTTTGGATTCGGGATTGTTGTAGGAAAACCCCCTACTTCAAGGAGACCACTCTCAACTATCTTCTTTTCTATTAGGGAGGAGAAATATTCTCTCAATCTGCTAAGAATTTTTTGAATGCTTACATCTCCTATATAATTGTCGTATACATATTCTAGACAATCATCTATAATATTTGGCATGACATAACCTAGGATCTGGAGTTGACAGCAGAGGAAAAAATAGATACAAGACTCGATGATTTGGATTGGCAAAAAATAAGAGTTTAGGAGGTTTATAGAGGATTTTTCAGGTAAATTCATGGGGTTGAATTTGAAGTCCTAGTCTTAACCATCCTTTTAAAATAGTTAACTAAAATGAAGGAGAGATGGAGGGGAAAATTCAAGCCTAACTTGGCTACTACATACACCTACAATTTTTCCCTCGTTGTTCTAAAACTTAGAGTTCTTTGTTGGCTTTTGATGCAGGAGCATCCTAGGTGTAAGAGCAATCTTGCATCACCCAAAAATATTTCTATTTTTGTATTCAATAAGGGCTATCTTGTGTAGAGCTGCTATTTATGGAAACTTGCTATTTTTAGTAAGTTGGTCATACAATCTCGGAATGTTCTGATTTCATTTCTGTTATGTGTTTGTGGTATTCAGGGGAGCACCCTTCATCAGCTTTCTACAGTGATTTTTTTTAACAATGCCACCTTTAAAGAGAAAGCATTTAATTCAGTGGATTTCAATGGTGAAAGTAGTTTTTAAAACTCGTGCCAACCACTTGCATGTCTTCTGTCGCCAAAGGCATCATTCATACATGGTACTTTTCAATATCCTAAAAAGATTGTACCTTGAAAGGAAACAATCCCTTCTAGGTTAGAGATCAATAATTCTTGGAAATCTTGAACTATAAGTCCACAGAGTGCAAAGGTTCAACAACATCTTGACTTGCTAACATTGAAGGCTTGACCACACGATGAGACAACTTAAGGCACCTTTACTAAGTAATCAGGAAATCAACATTTTTTTGAACTTGAGACCCATGAAACCAAAAAGGTACAAGGGTTCATGAAATGTCTGACCTGTCGATAACAAAGACTTTTAACTCACAAAATTGAAGACAAGGGAGACATAGAGTAGTCAGAAAATCGACACTTTTTTAAATTTTGAACTATGTACATTGGGTACAGAAACTTAAAGTTTTGTTGACAAGGTACATGAATAGGACAAAGGTCTAACTATTAACAAATACTTAGTGAAGAATGGAGGGATGATTTAGGCTAAGCACAAATTTTGGGCCATGACTTGAGTACCAAAGACAAGGATCAAAATTTTGAAAAAATAGGGTAATGTGGTACCCAATATTAAATGTGGGTTGAAGGGTTAGGTGGCACATGGTTTGTATAATACCACTTGGTGGTTTTGTGATAGATTTTCTCTATAGAGAAACCATAGGGGTAGTTGTTAAGGTTAGTTAGGTTAGCTTTTGCAAAGGTTGAAAGCATGGCATGGGATGTTTGATTACCTACTTGTTCACATGGAGTGCTTGTTGATGGTTGTAGTTTAGAAGGCCTTCGTGGATGTATTATAATGGATTTTTCAATAATACAGATGATTTTGGAGGCTAGTTTTTTCCCTTATGAGGGTTTTCCAAGGGCATATTTTGTGTCACATTTTTGTGAGAATGTTGTCTATTCTCTTGCATGTAGATTTTGAGTACTTATTTGATTGATTTATCATATGGGCTCTATGGAAATTGTCACTATATGGTTGAAATTTTCCTTACATTAATTGTGATGCCTTCAGGGAGAATCTTGATTCTTGAGACTGATTTGTTAAATTGGATTTGGCTCCTTTCTTTATGTCCATGCAAGGATATAACAACTCTCTTACCTCCAAATTCACTAACTCCTAGTCTAAGGGTAGTGTTGTTGTGGGCAATCTTTAGTTTGTGGCCTCTCTACATATGATCATTGATGCTACGGGGATGGAAAACAAATGAATGCATATTATGAAAAAGAGCATTGGTAATTATCATATTTTTATCAAAAAAATTCTAGAAGGATAGAAACATAAACAGTTTCAAAATGGTTATTGACTGCTTGAATCTTCCTCCCCATTGTGCTCTAGTTAGTCTGCATATTATGAGATATTTTACTTTAGAAGGCATATCTATGATAATCCATAATTATCATTTCCCTCTCTTAAACCATGTGAGGCATAGGAAGAGGGTTAATATCCCTTTCTATCTATTTTCCTCTCTATAATAGAGTATTAAGAAAATAGCATCTCCACTGCTCCATCAAGGCCTAACTATGGCCTTGTATAAGCATGCCCTAGCTCTTAACTCGCATGGTAACACTTTGTAGTTTGAACAACAAAATCTACCTCCTTCCCCTCCTCCTAGAATTCATCTTATTGTGAATGTGCCTAATAGGTTGAATGTTGGAAACCCATCTAGTAGGAAGGCATCTAAACGTAAGCTCGTTCATGTCTCTTCTCCCCATGTTAAAGAGCTTCTTAAAATTACTCTTGACAAGCGTAAATCCTCTATTGACTTACCAAGGTCCTCCAATTCTAGAAAAATACCCAGATAGCTTCCCAGAATAAGGGGGTTAGGATTACTATCATAGAGGATAAACAACAAAAGAGTAAAGAAACCAAAAAAGATAAAGAGTGGTCACATTTGGGGAGCCATAAATCTGCCAGAATTGCAAAAGTTGCCTCTTTTCCACAAAACAAATAAAAAAAGATTATGTTTGACAATGAAGAAGATGACATGTTTCAAGAAAAGTATGAACCTGTGTATGAAGAAGACACTAAAGATGTGGAGTACGAAGAAGAAGAGGAGCAATAGGATGAACAGGTTGAGATTCAAAAGGAAAACCTTAAGTGAAAGGGAACTAAAGGGAGCCCAAAAAATGAGGAGATGGATATTTCTCAAGAAGAAGGAGATCGTGCCCAAAATAATTGAGAGAATGTTGTAGAAGAAGGACGTGTCAAGGTTGAGATCACACAGTTGTATGTGAGAATGAATATGTTGAACACTCACAGGGTCTTGACTAAAGAGGCAATATGATATCACATGTGTTCATATTGGGGGGTTTAAAATGGGAAAAAAGGGGGCAATATATTACCTAAAAAGGAGGGAGGGGGGTGACAAAAAAAGAGAGTTTGGGGCAATATTTTTCTAAAGTAGGGGGATTCTTTAGTATGCCACAAATGCACATGCTATGATTTAGGTTCACTAAGTGAAGCCCCCGTGCGGAGACTAAGGTTGATGCTATATCCAAGCACCAAAAAAGTAAGGAGATGGAAGAGGTGATCTTGTCTCTAATAAAGATAACAAAAGGTATAATTAAAAAAAAATGCTATTGTGAGAGTCTGCAAGGAACTCCAAAATCAAAATACAAATGAAGAAGATGGGCAAGAGCAGTGGAACTAGAGGAGCGGGGTCTAGCTCGACAATGGCTACCCAAAAGAGGCATTGGAGGACCTTCAAAAGAATTGTGATGTCATCTCTATCCCAGATAATTATGATTAGTTTTATGCTTTCTACTCTTAGTTTTTTGGCAATGGGCCTATGAGTCCTATTAGTTAATCATGATTGGACTTTTTAAACTTACATATGATTATCTTTAAGTTATTTTTAATGTCAAACTTGATTTTTGATAAGACTGCAAATTAGATAAATATAGTTCTTAATTGTTATAGCTTGCTAATATAAATGTAATAAAGTCTATTTTATTCATTAGTTAGATGTGTCACGTGTTGATAACTTTTGTTATTCCTATGTTAGTTGTTTCTTATACTATTCTATTGTATAGTAAAATCAAAACCCTTTCCCTACCTAATCTAATAAAAAACCATACTTAGCCAAAGAATTAATACCTAGAATAACACCCCTAATCACAAAAGTCCAAAATACATAGAACCCAACTTTTAAGCAACACCATCTTTCTTGTTTACTTTATTTTCACATTCAATCTCAACTCTATTTCTCCTAACTAAACAAGTTGGATTCTTACAAGCATTTCATTGCATTGACAATTCACAGGAGAATCAGCAAAGGACAAGCCCAATGTGACATAAACCAGAGACGTCTCTATCTTATCTGAAAATGAAACGTCCACACAACCAAACAATCATTCCATCATCCAAACTGTCCATGAAAGACAACCCAATTTAGTGGGAAATGGATAATAGAATGAAAGAACAGAACGCCAATGTAATCAAAAGTGATGAATACAGTATGGGCATTTTTGGCTTGTACGAAACTTCTATCACACAAGACACACACTCGGGTTTTCCTCCTAATAATTCTATCACGCAGAAACTTTGGCACGGAATTTCATTGTGAATAACATGGAAATCTGATGCAAAATTCTGAATGTCCATGTGTATGATCAGATATTTATTTCATTTTATCCTGAATGTCCATGTGTATGATCAGATATTTCTTTTTTTCATTCTGGATCTCCATGTGTATAATAGGATATTTCTTTTATTGGATATGTATAATGGAGTAAGATATGTATAAGGAATATCTGGAACGATGCCCATGATGTCCACATGCACTTGCCCATCAAATTTCCAATGCTACTTCTTTTTCTTTTAATGTTCCATAACTCCTTATATTTGTAAGAGAAAATATGCAAATAATAACTTAAAAAAACTAGTTTTGTATTTTAGGGAAAGAGAGTAAATAATAACTCAAAAAATCTAGTTTTGTATTTTAGGGAAAGAGAAAATAAAATAATATGATATCGATTGTTTGTTGTTCCAAAATGAAATTTTTGATCTTTTGTATATATTTGAAGTCACATTCTAAATAATTTGTGTCTATTGGAGGGGCTGATTTTAGATGTTTAGGTCTTTTCTATAGATATAATATGTTAAATTGATCTACCTAATTTTTCAATTTTGTTTCTATTTGCTCTACTATTTGGGCTGGCCATTTTTAGAAATGTCTAAATAGAAGTTTGCTGGAATCACTAGGGTTCACATTTTGCTAGACAACCCTCTTGAAGAACCTGACTTTATAGTCTTGCCAAAAATAAAAAAGAAAGTTTTGGTCACAAATATTATAGAATAGTTGTGTAGGCGTGTGATCCTTTTGATGTTATATCAAAGTGTTTCTCTAATGTTTTTATGAATCGTATGATTAGATAATCTCAGATAAGATGAGATGATAAATGAATGCAATTGAACACCTTTTAATATATGCATAGTAATAAGTCATGCAAGTGTGTATTTAGTAGGATGTAGTCGGAAATGAATGGCTTGGAGTAAACCTAAATTTGAATTTGAATTTGAATTTGAGATATCAAGGTTCAAATAATGTTGTTGCAAGAACAATTTCATGCACATGCAAATGATGTAGGCCATAAAAATGGTCAACTCAAAGTGGATAATGGATGTATAGGCATGGGTATATGAATAGGCATAATAAATGCACATTATTTAGGTGTAGGAATGTGTGCAAATTGATCTACATGGGAGAAGGAGGAGGAGTGTGACTTTATACAAGATTGAGCTACTAGTCAATATGTAATGCACTAAAATGTTCTCTTAAAATGAACATAAAACTAAATGATAAAGGGTAAATGTAAATTTCACAATTAAATTTTGCATCCATTTGAATTCTAAAATGTTTTATATCAAAATGTGTATCACTCACAAACATGAATGTAAGGCAAATATCCAAACACAAAAGGATATTCCGGGGTCTATATAAAATATTGAATCCTATCGACTATCATCATGTAAGTACATCCATTCACATGCATGCTCCTACAAAAAAGAAGAAAAATACACCATGAGTACCTTCTACAATATAAATAGGAACACAAATTCCAAAATTAAATTTGAATTTGAATCATTAAAAAAATGTGAGATAGGTTGGAGGAGGAGAAGGGGGTAGGGGGCAAATGAGGTTAGAGAGAATAAACCAATATGGAAAGTGTTCATACTCTAGCTCACTTCGTGGCTTATGAGGTGATTGAGCACATGGGATAATTATTTATTAAAAAAAAAAATTGACAGTGTAGCAATACAAAAATGACCCTCTATGACTAGTTGCATCCATTGGATACAAGGAACTAGAGGAGAGGGATAATTAATGTATGCAATGTAAATGTGAAATAAGCATGTAAACTTATAAAATTTGTAAAGTAATAAATCTGAATAAATAGATCAAGTGGGAGGCCAATAAAACATATTAAATTATGAGTATGGCAGCACATGGATTGGAGATAAAATCAGCTAATGAGATTACACTAACATAGGCAAGTAAAAGTGGTGATATGACTCTTAATAGCTAAGAATACATATGTATTTGTCTACAAGAAACTATGAAAGAAAAATAATAAACAATATACACACAAATTTATGTGGAATGCGTGATAAAATTATACTAGAAAAATTATGAGTGAAGGTCTTTCAAATTTTATTTATTAAGAAAATATGTTTCACAACAATCTTAACATATATAGAAAACATGACTTTTCATAGAATAGGACTTCTAAGTTGTAGAGTCCTCTTTAAAGAAAACTCTTTAAAATAAAAAGTGTGAGTCCAATAACTATATGTTGAATGATTCAAACCTTTGATAGATGTGTCATCTCTCATGCCTATCAGGTATTGAATATTGTTTCTGATTGTCTTGTCGATTTGGGTGTGAGATCAAAATCTAAGATGACATGGTAGGGGGAAGACACCTAGCGGAAGATGTTAAAGCCCTCCTGTCCTATGACCAAACACATGGAAAAATTGGCAGTTTTCCCACCAATTATGATGATGCCACTCATTGATTATGTTTTTATTATTATGCATGGAAACTATCTGAAAGCTCTCGAAGTCAATGATTCTATTTACTCTTTGCACACTTTCTGGGTAGTTTGTGGCTTTACTGAGTTTTTTGGCTTTTTAGAGAATTATCTAGTGTTCCACCATTTTTGTGTGCAATATCCTTTGTTTGGTGAGATGGGTGGGGATAGGCGTAGAGTCAAACCTGTGAAGTACGATAATTGGAGGATTAATGCGACCATTTGGTATCGATTGTTGAAAGGAGGGGTCACGCCTTACTTGGAGAGGCTTCATGGGTATGATCAGAGAGTCACTAAAATTTTTGTGCAAGAATGGAAAAATGGGAAGCTTAACTTGTTCGGAAAGTCAGTTGTGGTAGATGAAAGCCTTGTTGCAGAGGTGTCTGGCCTTTCGATGGAGGGATAAAATTTTACAGTGATAGGAATATTTTGAAGGATGTTGTGAAGAAGTTCCCCGAGAAGGCCAAGGAGAAGGAGAAGTTGGTGAAGGCTAATAAGTCCAACTTAAAGCCTAAGAAAATTAAGCTCATTTGGAGGGAACTTCTCAAAACCATTATGGAATTCTTCACCCTAGACGGACGGTTCACGAGGGTTTTAAGATGCAAGGTGAAGATCTCCTTTCCTTTTTAGTTGTTCTCTTCTCTGAATTCCAGTATCATGGATCATAAATAGAATCCCCACAATGACCATGTTGATCTTCATCAAGGGTTGATTTTTCTTATCTATGACTATTTTAAGGCTATGGTTTTTGAGAAACCTACTAGGGCTCTCTCGGCCTCTGATGATGTTGGGGAAGAAAGTGGTAGTTCTAAGGGAGAGAATTAGAATACTAAGGATGAGGAGGAAGAAACCTCCCCCTTCCTAAAAAACTTAAAAGTATGGTGAAGAATTTTTCTATAGAGACTAGTAAGAGCATGGATTCTCTTTTGGCTGGGGAGCTAAATCTGTGAAGAAGGATAAGGGGAAAGGGAAATCTCCTACCCTTGAGGTCTATGATAGCTCCTAAGAGAATGATTTTCATATTTTCCCCTTGACTCTAAGGATTCTCTTTCCCCTCATGATATGGAGGGGATTTCTCAGTCATCTATGGACTTGAGCCTTCAGAACTTTCTACCTAAGTGGGAGATCACTTTTTGTGTTCTAGAGATAGCCAAATATAGCTTTGTGTATTTCTTTAGACTCATTAGATGGTCTTTTCACAAGATTAAAAGCATCAACCTCAAACAAAGAGCCCTTTCTTCTAAGTTTGAAGATTTTCAATCTAAGGAGGACATGAGGAATTATACCTAGGTTTCTACTATGCCTTTTCCCTCTCATGGTTTGAAGGATAAGCCTCAAGTGACCTCTAGTTGTTCCCTATTGATAGAAGAGGAGAAGAAAGTTATGTCAGATTGTTTATCCAAGAATGTGGAAGAAATTGAAAAGATGACGGAAAGGTATGACAATAAACTTGGGGAAGCTTATCAAAGGATCAATAAATGTGAGTCCACCCTACACAGAATCATGGACCACACCCACAAAGTTGTTAAGTCCTTAGTTGATTATATGAATACTTTGGGTTGCCAAGCTGGAAAAACTTCACCAGGATAGGACCTTTGTTGATCTGGAGCAGGAAAAAGAGAAGGGTACTAAGGATACTTTGGGTTTGAGAAAAATAACAAAGGAAAACATGAAGAAGAAGGCTAAAATTTTTCCTTGGGATATCATGGAGTTGAAGGATGCAGCCCAGAAGATGAATCAATTGGAAGATGAAGTCACTAAAACTTTGAAGAACCTAGGTTAGTGTTGTTCCTAAAACTGGTGTTATTATGATCTTTCGTTGGTGTTTTGATGGCTTTTTGTTGGTGTTGGGCTGGGGTTTTCTCTGTCTTTTTCTTTTTCAGTCGTGTTTGTTAGACTACAACTGATAAACTACTTGGAGAACATAATGGATAATGTGAAGATGATCACCGAGCTACTAAAGTATATGTGAGATATTAGATTGGTTATTATATTGTCATTGATGTCAACTAGTTTTGACTGTACTTATCATGATAGTTGCAAACATTTGAAGAAGGTATATTGGTGAAGGAATGAGATATTAACATGAAGATGAGATGTACGAGTAAGATATGAATAAGGTATTCATTGGATAACTTAATGATGAGTCTATGACATTATGATAGTTATTTGATTGTATTACATGATTTTATTAAGTATTGAAGATCAAGAATGTGCAAGTTAATGTGGTCATTATATGAAGAGCTTAGTATACACCGAGTAGACACATTGTATACCGAGGAGGTGTAGTGTATACCGAGTGCAATATTAACAGAGCAGGAAGTCATCGAAAAATCAAGGTTATTGACCGGGTGGGAGAAATAAGGAGGAACATGTGATTGTCAACTTAAGATGATGAGATAGATGAATCTGGAATATTCCTAGGATAAATATAAAGTTTGTTATGAAGATCTACAGTTGAAAATTTCAAGGAAGATCAGACGATGAAGACTGAAAATGTGTTAAGACACAAGTTTCGAGGGAGGTTTATGAGGCAAAATCAACGATGGAGATTCAGAGGCAAAATCTGTGGCTGAGAAGAAAATGATTTATCATGTCTATATAAGAAGAAAATATATTCAAAATGAGCGATGCGCATGAGGAGAAGATTGTATTCATGTGAAGCTGGTCATATAGGTTGAAGTAAGAACCGAGAAATTATGTAGAGTACATCGAGCGTCAGAAGGAGATAACTAAGCATAACAGAGTTGGAGGAAAAAAGAAATTGAAGAGATTATGATGACCAGAGGTATATTGAGCTTAGCATAGATCTGAATATCTGCAAAGGAAGTTGCATTTGAATTAGGTCATAAACTGTTGCATTCTAACCATTGATGCAAACAAAATCTCTTAACCTAGTGAGATGTAACAATCTTTATTTATTTCTTTATGACATTCAATGAATGTTGATTGTTTTCTTGTTGACCCAAGTGAATGTATGGTCACATAGAACTGTTAGTGATAAATCCTCTAACAAGGTCACACCTTACAGTGTGTTTTGTAACCTTTAATAGGGTTGACTCTCAACTGAGCTCACTTTAGAAGAGTGAAAATATTTCAGGTACCGGTCCCAGGTGGTTTTTCCCCTAGTAGGGTTTCCATGTTAAAAATCAAGTGTTAAATGTGTATGCATGTGATGATTTGTTATTTTACTCTGCACATTACTTTTAATGGTTTGATCGGTATATACTAGATAATTTATCTAACAGTCGATTAATGAATCAAATACCACACAGACAAGTTTTACCAAGTTGTTTAGTTTATTTGTTGAAATTGGTTTTATACATCTAAGAGTAAATTGGGATTGTATGATAACTGGACTT
Organism: Chamaecyparis obtusa; assembly: GCA_027943335.1. NCBI lineage: Eukaryota > Viridiplantae > Streptophyta > Pinopsida > Cupressales > Cupressaceae > Chamaecyparis > Chamaecyparis obtusa. Next base: position 1,085,227 of record BSBK01004862.1, read on the forward strand.
AACTGATTCAACCCCCTCTTAATTATCTAATGATTGGTATCAGAGCATAGAGTACTTGAATGAAAATTTTGAAGGACTTAAGTTAAAGATCACAAGATATATAAGAGAGAGGTACCGAAGCTGAACAAAGATAATTTCTCAACATGGAAAAGCGGGATGAAGTTATATCTATCAGGCATTGGATATTTTGCACTATACTATTTGGAAAATAATTTCATAACTCCGACTAGCCCTCTGACTGTCAACCAGATGAAAGAGAGACAAGAACATAATGCAATTATGATTGAGATTACTTCTTCTCTATCAAATGCTGAATTTGAAGATATTAAGAACTATACAACTACAAAAGAGATGTGGGACAAACTAACACTTGTACATGGAGGATATTTGAATGTTCTCAGGAAAAAAGCAGAAAGCTTGAGAGGAAAGTTTGATGATATGAAGATGAAAGAAGGTGAAAACATTACTTAGTACAGTAACCAAGTCAAGGAGGTGGTGAATGCTATTCGAGGAGCAGGTGGAATTATTGAGAAAAACATTGTGGTAAGTAAAATTCTAAGAACACTATTTCTTGCCTATGCTATTAGAGTCTCTACAATACATGAAATGAGAGCAGTTCCTGGTAATGATGTTTCTCTTGATAGTTTGATCCATAGATTAACTACATTTGAGCTTAACAAAGATGACAATAGTACATTTTACCTAAGGTAGGATCTGCATTTGTATTATCTTTGCATATTGGAAGATCAAGTAGTAGACATAAGATAATAAATTTAAGTGATAGTGAAGTTGAAGAAGATGAGCTTGATGAACTTGAAGCATTAATGGATAGAAGGCTACCAAAAGGCAAAGGAAGTTATAGAGGTAAGCTACCCTTGTTATGTTTCAAATGTAAAGAGATTGGTCATATTGCTGCAAGATGTCTTGATAGGAAAAATGATGAGAGGAAAAATAAAGGATCAAATGAAAGGAAGAATGACAGAACAGATTACCGAGATTAGAGAGGCAACAGAGGCAACTGACAAAGAGGCTACAGAGACAACCGAGAATACAGAGATAAAGGTAAGAAGGCATGCTACCTAGTTGAAGATGAAGATGATGACATCGAGTCTGAAATTGGTGATGAAATAGAAGTGTTTTTTGTAGCATTGAAGGAAGACTCTAAAGAAGAAGAAAGGTATGTTGAAAAGGAACATACAAGTTTTACCAAGTTGTTTAGTTTATTTTTTGAAATTGATTTTATACATCTGAGAGTAAATTGGGACTGTAGGATAACTGGACTTAACTGATTCACCCCTCGTCTTAGTTATCTAACAATGTTGTCTTTCTGATCCATTCTATTTTGTTGGGCTTTGATGATATATTTTACATGTAATCTCTTTGTAAAGGGGGGTACCTTCAAAACCTATTTTTGCCTTAATCAAAAACTGTATGTTTAATGAACATCAAGTTACTATAAATAGTGTGACCAAATTTTTTTTGTAATAACATGTGGTACTAATTGATAACTACTTCTCACTACTCTAGAATTTTAAAAAAATTATAATTTGAATATTCTAATAATCTCCCATTTAAAGTTTCTATCTTGTAAATAACTCCTCTTATGGAAAGACCAATTCCAATACTACCAATAATCAAGTAATATGAAATCCTAGAAATTTTTGGCATCAAATGAACTATCTATCAACGGACTTTATCAAACAATATGTTGGGTTTATATCAATGTGTATCTTGGCCAAATATATAAATTTCCTCCCACCACCTCACATATAAATTGATAATTGAATATCAATATATTTTGTCCATAGAATCATATGTTGTGTTTCATGTTAAGTGTAAAGAACTTTGGCTATCACAATGTGACACAATGTTCTCTTGCTTTACCTATGATTCACAAAAAATTATATGAAGTCAAATTCCCTCAAAGTACTAGTATGTTTTATGTCTATAAATTTAGCTTCAATTGTAGACAAAATAGCTACTATCTATAACTTTTCTACCTAGATAGTTGCACCTCCAACTAAGGAGAAAATGAAACCTATAATAAATTTTCTTGTACATTTTTCTCTACCCAAATATACATCCACATACCTATTTACCTAAGGGTATGTGCAAGATCATGAGGGGCCAAAAAGTGACGATGTGAAAAATATTCACCTTTCACTCGTCCAAAAGTGCATGAAAACACTTGTTGACTTTTTAGTAGGCATGGGTGTCAGTACACCTAGGAAAACTTGACACCAAAGCACAATCCTAATCGGGTACCTGAAAATATTGGGTACCTGAAACCTGTGGCATAAATCAAAACCTGCGGGCCGTGTTTCTCATTTCTCTCATTGTTTTTAGGTTTGTAAAATGACTCTATATATCCGATACTCAATTTTTCTGGGTATCTGATTTCCCCAACAACAAATTTGACTCTGCAGTATATACGGTAAGTAAATTCTTTGTATATTTGATTATTTTATTTCATTTTGATGCTAAATGTAGTTTTTTTGGTTGAAATAGGGTTTTGTATTTATTTTTGTAATAATATATGAAATCAAATTGAAATTTAGATTTTTTATTTATTTAATCAAGCATGGCTGACAATAATGAAGAAAATAACCCTCCCGCACCAAATAACGATCCCCAAAATAATCCCCCGTCTCAAAACCCTCGATCTTTATAAGATTTGATACAAGATAATTTGAACACAATACGAGGTTTCCAAAACACATATCAGAATATACCTGTACACACTAAAATATGCACTTCTATGAACCATTACATGCAAGGTTGCTCAAGAATGAGGCCTCACAAAGCGGCTCATAGCTCTCTATGCATGGAGTTGCAAGGGACTATGAGTTTTGCTCTCAGCTAGAGCTACAAGAAGGTGACCTTGCTAGTCAACCATACAATGAGAGATTCACAATGAAGATAAGGGCAACAATGCCAATATCTCCAAGAATCTAAATGGAAATGCAATGCAAACTAATATGAATATGCAAGATTAATCTACCAAAATGAAAGTGCAATGCAACTATGAAAGGAAATAGCAATGGATTACAAATCCTTCCTATTTAGACTATGTGAGATTGCACAAAAAGAAATCTACACTAAGAATGCCCTGAATGCAACTATGAAAGCAAACTAAATGAAATGCAACTAAGAATGTCAAGGCTTCAAAGCTTGAGTGTCTTCAAAGAGAGCTCCAAAACCTGCAGCATAACAATAGCATAAAATGAGGATATGCAAATGAAGGAGAGAGCTCTCCTTTTATAAGAAATGAGGAGAAATGGACCATGGAGATTAAGAGGCAAAAAGTCTTAATCAGCGGTGGAGCTTGAAAGAGGAGCAATCCATGTGCACAAGTATCCTCCAATGAGAGTGAAGTGTTGACTTTTGAGCCTCATGTGAGATAAAAGGTGCTTTTTTCCTTTTTATAAAATAGGAATAATACTTTATTTGTGCAACATAGGATAAGAGGAAAGTGGGGCTTTTTATTTAATTGAAAGGGGAGGAAATATTCCTTTTAATTAAATAAAGACTTAGGATAAATGGTTAGCCCAAGGATAAAAATCCAATATATGATCGAAATTAAGATTTGATCAAGAAATTGATAATGTTGAAAATATTGATTATTGATCAAAATGATTCAGGATTGATAAATTGAATAAATGGGGCCCAAAGTCTAGGCGACCATTTTAGGGTGCATACATTTGCCCCTCTTTGACTAATGTGTGATCGATCTGGGAACACATGTAGTCAAAAAATGAAGTTGAAATGTGAGATCGATCTGGGATCACAAAACAACTCAGATATGAGGTTGATTCGGGATCACATCTGGACAAACATAAACAAAAGCTTAGACCAACACCGTCGCTGCTAGGTGCAAATCAAGCTTTAGACAAAACCATCACCGTCGCTGCTAGGCAATAATCAATGTCTAAAAATAGGAGATAAGAATCTCAAATTTTGAGCAAAAGCTCACAAAAGATGTCTGAATCAGGAAAATCAAGAGAATTAGGGATGAGAATCCCATAAATACTGCCCCCTCGGAATCGAAATCGAAATCAAGTAGAGGAGAGACAGAAAATTGATAAGGTTGATCAAATCATAATCGAATGTAAGGGTCAAATAGGTTAACCATTAGGCAATGAAACATGCCCCAGTGAGGAAGTAGAAGAATAGAAATAGAAGACTAGAAATAGAGTGGATGAAAGACTAGAAAATTTGAAAGACATGGAAAGGAAGAAATTCCACCGGAAATCAAATTATGCCTCAAAAGGTCAATCAACTGCGCAGAAGGGGGGAAAGAATTTGAAATGCGATTTTGACTATGAAGATGACCTCAGATTTCGATTTCGAGTCCGAAAATGGATCCAGGACGTCGAAATTAGCTAGGGGTGCAATTTTCGCGCAATTTCGAGGTGTTTTGAAAATTAGGTCAAAAAGTCAAAATGCTATAAAAGGGGTCAAAATGTCATTTTCAAAAATCATTTGTCTTTTAGTGATTTGAAAATTTCAGAGCTTTAGAGAGAGAAAATGGCTCAGCAAGCAGGAGTTCCCGTCCACAGGCATCGATTCGAGCGCGCCCGGTTGCATAACCGGCCACCACACTATCCTGCCCCAGTATGTTTTCGAAAAACTCGAGCTTTTTTGATCATTTCTAGCATTTAATAGCTTTTTTAGCACGTTTTTTTCAAATTTTAAATTTCAAAATTTTCGGTTGTGCGAAATATCGCGCGATACTTTAGAAGTATCGCGCGCTTTGGGGAGAAGTATCGCGCGACACTTCGCGTGCCCCAAAAGTATCGCACGCTTTGGGCATCAGTATCGCGCGATACTGGGTGAAAGATCGCGCGATAGCGGGCGAAGTATCGCCCGACATAAGGTTTATCGCCCTACTATAGGGAGAAGTATCGCACGATACTTCTCCAAAAAAAGAATATCGCCCAGTTGAAAAATTTTGATATTTAATGCATTTTTGAGCAAAAATGACATGGGTCTAGACAATGTTACGTTTTTAAGATGTTTTATACTGAGTTTTTTTTTGGACATCCATCATGATATGTACTAACAACGGGTTTGGTTTTGGCTTGCAGGAGGTTTTTCCGGCGCTCATCATCAGAGCGCCGAAGGTGACAGGATTACGGTGTGTCCGAGATCTGGATGATCCGGGCAATGCCGATATCAGGGCTATGGAATTCCGGTATCTGCTGAGATACCCATATATCCGAGCAGACCATGGGTTGTTGACTGCTCTTGCCGAGAGATGGCATAGTGAGCACAACACCTTCCATCTGCCTACTGGAGAGGCGTCGATCACTTTGGAGGACGTCTACAGGATCTTACGAGTGCCATGCCACGGAGAGCCTGTAAGTATAATCATGTTTTGATATATAATCATAAATGTAATGTTTCCATGTGATGAAAACTAACATGATTTATTTGTTGTCACAGGTATACTATGATCAGGACGTCACTGAGGGGCGCCGGTTGATTCAGGAGATGTTTCAGGATGTGACCATCCTAGACAGGCATGTCAGCTGGGAGCGACTTCTTGATGACTTCGGTCGAGACTATCCGGTGCCATGTATTGTGGCATCGATCATTTCACAGATCCTGATGACTGATCGCAGTCAGAAGGGATTCCCGCTCGGATGGGGCAGGCTACTGGTAGACTTGGTAGGCAGGCCTCGACGGATGGCATGGGGGCCTGCGATCTTAGCAGAGATGTATCATGAGCTGCACGAGATCGTCTACAAGGACGGTCGGACATGGGCGTGCGGTGCCATCCTGGCACAGGTATGGGCATGGGAGCACATTGCTGTAGTGCGTCCCAGGGTTCAGCCGAGGGAGAGGAGGTACCCATTCATTTACAGGTACATCGGGTTTATATCACATGCCCATTCAGGGGATGTGACGTACTATCGGCGGATTCTGGATGAGATAGCCTCATTCACATGGAGGCCATACAGGGATGTGGAGGGATGGAGTGATGCAGATGAGGAGCTCAGTTATATGCTATGCAGTCGGCCACTGGTAGGTCGACATGCAGATATCATAGAGAGGTTTTGCATCAGTCGGGTGTGGCGGCAGTTCGGGAGGCAGCAGCGAGTCTCGACAGAGACTACTACTTATGCCAGAGCCAGGGATGAGGAGGGACATGGGTGGCTACCCATGCTGGATTATCAGCAGGCTGTCGCAGAGACAGCAGCTATCAGGAGCGAGCCTTGGGATTATTTCCCAGATGTGGCAGACGCAGGGGCTGATGGAGCCTACAGAGCAGAGCGGCGGAGGGTACCATTCCCTCGATTTACAGTACCAGATGCTCAGGTGCCAGCGCCGGGAGGAGAGGGAGGAGAGGGAGGGGACGGAGGAGACGGAGGGGACGGAGGAGAGGAGGGAGGAGATGGAGGGGATGGCGGGAGGGGGAGAGGGAGGAGGATGGAGAGAGGAGAGGGGTCGGGATCAGGTGGCTGAAAACGGTCACGGGGACAGAGATCAGCCACTCTTGAGGAGGAGGCGAGACCAGCTCGCCGGCAGGCAGAGGTACAGCAGGAGCAGCCTGCGGGGGGAGAGGACCTGAGAGCCCAGATACAGGCTCGGGAGACCGAGATACAGCAGCTGCGGACCACCATAGCTGTGAGAGATCAGCAGCTCCTGGATCTGAGGGCAGAGCGGGATCAGCAGATAGCTGATCTCAGAGTAGAGATAGCACGCCGTGAGGCGATGGCACAGACCGAGGCACTGGAGCTCCGACGGGAGTCAGCGAGGGCTGCTTACTATCACGGATTATATCTGCAGGCCGTCCCAGAGGGTGAGAGAGCACCATCATACTCTCAGCGGGCAGGGGTATCAGACGTGGCATTTGATAGGAGAGCTATGCCTCCTCCACCACCACGAGCTCCTCACGAGGGTGGTAGCGAGTCTTAGGGTTAGGTCTTAGGTTGTTTGGACATATTTTGAGACTTTTGATCCAGATTTTGGGATCTCATATTGTATATCATGACATTTATTGATTTATGAGATTACTGGATGTTTGGTATATCATGTGTATTTGTCTCACTTATGATGGATGTATCAGTTTATGTATATTGTCTTGTCATTTTGCTCAAAATGCTTATGTATGTGCTTATGTATGTTCTCTCTCATAGTTGTATGTATAGTTCTCATGTGTATGATATAGACCTATGTTTCTTGAAAATGACAGTTTTGATATAGATATGATGATGTGATTAACCCCTTGTGATGAACAGGAATAGGTTCGAGATGAAAAAGACAAGGAGCGAAAGACATGATCAAGAAGAAGAGAAGGTGAGCGCAGTTGACTAACAGGTCCATGTAGGATGAAAAGGAGAGCTCTCTCCATGTGCAAGATGCAAGACTAGACTAACATGACCCTAAAAATGCAAGCTACTATGAAAGTGGTTGACTTGCAAGGTCACAACGCTTATAGACATCTAATTATCATCATCGAGCGTTATTGGTAGCGTCGTAAGATCATACAATGCACACTAGCATTATTATGCGGATATGAATATGATCTTTATCAGATAGAAATGTGGAAATCTTACCTAGGCATCAAAGACATATAGGTCAAGATGACTAATGCAGTAAGATTACCTAAGTTTGATATGGCGAGATTATGCTTGTATCAGGACACATGAAAGTCAGGATAGCTAAAAGCATGCACTCGCAAAACAGTCAAGGATAATACCTTGTCAATCCATAGTGTCAAGTAGGACCAGCATAAATGCTCATGACAGTTAGGACCAACAAAATATACCCACAAGCAGATAAAGAAAGAAAACATGTTCTCATTCCCTCAGTCTTCTAGCTATGCATCATCGAAAACTTCTCAGGGAGAGATCACTCATCAAAGAAATCCTCATAGACAGCACACAAAGAAAAATAAAGTCATTATATCGCAAGCGAGTTAATTGTTTAAGTGTGTGTGTGTTGTTCATAGAGTCAAATTCTGAGTATCATATCTGCAAATGGGAAATATCGCATCATACTGTGGACTATTGGGTAAGACATCTGATAAGTGTTAAGAAACACTCGACGCAAGGGTAGTGTTGAAAAACACTGTTTGGGGTGGTGTTGAAAAACACCTGTTGTGAAATGCCCCAAGAGACAAACGCACCAAAAGGACCTATGCGAACAGTTATGCCCCCTAGACAAAGACAAAGACCAATTCCAGACTAGGCCAAATAAGGTCAAGGCATGATGGAAAGTGGTTAAGTGTCGAGGACGCATGCTAACAAATAGGGGTACAAAGGCCTCAAGTAGCGCCTGTTTCCAGGTTTTCACCACTTGGAATCATTTTTTTCATTTTTTCATTTTTTTGATTTTTTTGTATTTTTGCTACCAAGGCGCCTATTGCTAGGTTTTCACCAAGGCACTTTTTCTATTTTTTTAATTTTTTTTGAATATTTTGATTTTTTTGTATTTTTTTTCAGGACTTTTTATGCTTTTTAGGATTTTTTTCAGCATCATATATCAATTTTTTTGGTATTTTTTCAGGACCAATAAGATATATACAAAAGGTGCCCCCAGACAGAATGGGCATCAAGGATAGAACTTCTTAAGGTGCACAATGTTGATGGGATCAGGGAGCTGTTCTCCATCAGGATCTGATAGTAAATACGCCCCAGTACCAAAAGCAGCTGTGATGACATATGGTCCAAGCCAGTTAGGTTCAAACTTGCCCTTTTGCTCTCTGTTTTGCTGGTTCTTAGGGTTTTCTCGTAAAACAAGATCACCTATTTGAAATTCTCTAGGGCGAACCTTCTTGTTGAATGCCTTGGACATACGCTTCTGATACGCTCTCATATGATCAAAGGAAGCCTTACGCTTCTCATCTAGAAGTTCTAGTTCCTGCAACCTCATGGCACGGTAATCCTCATCTGTAATCAAACCTTTGAGTGAGACTCTGAGGGATGGTATCTCGACTTCTAAAGGTAATATTGCTTCAGCGCCATAGGTGAGAGAGAAAGGAGTGGCTCCTGTAGGTGTGCGAATACTTGTTCGGTAAGCCCATAGTGCTGGATTGATTTGTAAGTGCCAATCCCTACCATTCTTGTGTACTGTTCTATGAAGAATCTTAAGAATGGTTTTGTTAGAAGCTTCTGCCTGTCCGTTTCCTTGTGGGAAATATATGGAGGACCAATGTTGCTTGATTTTAAACTTTTTGCATAGGTGCTTTAGGTCTTTATTCTTAAATTGACCTCCATTGTCAGTAATGATCTCAGAAGGCACTCCAAATCGGCAAATGATATGGTTCAAGATGAACAAAGAAATGGTCCTTCCTGAAGCAACAGAAAGTGGTACGGCCTCCACCCATTTTGTGAAGTAGTCAGTGGCAGTAATGATGAACTTGTGTCCACCTGATGAGTTGGGGTGAATTTGCCCAACCAGATCAAAGGCCCAGCGCTGAAATGGCCAATGAGAAATAGAAGGGATTAGCTCCCTACCCGGAGCATGAATCAGGTTGCCGTGTTTCTGACATTTTTCACATGACTTAGCAAAGGTGACTGCGTCTATCTGCATTGTGGGCCAATAATATCCCGCCCTAAGCAACCTTCGGGCCATGGCAAGACCATTAGAATGCCCACCACAAATGCCCTCGTGGATGTCAGCTAACGCTTGGTTGGATTCCTCCTTTTCCAAGCACCTAAGGAGTGTCCCATCTAAACCCCGTCTATATAAGTCACCAGAGATGAGGGTGTGGCGAGAGGCGTTACGGATGAGGTTTCGGCGTTCGGAGCGGGTGAATGTGTCAGGGATGATGCCATCACGAAGATATGAATAGATAGCACCATATCGGGAGGACTCGTGTGTGATAATGGCACAAATGACACGGCTTTCAGATGAGTCAAAGATGGGATGGTGTAGCTCTTCCACCAGGAATTCAAATCTGGATTCATGTGTCTCCAACTGAAGAAGTGAAGCTAATGTGGCCATGGCGTCTGCAGCTTTGTTCTCCATCCTAGGGATTTGTTGAAACGTCACAAATGTGAAATAGCGTTTCAAAGAATCAACCATCTTTTTATAGGGTATCAATTTGTCATCCTTGGTTTGATACTCTTCATTGACTTGGTTGATGATTAGCTGAGAATCCCCAAAGACATGTAATTCTGTGATATTCCATTCTATAGCCATTTTCAAGCCATTAGTTAATGCTTCATATTCTGCAATATTATTGGTACATGGGAATAATAGTTTATAAGACTTCGGAATGTTGTACCCATGTGGAGAAACAAATAACACTCCAGCACCTGACCCATTTTGCATGCGGGAGCCATCAAAGAACATTGTCCAAGTGCGAGTAGTGGTATATAAGATGTGTTCATCTGGGAATTCCACTTGGACTGGCATACTATCCTGGATTGGAAAATCAGCTAATTGGTCAGCAATAGCTTGCCCTTTTATTGCCTTCCTTTCAACGTACTCTATGTCAAATTCAGTGAGGACCATCATCCATTTAGCAAGTCTACCCGTCAGGGCAGCCTTACCAAGCAAGTATTTAAGGGGATCAATTTTGGCAATCAAGTGTATGGTATGAGCAAGCATGTAGTGGCACAACTTTTGAGAAGCAAACACCACCGCGAGACAAGACTTCTCAATATTATTGTAATTGATCTCATAAGAGACTAGAGTACGGCTGATATAGTAGATGGCTCGTTCTTTCCCAGTATCATCTGTTTGAGCCAATAATGCCCCCAGGGAAGTGTCTGTAGCTGAGATGTATAGAAGCAATGGTTTCCCTGGAATAGGAGGCATTAAGATCGGAGGATTAGCCAAGTATTGTTTGATCTGATCTAGGCTCTTTTGACAATCCTCGTTCCAAACACAAGAAGCACCCTTATGCAATGTCTTGTTGAAGGGTTGCGCTCTATCTGCAAGCTGAGAAATAAACCTCCTAATTGATTGAAGACGTCCTTGAAGACTTCTCATTTGGCTGATATTTCGAGGAGGTGGCATATCTAGGATTGCTTGGACTTTTTCGGGATCAACCTCGATACCTTTTGCTGATATTATGAATCCTAAAAGTTTGCCTAAGGTGACGCCAAATGCGCACTTCTTTGGATTCAGTCTGAGTTGAAATTGTTCCATACGATCTAGAATTACTTCTAGATCATTGAGGTGTGTGTCCCTTTTTCTTGATTTTGCCAGGGTATCATCCACATAATCTTCCATATTTTTGTGCATCATATCATGAAAGATAGTTGTCATAGCTCTTTGGTAGGTTGCTCCTGCATTCTTTAACCCGAATGGCATGACGTTCCAACAATAGGTTCCCCATGCGCATGTAAAGGCTGTTTTCTCTTGGTCTTCAGGAGCTATTTTGATTTGATTATACCCCGAGAAACCATCCATTAGGGAATATATGTCATAGCCCGCCGTCATGTCCACTATCATGTCAATGTTTGGAAGTGGAAAGTCATCCTTTGGGCATGCTTTGTTTAGATCTCTAAAATCTGTGCAGACACGAATGGACCCATCATGTTTGGATACCGGTACTATGTTTGAGATCCATTCTGCATAATCGATGGCTCTAATAAATCCAGCTTTCAAAAGCTTTTCTAATTCTCCTTTGACAAGTAGAGCTATATGTGGATGCATTTTTCTTAGTCTCTGTTTGACTGGCTTGACTCCTGGAGCTATAGATAAGTGATGCATTATGAGATTTGTGTCAAGCCCTGGCATGTCTGAGTAGGTCCATGCAAAATTAATTTTCTTTTTCTGTAAAAACTGTACATATGCCTTGGTCTCTTCCTCTGATAAAGACTGAGCAAGATGGACTACCTGAGGATTTTCTTCTGTGTTTAGATTGACCGGCTTTGTTGGTTCAATCAAGATTGATGATCTATCCTGGAAATAACTCGGCAAGTTATTAAGTACCCCATCCTTAGGTGCCTCAAAGAGGTTTTCACCTTTGGATGCGTCATTTCTTTTTACTATTTTTGGTTCTGACACCGCCACAAAGTGGTTTTCGCCATCAGACCTATTTTTCTTTTTCTCTTTTGTTTTGAGACTGAGGTACTTAATATCAGGCTCCGTCATGCTGGTTGTTGGTTCACTGGTGGAAGAAGCCACGGGTTCGAGAGCATTCAGATAGCAAGCAATTTCGTAATCGTTGCGAAATGTGAGGAATGTGGGCTCGTGGTGGCGCTGGGGCCAGTCAATCAGGTCAAAGTGAACAAGGGGCAAGTCAATGGTAGGTTCGATGTTGTGAATGTGAAAGGTGTCATCTCTGGTGACCATATAATCGGAGCTCATCAAGTCTTCTCCTAAGATACCTGAATTGGGGCTCATCCTATCAAACGAAGCATCGTCTACTAAGGCGATTTGAGGAGGGCAATCCTCTAGTCTGACACTAGGATCGTTAGTTGCATCGGGTTGGGTACTATAGGCGTGGATAATATCTACATCTAGATCAATTGTTGCATCTGAAAGCGAATCCCATTCATATTCATGGGAGTCTGTCTCTGAGTCATCATTTAGGCCTCGTGATGTAGAAGCCTCAAGGTTAGGGAGGGTTTCCCCCTTTCTAGTATTGGTACTATCCGTCGCAGCTAGGACAGTAACATTTTCCTTTGTCGATCTAGAAGTCACACAATCACTATCCGTCGCAGCTGGGATAGTAGGATTATTAAGCATCAAATCTGTGGAATCTCCCCAAAGGAGATTCGTGGAGGGCACCCAATCATCAGACACATCTTGTTGATTGGAGAGATCGGGCGTATAATCTGCATCACTTTCGCTGTCCGTTGCAACTGGGACAGGGATACCTTTCTTCTTCTTATTCTCAAAACCTAAGCCGATCGTGGACTTATTTTTGCGTCCAAAGAGAGCATGATCAAGAGGCTCAGCTTTAGCATCCAGCCTATGACTAAGGGGACCAAATCTCGGATATCCCATATTTTTGACCAGTGTATATCCTTTCCCATAAGTTTCAGGTGAAGGAGCAAAATTCTCATTATGTTTGTATTTCTCTTCGTGATATATCCAGTTCCTTACAGCAACTTCCTCTTTCTCTTCTTGAATGGGGACCGAAGATTCAACAAATTTCCCAAATAACGTCATTGCTGATGATGAAGGTTTCACATTTGGGGAGGGTCTCCCATAAGACCTAGGAGAAATTGGCATTTTTGTAAAAGAATCAATCTTATAATCTCCCATCCCAAGGTCCATGGTCTTGAATTTCTGCTTGCATTGTTCAAGTGAACTACTAGGATTGTCAGCTTCTCTATTCAAAGGTACATGTGATCCCGCAGAAATGGTATTAACTGATAGAGCACTGTCTCCCGGGATGCAAATTTCTACACCATTATGGGGGAACTTAACACACTGGTGATATGTCGATGGGACTGCCTGCATTTCATGAATCCATGGCCTACCTAGCAAAATGTTGTAGGCGAGAGGTCCAACATCAACAATTTGGAACAATATGTCTCTTTCTACAGGACCAATACGAATAGGCAAAACAGCCAATCCCTTAGAACTTCTTTCTGCTTCATCATATGCTTTGATTGTGATTCTTTTCTTTGTGTCAATGACGTTCTCAGAATACCCTAGAGCTAGCAGCAAACTCAGAGTACAAATATTGAGCCCCGCACCCCCATCTATCAGTACACGCCTAACACGGATTTTATGAATCATGACCTCGATGTGTAAGGCCAAATTATGTGGGTGACTAATGGATTTGTCATCTTCTTTTGAGAAGGTGAGGAAATGAGGGCTAGCCAAATGGTTGACCATGTTTTGGAATTGGTCGATATCTAAGTTATTAGGGACATTGGCTGCTCGCAAGGCATCCTCGAGGACGCGCTTGTGCTTAGGAGATAATTCTAAAAGCTCAAAAATGGATATCTGAGCGGGTGTTCGTTGTAGTTGGTCAATAAGGTTATAATTGGAATCAGGACCAACGACAGGTTTTGGAGGAGCACCTTTGGACATGGGTTGTTTAGACTTGCTAGTGCTAGGACCTTTGATGATAATGGGTGCTTGAGCCTGTCCCCTAGTGACAACATTGAGGGACCGGGGCATTCCTTGTGTGTGAGGACCTCTTATCACCACAGCGGGTCTTTCATTAGTCATAGGAATTGAGTCCACATTATGTCCATAAGGATCTTTCTTTCTCACCATGTTGATATTATCGTCAGCCACTTCAAGCATGTTAATCACATTATCAGTGTGTGTGTATGTATAGTTAATAGCCGCCTTGCCATTCTTACTAGAATTCTCTCCTTTTTCATATTTAGGCAAGGGCTCTTTAAAGGCTTTATGGTCTGCATTAGTAGTTAACCCATCCACTTGTAATTGTCCTTTCTCAATAAGGTCTTGGACAAGATGCTTGAGTTTAAAACAATTTTCTATGTCGTGTCCAATCCCATTATGGAAAACACAAAAAGCCTTAGCATCCCACCAATGAGGTAAAGGATCTGGTATTCGATGTTTTGTAGGATCCTGTGGGTGCGCCAGATTATGAGCAACTAGTGTCTTAAAAACATCTGCATAGGATTCTCCCAATTTAGTGAATTGTCTTTTCTCCGTTTTAGATCTCTTTTGATACTGAGGTTTGTCTTGTGGCGTTGACGATGTTTGCAACTTCATAGCTTGAACTGCATGAGAGAGATTAAGAACTCCTTCATTTTTGACTTGAGATGAATCAACAACTCCGTCGTTGACGACTTGCTTATTTTTGTTCCAAAAAGAGTTCTTTTTATCCTTGTTACCATTAGTATTGTTATTTTGGCTATTGTTGTTATTTGTTGGTTTAGCCAAAATTCTTTGTTCTTTTAGGACATCCTCAATGCGACATGCCACCTCTACCATAGTATCAAAAGAATTAAATGGAATCTTCTTGACTTCATACTTGAGTTCTGGTATTAGATTGTTCACAATGATATCAATTCTTTCTTCTTCAGGGATTGTCCTTGGGTATTTCGAACACAATCGCCTCCATCGTTGCAAAAAGGTGACAAAAGATTCCCCTTGATTTTGCTTAAGTTTACACAAATCAAGCATGGTGACCGACCTAGATAAATTGTAAGCAAAATGTTGTACAAATCTTTGGACAAGTTCTCTAAATGTCTTTACTGGAGGGGAAAGGTTGGTGAACCACTCCATGGCTTGACCTTTTAAACTCCTTGGGAATAATCTCAGCAAGTAGGAGTCTTCGTGGTGAAAGGAAAAGCTCATTATGTAGAATTGTCGAACATGGTCATGAGGGTCACCCGTGCCATCATATTTGTCGTATGTTGGGAATTCAACTTTCTTAGGAAATTCTACCATCACCACACTTTTGTCAATGGGATTAGGACATATGGAGTCCAAATGAAATGTACTCTTGGGAGCCTTCATTCTGTCTATATCCTTTTGCATTTGTAAGATTAACTCATCAGTTGAAGGATTCTGTTTCTTGATTTTTTGGTGAACATCAAAGTTATATGGAACTTTAGCGCCTTTGTTGATAAGACTTTCCAAAAATTGGTCTTTGTTTTGTTCCACGTATTGCTCCACATAGGCTTGAAAGGATGGTTCTTGTTGCATAGTCATGAAGTCCATATGATCAGATTTAGCATAACTGCCTCCATGTTGTGAGCCATGATGTGCTCGTTGGGAGGGTTGCTTTGAATGTCTATGAGACGATTGTCTCCTATGATGGTCATATCTTGAAGTCCTTCTTCCTCTAGGACTTGGGGATCGCGAAGGTGTCTTTGATCTTCTTCGAGGGCTAGGGGAAGGGGTAGATGGGGGCGAGTTGGTCCCACTATTGGCTCCCCTCCTGTTAGATCGATTTTGGAGTTGTTGTGCATAGAGTCTATCTTCTTCTTCTTGGGTGACTCTTTTCTGTATATCCAACAATGCACGTTCCTCTTCCTCTAGTTGTCGGAATTTTTCCTTTTTTGCAGCCTGTTCATCTAAGTAGGCTTGCTTCTCTCTCTCAATGCTTCTTAATCTTGTATTTGCATATCGAGAAGTGTCCTTAAGTGGGGAGGTTTGTCTTGAATGCTTTATTGCATTAGCTGCGTTGATGTGGTGATCATTAGATTCATTGTTCTGGTCTTCGTGTTGTGACCCTGAATCTGAGTGGGCTGACTTATGCTGTCTTTCAGCTCGTTGTTGAGCATCAAAATACCTCGCGTTGTTAGGAGGTGACCCGGGTGGACTGGCATGAGAAGAACCACCATACTCTCCTCTGTGTCGTTGAAAGATATCCTCGAGAGTTTGATTCATGGCTTCTCTTTGTTGTCGGGTGAAAGTGTAACTCATGTCCATACTTGATGAAAGTGGTATGAAAGAGGTGCTCACTTCACTAGGGTTAGCTCCCGGATTAAAACAAACCTCAGATTCACTCTTAGGAGATTGGTCAAAAAGGGGTCCTTTTCCCTTAGGTTGTCGATGGGTCTTGATAGGTGGTAACTGGCTAAAGGCAACAGGGGGTCGCTTCCCTTGATTAACTTGGTACCTTGTCGTAACTGACATGAAAGAGAGATATTCTCAATGATAAGGTGACCTTTCAAAGTGTCAACACCAAACTAGGATAATCGAAATCCTCTATTGTCCAAAGAAAGATGAAAAAAAAGAAAAGAAAGGGGGCTTTACCAACACTGTCAAAGAGGTGCTTCAAATCAAAGGGTGACTACCCTTGCACTTTTGAATCAGGAGGTTGGACTAGGCCAAAAGATAATTGAAAATGAAAGCGATTTGGACAATAAGAGAACTGAAATTTTCCCAGAATATAGCTAACAATTTTAAAGATGAACCTTGGCACCAAGAATGGCTTTCTAACTTGACAATTATTCCAAAGTGACTTTGTAAACCAAATGATGCTATCCCGAAGAACTAAGAACCAGAGATTTGGAGTCAAGACAGATCTCAAACGTCAGGGTGAGAAGCCTGTTCTAAGACCTGGCCTAATTGACAGCAACTGAAACTGACCAAAATTTAAGCACGACAAAAATGAACCAGGCGATATACTCCAGGCTACTGGGGCGATAAACCTCTACCCGTGCGATACTTCACCCTAAGACAGGCGATACTTCTTAATACTATAGGGCGATATACCCCAGGCAGGCAGGGCGATAGTCCGTCAGGGGCGAACTATCGCGCGATATTTCTCTTCAAAGGGGGCGATATTTCTAGCATGTGCGAAGTATCGCATGATACTTCGCCTTACAGGGTGCGATACTGTTACAGAATTATTCAACTCTTGACCAGAATTGTGTGAAATTTGCACTTTTTGGGTCTGTTTGGTCAAAATTTTCAGTCTGAGGGTTAATGTTTTCGATTTCAGTCACAGATTCAACAGCATTCGGACAGGTTTGCAAACAGTAAAGGATCAAACATGTCTTCAAACACTTGAAACAAGGGCAAAAGCAACCTTGCCAAGACAAACACTTGTGATATCAAAATTGAAAAAGCACCCTATGAATGCTACCGATTGTTTGTATGTTGAGAACGTTTACACTGGTATCACACAATCGAAGACAATTCAAGCAATTGCTACCTACAAGACAAGGCTCAATACTTACCAACTTAGCCCACAACTTGATGCCCCCTTGCCTCACACCAAGTGGTTGCCCACAAGAGATATTGGCTTTGTCATGGAAATGTCAAAATGACACAACCAAAGGGACACATATGGTGAGTATCTTAAGGTGATCCGGGTAAACCACTTGGATCAATCCTTGCACTAAGAAGATAAGCGGCTAAAAGAGGGTGGCTTCTATCTAATGGTTCTTAATAAGGATTTCCGTTCACAACACCCCTCTTGCTCCTCATAAAGGACTAGGACCTCGCGGCCTCAAGAGTACCTTAAGCATTCTTGCTCAATGTTTTCCTCATGGTCACAATCCCACAAGTACTTACATCAAGCGAAGACAAGTGTTATGTCTATCAAGGTTTTTGGTGTCCTTGATAGCCTTGAGATTATAGTGAGTTGGAATCACTTGCCACCAAGGAGAATGATGACAAGGTTGTCCCCACTTGAGTCGTTCCTCTTGATTGCTCAAGAGCAGGCCCTCTAAAGGATTCCTAAACTAAACAAAATAGATCAAATCTTGAGGTTCAAGGTTTTTGATTCACCACAAGGGTGAAGAGCATACTCCCCTATCTCAAGAATTTTTCCCAAACACACCAAGCAAAGAGATCAATTACCCCCTTGCTTCCAAAACCTTAAGATGGGTCAAGATTTTCTGATTCACCTAAAGGTGAAGAGCATACTTCTCCTACCACCTCAAAATCCCTTTCACAAGGTATTAAGATTCCTAATACAATTAGTAAATGCCACAAATGAAAGGAAAACAACAACAAGCAAGAAATGGAAATTTTTTTTTTGTTTTTATGCTTGGGCAGCCCTGCAAAAACTGTTAGTAGCCCTCTTTGACATGCGTTTTTAGCAATTTTTAAGCAAAGGAGAGCACCTACAAACACAACTTGTTAGGCCCACAATGTTAGCAAAATCAAAATCCAAATGTAAATGTGCAATAATCTAATGGATTTAAGCTAAAAAAAGCAGGTTAGACCTAATTAAACAAAGTAAAACAAAACAGCAAGCTAAAATAGTCGAATTCAGACAAAAAAACTGAAAGCGCAAGTCTCTGCCAGACCAGGCGATGTTTCTCAGTCTCCAACAGTATCGCGCGACACAGTTTCCTATAGTCGGGCGATACTTCCCCAGTCGAGCGATACTTCGCACGATGCCAGGTGATACTTCGCCCGATGCCAGGCGATAGACTTCGCTATATGCGTGCGATACTTTTTCCGAGCGAAGTATCGCGCCAAGACAGGAAGTATATCGCGCGATATTTCTGAGAAGTGTCGCGCGATAATCTGAGACAGAAAACCAGAGACATAGATTTTTCCGACAGTTAATCCGAAAATGACGAAAAATGCATCAAATAAAAGGACAAAGCTATCTACTCTGCCCCACGGTGGGCGCCAGAAATGTACACACTAAAATATGCACTTCTATGAACCATTACATGCAAGGTTGCTCAAGAATGAGGCCTCACAAAGCGGCTCATAGCTCTCTATGCATGGAGTTGCAAGGGACTATGAGTTTTGCTCTCAGCTAGAGCTACAAGAAGGTGACCTTGCTAGTCAACCATACAATGAGAGATTCACAATGAAGACAAGGGCAACAATGCCAATATCTCCAAGAATCTAAATGGAAATGCAATGCAAACTAATATGAATATGCAAGATTAATCTACCAAAATGAAAGTGCAATGCAACTATGAAAGGAAATAGCAATGGATTACAAATCCTTCCTATTTAGACTATGTGAGATTGCATAAAAGGAAATCTACACTAAGAATGCCCTGAATGCAACTATGAAAGCAAACTAAATGAAATGCAACTAAGAATGTCAAGGCTTCAAAGCTTGAGTGTCTTCAAAGAGAGCTCCAAAACCTGCAGCATAACAATAGCATAAAATGAGGATATGCAAATGAAGGAGAGAGCTCTCCTTTTATAAGAAATGAGGAGAAATGGACCATGGAGATTAAGAGGCAAAAAGTCTTAATCAGCGGTGGAGCTTGAAAGAGGAGCAATCCATGTGCACAAGTATCCTCCAATGAGAGTGAAGTGTTGACTTTTGAGCCTCATGTGAGACAAAAGGTGCTTTTTTCCTTTTTATAAAATAGGAATAATACTTTATTTGTGCAACATAGGATAAGAGGAAAGTGGGGCTTTTTATTTAATTGAAAGGGGAGGAAATATTCCTTTTAATTAAATAAAGACTTAGGATAAATGGTTAGCCCAAGGATAAAAATCCAATATATGATCGAAATTAAGATTTGATCAAGAAATTGATAATGTTGAAAATATTGATTATTGATCAAAATGATTCAGGATTGATAAATTGAATAAATGGGGCCCAAAGTCTAGGCGACCATTTTAGGGTGCATACAATACCTACATTAGGTCCCATGCTTGCCACTCTAAATACTATTGTTGAAAACATTGACACACTCACACGACAACATAATGCTGCTCTTCATTGGCGTGATGATATGCATTCCCAATTTGATGACGGGCTTGACCATGATGGGATTGCGGCCCTTAATATAATTAAGGAAGATATAGCCTCCCTTTTTGTGAATCCTAAAATCAGATTACAAGCTGACCCCAAAAAGCCCAAATTATCAATAAAATTGTGCACAAATGAAGCAATGCGCACACACTTTTGGGATCATAGGTGGATGGTTTTTGATAAACCACCCCATAGCAATTTGGAGCTCCCTTTCTATTTCATAAAAAAATTGTATGCTGTGTTTGTGCTTGGTCACAATGTTAATTATTTTAGCATGAGGCCCAACATGGGCGTAGGCGGAGGAGCTCCTTAGACTAGGCCATTTTCCCAGCGCAAAAAGGCCACTACCTTCATCCCCCCCACTGATGTCTCACCCCCTCCTCCAGTGCAGCATCTCGATATCATTGCAGAGGCTGCCTCAAAAACTATTAGGGTCATTCATTTGCTGAGTGATCAGTTGATCACGCAGACCAGGTCAGTGTTGCCTCCTGGTGTGGATGATGTTGGTGCATTGACACATCTCACCAGAGTTCACATGTATGCGAGCCCCATATTTGCATTATATGCAAGAATATGTGCCTCGGACCGCTTACTGATGGTGATCCATATCATTATGTTATTGATGAGGAGGATATAGGAGACGTAGCTATAGAGGCTACAACACCTCATGGAGCATCTACATCTCATGAGAGTGCTCAGGAGGTGTACGCAGAGCCATGGACTCCTTTTGATACAGTAAGAGTAAACATTATAAATAAATTTGTCACATGACTTATTTAATTTAAAAATAATTTATTTATTTAGATTAGTTTTAATGATTGCATGCACTTATGTATATATATTTTTTCCATTTATGTTCAGTCGATGAAAGAGGAGGAGTTGAGACAGGTGGATGACTCCACACTTTCGGCCATTTCATTTGGCCTTGATGCTTATACGATATATTATAAATTATGTACCCATTAGTTTTTTTTTATATCATTTGGTGTACATGCTTAAATCTCTATCAATTAGAGAAATAAAATTCATACATTTACTAATATATTGTCATCTTATTGTACTCTTGCAGGCTATAGTTGATGTCAGTGGGGGGCACGAGGGGGTTCCTTCATCACATGTCGACAAAGGAAAGGTAATTAATTGTTTAAGATTAATTATGCATGCATATGTATGCCACTTGTGTGTAGTAATAAATATTTTACTTGCACTTTATTGTATAGCATGTGGCTCTTGATGATGTCCCGACACGGGTTCAGGAGCCTAGGCTGACAGGCATCTCGATTCAGAGTGATAGCCCAATTGTACGTAGACTTTTACATATTGTTATTTGTATTTTGTAACCAAGGTTGTTATGATGAAGTACATTTATATATAATTGACAATCTTTTTACTCTCATATGTTACTCCCAGTGTGAGGGAGGGCCCACGAGAATCTTTGATATCTTTGTTGACCCAGCCCACTATTCCAGAGGAGGCATCAGTAGATGTAAGTTTTAATTTTAGTTCAATCAATTTGTAATTTTATTATGCTATCATCCTATTTTGTAGATTTATTACTCTATGTTGCACCACTCTACTAATCTCATTATTACAAATATATATTTATAGGTCGGAGTTGGTATTGTTGGCATGGTCTCTTCGCTACCAAAGACTTATGCTAGGACACCTGATCATGGTAGGTGACTGAGAGGCCAGGTACATATATTTGTATTCAGTTATAATTTTAATTAAATTAGTGTTTGAATTATGAATTATATATATATATATATATACAAATCATATAAACTAAGCAATCTAACTTGGGTTTGAACTCATTTTTGATGCAGGATCAATCAGAGTCAAACACTTCTTCAAAGAGGCTACATTTTGATGATCCCCCTACGACATATGATGTAGTTTTAGTTTTGTGGTCATTTAGAGATGCCACTTGGCACATTTTGAGATGGCATATATGCCACATTATACACCTTGAAACATTGGTTTTGTAGACATTTTGAAATGGCATGTGTCTTATTTGTATATGGAGATACTTTTGATACATTTGATACTTTCTATATATAGAACATGTTTGTTTTTATGTTATATTTGCATCATCTTTTGTATACATATTTATTATTCATTTTTATGGAATTGAATGGTGAAGTTATATCTTGACTGTGATTATCATTATGATTTAAATTATATCTTGTTGAAGTTACATTTGTTTTTATTTACTCTGGAATACCCTGTTCATGGAGCTTATTATGTTTGAGGTTTAACTTCTATAGATTTCCTATGTTCTTATGTTTCATACCATTATACCTCCCACCCAAAGGGACAGTCAGTCTCTTCATATTTACAAACCATCTCTATAAATTTTAACTTCCTCAATCATAACACAACTGGACTCGCGTATAAAAACCACAATTTTGCATTTAAGGCATGCTCTAGTGATAGCCCACATTTTCCAACTACCCAAAAAATCAATCTTTTTAAGTCTTCGGACAACCCAACTCCATTACCATACACAACACATGTTTCATGTCCTCAAAGCCATGCATGCACATCTTATAACATCCCAAACTTCTTGACCAGCTATATATCTTTTCCATATACATCCTACCCCAGCATGCAAAACCATGAACCATACTTCTTGATTACCATTAAACTTCACCTAACATAACATTTTATATCTCCATCTACTACATTACAAAGATAAGTGTTAATATTATACTATATATACCCACTCTACTACGTCACAGATCCCATGGCCCTTACCCCAACTTGTAATCCCACTTGAGCCACTTAGTACTACATTGTTTCAATACTATGTATATACTCACTATGTATATAACTCATCATATTGGGGTTTACTAAATCCACAGAGAAATGTAGCACTTGTGTTGTTAGGTCACTTGGGTCGAGCGTGGTCGCGAATGTTCCAGTGACTTTGTGGGTGGAACAAGGTTGTCACTGGCATTTACCCAGCCAACCAGGGCCAATGGAGTAGACGGTTCGATGCCAGGATGGACATTTTGAAAGATACACTATTGAGCTACTTTCAACTGACCCTCACTGCAAGTTTTGGCATCGACTGAGATCACCTTGCCAAATGCAAACAAAGTCGAATCACCCAAAATTGAGAGAGGTTATTGTAGACTTCAGAATCATGATCCTGTAGCCCCTGATGATTTTTCAATACCTCTCACAAGGTCTGAGATACAAACCTCAGAAGATCACTTCCCAATCGTGCTTAGTGCACCTTGGGGTCACTTAGGTCTAGCGTGGTCATGAGTGTTCCAGTGACTTCCTAGGTAGAATGGGGTTGTCACTAGAATTTACCCGGCCAATCGGAGCTAATGGAGTAGATGGTTTGATGCCAGGATGGATAGTTTGAAAGATACACTATTGAGATACTTTCAACTGACCCTCACTGCAAGTTTTGGCATCTACTGAGATCGCCTTGCCAAATGCAAACGAAGTTGAATCACCCAAAACTGAGAGAGGTTATTGTAGACCTCAGAAACATGACCTTGTAGCCCTTTATGGTTTGTTGATACCTCTCATGAGGTCCAAGATACGAGCCTCAGAAGATTGATGCCTAATCATGCTTAGTGCACCTTGGGGTCACTTGGGTCGAGTGTGGTTGAGAGCGTTCTAGTGACTCCATGGGTGGAATGGGGTTGTCACTAGCATTTACAATGTCATGAAAGCGAACCACCAACTTATAGTCCACATCATTTTCAGTAACAAAAAATTTAACCCTTTTACTCTCTCATACAAACTCAGAAAGCATGTCACTTGCAGACCATAAAATACACAATGCATTATGGTACACTGGGCAGCCTGCAAGAAGTTGTGTTTTACAGATTGAGTAAGTAGTCCTTGGGAACATGTCCTTGTCTATAGTGGAAATAATTAGGTTTTCATTTTGAAACAAGAGAAGACCTAAATGGGAAAGCATGCACACTTCTTTTCTTGACCCAGTTCTGTTGCAATGACTGTTAGTGGTATGTTTGAAATTTGAACTATGAAACTAATCATGATTAAGCCAGTCAGCACTCTTCTAAAATTTAATTATTTTTAATATTCTGCCACCCCTCCCAAAACCCAACAACAAAGACTAAATATTAGGACATTTTTTTTTCTTTATTTTGGAATACGATGTTCATGGATCTTATTATGTTTGAGGTTTAACTTCTATAGATTATTTGAAATGATAAAAAATAATATCCTTAAAGCATTAGAAACAAAAATCAAACATGTAAGAATTCAAACCATGCAAATGACATAAGTCAATGACATGTAAGATCCCTTGTTGGCACTATTGGCCACCCATACATGATTTTGGTCATAAGTCCTTATCAAGACTTCTAGGACATTTAATTTTTAAATCAAATTGATTGGTAAAAATTGCCATTATAGGCTTCAAAAGGTCTCAATTAACCATTAAGGATCCTTTTGTCCTTCTATCTCTGATTGGATCCATGGTGACTGTAGGTGTCTTAATAGGTGCTACTGCACAAGTTACAATCCACATACAAAACCAAGTTTATTGACTCAAAATACAATCTAAGAAAGGTGAAATTAATGTATTGAAATTAAGGTTAACGAACTTAGAAAACAATGCACTAAGTTAAATTATTACCTAGTCAAGTGTTCCTGAAGGGTCATCTCTTTGCTTCAGGGTCTCCAATAGTGCTTCATGATCAACAGTACTAATAGTCCAAAGTTCTTTTGTCTTTGGTCTTCCTTGATGCTTTGACAACTTGACATTTGTTGCTATAACAAGGTGTGAATACTTTAGAATAGTTTTGTGCTTCTCATAGTCTTCAAATGCGGGAATTCCATTCTTTCTAATCATGTATGTTCGTAGTCATGTTCTCGCAGCAACAACTGAACCAGTAGGATATGTGAACCCATCACCATTTGTCATCGGTTGTACAAGCTTCTGTTTACCTCATACACAATGTGCTAACCAATAATCTAACCTCTCATCATTCCCTTGCGGTGAAACCAATGCAAAAACATCTCCTAGCTGCAGAAGATCTGAAAGATGGTCATACTCAACTAAAGTGTCCATGTCATCATTTCTTATAGAGAGTGTCAAAGATAAAGGATTTAGATACTATGGAACCCATGTATCCACCCACTAACTTGACTCACAATGATCCCAAACATACTGAAAACACATGGGGAAAAACCAAGCTAACTCTCATGTCCAAATGGTCCATGTACTACTATTGGAGCTTTGGAATGAATGCATTTTTGAAGAGTCTTTCAATGTTTGACAATCCAATCTATCTCCTATAAGTTCCCTCCATCTCTAAATTTTCATCTTCACTCCATACATTGTTATTCACAAAATTAATTTCCATATTATTTTCAAATTCAACATCCTCTTCACTTTCAACTACATTTATGAGGTCACCTTGATTAATGTTTAACATACCTTCTCTCCTTCTTCAGTGATTTTCCCTATCTTTTTCCCTATATGCTTGGATTTCTTCATCTGTCACCTTCCTCTTGCGATTAGCCTTTTGATGACTGTTGCTTCCCATGGTGACACCACAAGTTAACAAAAAACAAAACATGGGCCCCAAATCACTTTTTTTTTTTTCCTGCAACCCGTGCAAAAAGTTTGAAATCTCGTGCTTCTCTAGTCTATGGGGACAGGGAATATTTTGGTCAAACTTATACCAGCCAATAATCAGGTACCCAATATTTCCAGATACATGAAAAAATAGTGGGAGTAAATGAAAAAATTGAACTTTTATAAATAAAAAGAGGTATATAATATATATAATGTATATTATATATATACTAATGCATTATTTATTAATATATATATATATATATATAATGTATTTGACAAAATACCTAGACAGTTGATTTGATGACAAATAGCTTCAGCCCAAGTCCTCTTGAAAGTATCCAGCACAAGATTTTTCTACAGACTCCTAATTTTGGCGGTCTGACTATATTGAATAAGTATATGTCATCATCTGTTCTAGAAACTAACAATGGCATAAAAATTGATGTAAGAACATTTAAGGTACATTGTCCCCATGACCCCTTCTGACACATTTGAATGCTCAAGTGTGTCTGAAAGGGTCGTAGGACCCCTTAGGACACACTTAAGCATTCCAATGTGTCAAAAGGGGTCATGGGGACTTCCTAAAGGTCCTAACACATGATAAGGCAAACTAGGACCCCTAGGAAGTCCCCATGACCCCTTTTGACACATTTGAATGCTCAAGTGTGTCCGAAGGGTCATAGGACCCCTTAAGACACACTTGAGCAATCCAATGTGTCCATAGGGGTCATGGGGACTTCCTAGGGGTCCTAACACATGATAAGCCATACTAGGACCCCTAGGAAGTCCCCATGACCCCTTTTGACACATTTGAACACTCAAGTGTGTCCAAAGGGGTCGTAGGACCCCTTAAGACACACTTGAGCATTCCAATGTGTCCATAGGGGTCATGGGGACTTCCTAGGGGTCCTAACATATGATAAGGCATACTAGGACCCCTAGGAAGTCCCCATGACCCCTTTTGACACATCTGAATGCTCAACTATGTTTGAAGGGGTCGTAGGACCCCTTAAGACACACTTGAGCATTCTAATGTGTCCATAGGGGTCATGAGGACTTCCTAGCGGTCCTAACATGTGATAAGGCATACTAGGACCCCTAGGAAGTCCCCATGACCCCTTTTGACACATTAGAACCCTCAAGTGTGTCCTAAGGGGTTGCACGACCCCTTAAGACACACTTGAGAATTCCAATGTGTCCATAGGGCTCATGGGGACTCCTAGGGGTCCTAACATGTGATAAGGTGTACTAGGACCCCTAGGAAGTCCTCATGACCCCTTTTGACACATTTTAATGCTCAAGTGTGTCTGAAGGGGTCGTAGGACACCTTAGGACACACTTGAGGGTTCCAATGTGTTGAAAGGGGTCATGGGGACTTCCTAGGGGTCCTAACACATGATAGGGCGTACTAGGACCCCTAGGAAGTCCTCATGACCCATTTTGACACATTTGAATACTCAAGTGTGTCCAAAGGAGTCATAGGACCCCTTAGGACACACTTGAGGATTCCAATGTGTCGAAAGGGGTCATGGGGACTTCCTAAAGGTCCTAACGCTTGATAAGGTGTACTAAGACCCCTAGGAAGTCCTCATGACCCCTTTTGAAACATTTAAATGCTCAAGTGTGTCTGGAGGGGTCATAGGACCCCTTATGACAAACTTGATGATTTCAATGTGTCGAAAGGGGTCATGGGGACTTCCTAGGGGTCCTAACGCGTGATAAGGCATACTAGGACCCCTAGGAATTCCTCATGACCCCTTTT
This sequence comes from Chamaecyparis obtusa, assembly GCA_027943335.1. Lineage (NCBI taxonomy): Eukaryota > Viridiplantae > Streptophyta > Pinopsida > Cupressales > Cupressaceae > Chamaecyparis > Chamaecyparis obtusa. Next base: position 1,112,602 of record BSBK01004862.1, read on the forward strand.
AACACATTTGAATGCTTGACTATGTCCAAAGGGGTTCTAGGACCCCTTAAGACACACTTGAGCATTTCAATGTGTCCATAGGGGTCATGAGGACTTCCTAGGGGTCCTAACATGTGATAAGGCATACTAGGACCCCTAGGAAATACCCATGACCCCTTTTGACACATTTGAATGCTAAAGTGTGTACAAAGGGGTCGTAGGACCCCTTAGGACACACTTGAGCATTCTAATGTGTCCACAGGGGTCATGGGGACTTCCTAGGGGTCCCAACATGTGATAAGGTGTACTAGGACCCCTAGGAAGTCCTCATGACCCCTTTCTATGCATTTTAAAACTCAAGTGTGTCTGAAGCGGTCGTAGGACCCCTTAGGACACACTTGAGCATTCCAATGTGTCGAAAGGCATCATGGGGACTTCCTAGGGGTCTTAACGCGTGATAAGGTGTACTAGGACCCCTAGGAAGTCCCAATGACCCCTTTTGACACATTTGAATGCTCCAGTATGTTTGAAGGGGTCGTAGGACCCCTTAGGAAACACTTGAGGGTTCCAATGTGTCAAAAGGGGTCATGGGGACTTCCTAGGGGTCCTAACATGTGATAAGGCATACTAGGAACCCTAGGAAGTCCTCATGACCCCTTTTAACACATTTGAATGCTCAAGTGTGTTTGAAGGGGTCGTAGGACCCCTTGGACACACTTGAGGGTTTCAATGTGTCGAAAAGGGTCATGGGGACTTCCTAGGAGTCCTAACACGTGATAAGGCATACTAGGACCCCTTGGAAGTCCCCATGACCCCTTTTGACACATTTGAATGCTCAAGTGTGTCTGAAGGGGTCATACGATCCCTTATGACACACTTGAGGGTTCCAATGTGTTGAAAGGGGTCATGGGGACTTCCTAGGGATCCTAAGCATGATAAGGCATACTAGGACCCCTAGGAAGTCCTCATGACCCCTTTTGACACATATGAATGCTCAAGTGTGTCTGAAGGGGTCATAGGACTCCTTAGGACACACTTGAGCATTCCAATGTGTCAAAAGGGGTCATGGAGACTTCCTAGGGGTCCTAACATGTCATAAGGCATACTAGGACCCCTAGGAAGTCCCCATGACCCATCTTAACACATTTGAATGCTCAACTATGTCTGAAGTGGTCGTAGGACCCCTTAAGACACACTTGAGAATTCCAATGTGTCCATAGGGGTCATGAGGACTTCCTAGGGATCCTAACAAGTGATAAGGTGTACTAGGACCCCTAGGAAGTTTCCATGACCCCTTTTGACACATTGGAACCCCATGTGTGTCCTAAGGGGTCGTAGGACCCCTTAGGACACACTACGACCCCTTAGGAAACACTTGGGGTTCCAATGTGTCAAAAGGGGTCATGGGGACTTCCTAGGGTTCCTAACACGTGATAAGGCATAATAGGACCCCTAGGAAGTCTTCATGACCCCTTTTGACACATTTGAATGCTCAAGTGTGTCTGATGGGGTCGTAGGACCCCTTACGACATAGTTGAGCATTCCAATGTGTCAAAAGGGGTCATGGGGACTTCCTAGGGGTCCTAACACGTGATAAGGCATACTAGGACCCCTAGGAAGTCCCCATGACCCCTTTCAACACATTAGAACCCTCAAGTGTGTCCTAAGGGGTCTTGTCCTAAGGGGTCTTATGACCCCTTAGGAAAATTGAGGGTTCTAATGTGTCGAAAGGGGTCATGGGGACTTCCTAGGGGTCCTAACGTGTCATAAGGCATACTAGAACCCCTAGGAAGTCCTCATGACCCCTTTTGACACATTTGAATGCTCAAGTGTGTTTGAAAGGGTCATAGGACCCCTTAGGACACACTTGAGGATTCCAATGTGTCGAAAGGGGTCATGGGGACTTCCTAAGGGTCCTAATGTGTGATAAGGTGTACTAAGACTCCTAGTAAGTCCCCTTGACCCCTTTTGACACATATGAGTGATTAAGTGTGTCTGAAGGGGTCGTACAACCCCTTAGGACACACTTGAGCATTCCAATGTGTCCATAGGGGTCATGGGGACTTCCTAGGGGTCCTAACGCATGATAAGGCATACTAGGACCCCTAGGAAGTGCTCATGACCTCTTTTGACACATTTGAATGCTCAAGTGTGTTTGAAGGGGTTGTAGGACCCCTTAAGACACACTTGAGCATTGCAATGTGTCAAAAGGGATCATGGGGCCTTCCTAGGGGTCCTAACACATGATAAGGCATACTAGAACCCCTAGGAAGTCCCCATGACCTATTTTGACATAGTTGAATGCTCAAGTGTGTCTGAAGGGGTCGTAGGACCCCTTCAGACACACTTGAGCATTCAAATGTGTCAAAAGGGGTCATGGGGACTTCCTAGGGGTCCTAACACGTGATAAGGTGTACTAGGACCCCTAGGAAGTCCCCATGACCCCTTTTGACATATTTGAATGCTCAAGTGTGTCTGAAGGGGTCATAGGACCCCTTAGGAAACACTTGAGGGTTCCAATGTGTTGAAAGGGGTCATGGGGACTTCCTAGGGGTCCTAACACATGATAAGGCATACTAGGACCCCTAAGAAGTCCTCATGACCCCTTTTGACACATTTGAAAGCTCAAGTGTGTTTGAAGGGGTCGTAGGACCCCTTATAACACACTTGAGGGTTCCAATGTGTCGAAAGGGGTCATGGGGACTTCCTAGGGGTCCTAACATGTGATAAGGTTTACTAGAGAAGTAACAATTGCTGTGGAATTATCCACAGATAGAGAAGTAACAAGTGCTGTGGAATTATCCACAGAGCAATGTGAAATGAAGCCTCAAATTGGTTCATTAGCAGGCAAAGAATTTGGTCATGCACTTCATTCTAACACCACAAATATTTCTATTAGAAATGCCTATTCCTCAATGGCCTTTCATTTACGGGACTTGGGAAACTAGGTTACTCATGTTGGGCATTATCCCTCAAATGTAAGTTCATTGCTACCTTTGGCAAGGTAGTCTCACTCCTCATTTTACAACAAAGGGTAGCCATCTATGGTCCAAGGTTTTAATTCAGCTGACAAGTTGAGAGCTTCTCAAGGTACTGATCTCTTTCATAGAGAAGTTCCTGATTCATCTCAAGGTTCTCGTTTAGGTGACCAACTCCTTGGAGGTTCACAAATAGACCCATTGATTTCCCAAATTGGTAAAAGGGTAGATGCAATTTTTTTAAGAGTATCCCAATTGAAGAGAAATGGAAATTCCAATGAACATAAGTTATTGCAGATCCAATGGGTGCATCTCCTCCACTGACAAATATAACTGCTTCCAGAGACTTGAGTTTAAATGGAGACTGTCTATTCCCAAACATGCCCCAGTCGAGTAGATGAGCCAGATGTTTCTTGAGTAAAGAAGAAAGTGGTTTATTAAAGCATCTGCATTACCCCACTTACTATCAGTTACTACTTTTTGAGCGGCTTGCCAGCTGCTTCTGTGCAAGATTTCTGTAATATATAATGTCCTCATGCAAGTACATGCCAATTTTTTGTAAACATTTTATGTTGTAAAGGGTTAGTGAGCAATATCAAAGAAAAGGTTCTTGCATGTATTATTTAGACATATCAATTAGGAAACCATTTTTCTCCCATTACATGGCAGAAATGTCTAGATTCACGTTGTCGGTATCAATAGGTAGCAAGATGAGGGAAGAAATATTTGTGAAGAGGAAGTACAAATGTTACTGTCCAAAACCATTTGGAGAGTAATATTCTTCTCGTGATTGTAATAAGAAATTCAAAATGCAGAAGACAACAAATAGCTAGGTCATTTATTTCCTATGACCTATGTCAATTTAAGTTCAATTCCTATTGATGATATTCTCAAGGTGTAAAAATAAACTGATGTGTTATTTTAAAATGGTGTTGACTAAAATTTATGAACATATGTCAAATATCCATTTTTTCCAAAATTTGAAATAGAACCAGTGGTAATATAATCAAATTTGTGAATTTCACATCCAATCATTGCATGTTAATCAAAAGTACAACACAGTCATATTTTTGAACCGATAAAAAATCTTAGTCTTACTTCAAACCTATTCTCGTGTATGTGGGTTCTTGGAGGTATCTACTAAAAAAAATTTGGATCTATAATGTCCCTATCCAGGACCTTAATCACTTTGCTTAAAACTCCTAATTAGAATTAGGATTTCTAATGCCCGTTGTGATATCATTTAAGTTTGCCTTGCTCCTTACTAATTAATATTGTAATGAATTGGTTATCCTTCCCCTTCTCTCTCTCTCTCCTACTCTGTCCCCTTCCCCTTCTCTCTCTCTCCTACTATGTCCCCTTCTCTCTCTCTCTCTCTCCTACTCTCTCTCTCTCTCTCAGCCCCCGCCACCTTCTCACTCTCTCTCTTCCTCAATGGCTACCCATGAATTTTTTAAATGGCTGATTGATTTCCTTTGCTTCTTTCAATGGCCATCCATGATTTTTCTGCAATCTTCCAACCTTTCGGACATAGTTGTAAAATACATATTAATATATTATACATATAAAATAATATATAATATATGATATATAATGTAACATTTAATATTAATATATATTAAATAATATATATTATAAAATGTATATTATATGATATTTAATATATAATTGATATTATATAATATTTAATATATATAATATATAATCTAATATATAGTTTTTTATATATAATCTAATATATATCTAATATATAGTTTTTGATATAATCAAATATATATCTAATATATATAATCATATGAAGGATGGAGAAATGGGAGGGAGAAAGGGGAGGGAAAAGTGAAAAATCAAAATTATGCCGACATTTTTGGGTACCCGATTAGGCTCGGTATTGCTTTGTGCACCAAACCTACATGGTCAACTATTGAAATGTCTCAAAAATGTGTTTTTCCCCTGTTTCTCTGAGTTCCAGACTTCAACCATGTAGCTGACGACTTTTTTTTCACCCGAATTTGATGAAACAAAAAGGGTATCTTAAGGAGATTATCAGCTTTCTATCGATATAATTGCTGTCAAATTTTGAATTCGGTAAGTAATTATTAGTTATTTTCTAATTGAGTTACCTCTAAAGTGTTGATTTATATACTAATTGAAAAATGACTATAACTTTCAGACGGTATAACATTTTTTAAATCCGAAAAATGCATCACATTCTATGCTTCACCTACTATAAGGAAAAAAAATAAAATTTTGAATTTTGTAAATTTTTGAATGAGTTAAGGTGGTTAGACACATAAATTTTTTTATTCTGAAAATGTTGTAGCAGAAAATTCATAATTAATTATTTTTTTGGAATAAAATTACAAAAAATATGTATCACATCCAGGCATGAGTCTACTACTTATATATAAAATCTTATAATAAAATATTATCATTTGATTATAATTAAGGTGGTCAGACATACACCTACTTCTTATTTTTTCCAGAAATTTTTGTACTGCTACATTGAAATCTATAATTTTCACCAATCATACTAACTTTTTTTCAAAAAAGGCCTAGTACTTTAGGAACTAAATTCAATTTTCTACAGATTCTACTCTTACAACTTTTTAATATTAGGTTGATAGCTAGTTGAAATTTTCACGTCAAGTTGACTAACCCTGATTTGCTGATTTTTCATTGCCACTTAAGGGCATAGTTTGGCCCCTCATGATCTTGCACATACCCCTAAGGATTACTCCCCAAAAAAATAATTTCTACTTACATAATTGAGTATCCATTTCATAACCATTCAATGCTTAGTACCTAAATTTTTTATGTAATGACTAACTACTCCAACTTCTTATGCAATGTCTCATCTGGTGCACACCATGGTAAACATAAGGCAGGTAAGTATTAATTAGTATAGTGGAAAAGACATTTATGTCTTCTCTACTTTTATGATAGGTAGTTATTCTAAAGATAATTTAATATGAACAACAAATGGTGTACTAATTAGTTGTGCACTTTCCATGTTGAACAAATGAAAAACCTTATCCACATAAGTTTTTGTGACAACCATATTTTTTATTTTATTTTTTGTGTATCCTCATTACAGGTATATAACTTTCGCTACCTAATTCCTTAATCTCAAGATCTCTATCAATATAATCTTTCAAATGGATGATTTTGTGCATATTGGAACCTATTACCAACTTACCATCAATATGCAAAGGTATAATAAAATGACCACCATCACACCTTTTAAATTAGGCACAATGATCATCCTCACATCTACTAAGCCATTCTATATGATAAAGGAATCAAAAAATTTATACCAACACTTTGGTAACTATTTCAAACCACACAACTTTCTCAACCTAGAAATAAGATTTTCCTTGTCTCTCTACTCAAAACCTTATGGTTTTTACACGTACACACACACACACACACACACACACACACACACACACACACACAGATATATATATATATATATATATCCTCGAGAAGGTCACCATGAAGGAAGGTTACTTTAACATCTAAGTATTCTAAGTCGAAATCAATTCTAGCAACACGAGCTAAAACAACTCTAATAATGCTTAATTATAACAATAGATTACATTTTTATCAAAACCAATACCGAACTTTTTTGCACATCCCATAATTGAAAAATCACACTTTGTGCATCTCTAAATTATCATTTATGTCCCTTTTTTACTTTGAAAACCCACTTGTTGGACTAATAAATTTTTGCCCCCTAGGAAATTTTACAAACACAAGCATGTCTTGTTGTTGTGTAGATCTTCATCTCCTATTCCATGGAAACTATTGGCTTGCTTGTACATTCATTGACACAATCCTCCTAATATGAACTAGGTTTACCAACACTAGTAAATAATGCATAAGCATGATTATAAGTAGGAAAATACCTTTCAAGTAGTTTAGACACTCTATTAGATCTCCTTAGAAGGGGTTATGTTTCACGTTATGGATTTTTTTCAATTGATTTTGATCTTGTTAATTTTTATCTAGTACCTCTAAATTATCATCATAGTTTTCCATGTCTCCTATAATAAATTATCATCATAGTTTTCCATGTCTCCTATAATAAATTATCATCATAGTTTTCCATGTCTCCTATAATAATCTTCTAGGAAATAATATCCTAAACCCATAGCCCTACGTACTATCTATATAGCTAAAAATATATATTTTTTGGACTTCACATCTACCTTATTTCTAAAAATATGAAGAAAAGAATAGTCAATAGGTTTACCTATTCGTATTTCTTTAGATAATTTATTATCAAGGTATGTTTTCGCTGATATATTGATCAAGAAAAAAGCTATAGGAATAGCCTCACTCCAAAAATATTTCTCAAAACTAGTAGTGCTCAACATACATCTAGCTTGCTCCATGATTATCCAATTCATGTGGTCAGTGGCACCATTTTCTTGTGGTGTTCTAGAAATTTTCAATTGCCTTGTAATTCCATTCTCACTACAAAATCAGTTGAACCCTCCTAAATATTATTTGTGCCTTAGTTATTTGTTCTTATAAATTTTACAGCCTCACATGTATGATTCTTTGCAAGAGCTTTAAACTTATTAAAATAATTATTTTTTAAAATATTCTTCTTTAGAAGATAAAATCCACACCTCACAAAAATAATGACATATAAATGAAATAAAATATGATGAACCCACAATAGATGTTACTAGATCTTCCCAAAATCCTAAATAAAATAATTCTAAAGCTTCTTTACTTTTGGTGGTACTTCTATAAAAACTAAATCTATTAAATGTTTAAAAAATGTTCACATGAAATTAAATCTCTAGATTTCGCACTTGGGAGAAGATTTATATCTACTAGCACCTTGAAACCACCCTCACTCATATTGACTATATATTTATCAAGTTGATATTGAGTCCATTTTTACATTAGACACCATTACAACCTCTCCAGTGCTAGTTTCACCAACTAGCCTACAAATATAGTGAAATTTATCTCCCTTTAGCATAACCACCATTGTATGCCTTGAGAAAACTATATTTGCCACTCAATTGGTAACCTTTTTTTATTAAAAATTTAATTTTGTGTTATCCTTGTACATGTTTGACATGTTAAATAGTTCTTAGCACTACATGAAATATTATGATTCTTACCTCAACTTCACTTATAGGATCATAATGTTTGTCATTCATATGTAAACTATACATCCATCATATGTGGAGTCATGTGAAAGGATGCTCCAACATTGAGAACCCAATCATAAAGTAAATAGCCTCTCAAATTAGTAGTTAATACCTCTCCATCTTCTAATGTGTTTAAACATCTATTGTATTTATGTCAAATACTTGTGAACTATGATTTTCTTTTGTTTCTATTGATATCATAAAATAATTTTTGGCATGGCTATGCTTGACATAGTTTTAGATTTTTACTTTTTTCATTTCTTTTATTTTTGGAGAATGCACTAGGAAGGTATCTGGAAACAATGTTCAATAGTGATTCTAGAGTTGGCAGTAGTCCCAATGCATTGGGAAGGGAACATAGGAATTATTTGCTAGTAGTGGTGCAAATAAATGTTAAGAATGAATGAAATTGTATGGCTCTATATTTGGATTCAAGTGGAAGACTAATAAATGGGTTAGTGCTAATGTAAGGCCTAAAAGATATAGGGATTGCATTATTATTGTTAAAGTTGTTAACCATCACATGTATGGGGCATCTCAGTTATCCCTACTAGCATGGTACTAAGAGCATCAAGAGTTATCTAGTTAGGCATTGTGTTAATATGGCCATTCTTTAAAAGTTTGTGTCATCTTGAGGGTAGATTTTTTATTGTTCAATTTATTAACCTATGAACGGAATTATGTTCTTTCTTATTTTTTAATTCTTACCTCAGTTTTAAGATTCTAGGGATGTATCACATTATTTGGTTTGTAGGTGGTATGGGGTCTACAAGCCCAAGCTAAATCATGTTCTAGCTACTTTTTTTATTATTCACCAAGAAACCATGTCTCTAAAATGAATGAAAAATGTGTCTTAAGGATAGATATCTAATTGCACCATTAAGTAAAGGTTTCACCAAATTATAAGGTTTGGAGTTAGATGCTAGAGGTTTGCACCACATGAGCTCTAGCTTAATGTCACAAAGGATTTTCAAATATTTTCTTGATCATCTTAGTATGACTATTTGAATCAAATGTATTTCCTTATCATGAGGGAATTCAAGTTCCTAAACAAATTAGGAACCAATCCCTACCTATCCTCTCAAATCCTAATAGATTCAAGGGTGAAGTAGGGATTTATAAAATAAATGACTAAAGAACAAAATGGAAAAGATTATGTGGATGGAAGAAATATAGAAGGCCTATTAAAAATATGTTCCCTTCACATTGGTTGAGTCACTAAAATTTGTATACTCAAAAAATTGGTACACACACTTTTCACATTGGTCGAACATAATTGTTGACTAAATTAATGGGGGATGGCCCACTAGTATGTTGGTAGTCACAAGCCCTATTATTTTGGAGGTAATAAGTTTGAAACTTAATAATCCCCTATTACGACATGTATGATGATGTTGCCTGAAATAACCACTAACAATGTGTACGTGTGTTTTCTATTGTTAAGGGGGGCTCATGCGTACTCAAAGGACCAAAGGATGTGGTTGGTATGTTACATGTCCACACCATAAAAATACCTGCTACATGTGTGTTGGTCAACTATAGATTTCTCATGGAGAGGTAAGGATGCAATGGAACTTGGAGTGTTGAGAGATAAGGGAGCTTGGAGTGTTGAGAGATAAGGAGTCTCAGATTAGAGATAAGGAGGCTAATTAGGAGATATAAGGAGATTGGAAGTCTATGGAGATTAGAAGGAATGATAAGGAGATTAATATAGACATCAGTAAGAGAGAAATCTTGGAGGTGTTAATGTCTAATTCCTGTAGTGACCCCACTAGTTCATAGCTTTAGTCAAAAAATTATTCACCAATACAAAAAATGTATCTAAATGAATTAGTTTTTATTTCTTAATATTTTAATTTAAAAAAAAACTAACTAATCAACTCATTAATTTTAATTAAAATTAATAAATTAGATAAATATATTGAATTAATTCTCTATTTAAATTAATAAATTAACTAATTTATAAAGATTGTCTAAAATATATGAACAAATTTATAATATGATTAAATGATTGATAGAAACAATATATTCTCTTTAGGATATTTTTTAAGCGTGCAAGCACTCAAAATAAATTACTCTTCTTTGAAATGTACATCTTTGTGTTTATGTCTGAATGTTGACCTCTAATTCAGCCATAGACACAACATAGTCATTGTTCAATGAATGAATTACGACAATGAATATGAATTATTCACTTCGCAATATCGATTGAATCGCCCTGTTGCCTCCTATTTAGGTGGGGTCTTTGAATTACTCTCAGATTTGAGAGCCCAACAACCATAGACCAATCACTAAAATGGAAGATTTTCAAAGCTAAGCATGAATGCAATTGAATTTAAGCTAGAAATGAGAATGCAAATTTAATCTAAGAATGAGAATGCAGATTTTAATCTAAGAAGCTTGAAATGCAATGAGATTTAAACTAAGAAATTAATAAGCAAACTATATTAAAGATGAGAATGCACTTATACTAGAAAAGGAAATTATTCTAAATATGCAATGAAAAGCTTGAAAGCATGAGAAAATTGAGACAACAATTCGCTATAGTTTTGGTACTCTAAAATTGCCTCCTCAAATGAGGAAAAAGAGGTTCATAATATAGAAGAGCCCGAGAGAAGGATGAAGAGTTTCTTGGAAAGAAATGACTGACTCTTCATCTCCATGGAGGAAGGTGAGACAAATTGAAGGATTTCTTTAATAAAATAAATGAAATATTGCCACATATGGGTGACTCTTCAAATAATTTTGAATAATTAAATTCAAGTGGGATATTTCATTTAGAGAATTAAAGAATTATTAATTCCTTTGATGTGTATTAGCTAAAGGGGGTGGAATTAATTTAATTAAAAGCACTAGGACTTTAGAATTAAATTAATTAATCATAGGGATTATTTAGCCAATAAATGTCAAATATTTTAGGAATTAAATATAGTGTATGATTAATGCAAATTTAAGGTTTTTTGCATTTGACAAAAAGTCAAATAAAGTCAATTAGGAGATATAATTGCATAGTACAATAAGACTTTGATGATGTAGAAATTCGAAGGAATGCACCAAAATTGATTAGAATTACAAGGTGCCAGTTTTGGGTATTACATTTTTCCCCTCTTTGAATTGATGTGCGAGCAGCGCGTTGATTCAAAGAATAGTCTGATGTGATGATTGATAAGGTTTTCAGGATTGTCTCCAAAATGGAGCTTAACCCTCAGAAGTCGAGGTTAGAATGCCAAGACACCAATCAGATCGAGTTGCAGAACCATCTCCAGAATGAAGCTTGATTCTCTGAAGTCTAAGTTAGATTGCAAAGACCTTGGTTGGATTACCACTTTGAAGGAAGACTGTCCCCAGAACGAGGCTCAATCTTTAGGAGTCAGGGTTAGATTGCCCCAATACCCATTGATCAAATGATAACTAATGCAGATTTAGGACTATCTCTAGAATGAACCTTAGTCCTCCAAGATCTGAGTTAGGTTGCCCAGATAACGGTCAAAAAGAGTTTTCAAGAGCCATCTCCAGAATGAAGCTTGACTTTCAGGAATTAGGGTTAGATTGCCCCAATAGCTAATGAGATTTTGAGAACCTTCTCCAGAACAAAGCTTGATCCTTGAGGATTTGAGTAAAGTTGCTCAGATACCTAAAAGATATATGACAAGATGATAAGATGTGAGGCCCAATGATGCCCCTAGTGACAAGATGCCCTGAGTGATGAGGACTTTTGATTTAGATTAGACTGATTCGAAAATGATTCGACAAGATTCAATGATGCAATCATCCTACCCCCTCGGGAGTGAAATCGAAAGATGACACATCACAAGGATGATTGACAGCAAAAGGTTGTAGATAGATAAAATCGAAGATCCAGAAGAGCTCAGAATAGATTGAGGAAGCATCGAGAAGATGCAGAAGTGATCCAGAGTGATCTGGAGTGATTTGGAGGTCCTGTTGACCAAGTTTGACCATGGTTGACTAGAATTTACTAGAGTTGACTTTCGATGAAAAAGATGAAGGAGCTGATAAAATGATGATGCGATGAGATTCCAGCAAGAAAATGACATCAAAAGGTCGACTGCACAAGTGTCTGATCATGTTGATCCTAGAAATTTAAAACATGATTTTGAGCTATCTAGAGATGTCAGATTTCAATTTCGATCCTGAAAATGGATTCAGAGTGGTTGATTTAGACAAGGGTGAAGTTTTCATGCAAAACGAAGCACTTGTGCAATCATGGTGAACCCGGGACATGAGATGAGAACCCTCGGCAAATAAATCCAGAAGAGTGTCATGAGTGAGCATCAAAATACTATCTCAATGCAAGCCTAAGCTAGATGCAATCCCTAGGACTTGGTTGTTGGACCCATTAGATAATTATCATCATAGAGTTTTTAGTAACGGATGTTCGTAAGATTTCATACAACCCTTACTGACATTGATTTTTTGAGAATATGAATATGACATTAGTCTTAGATTTGTCAGAATGAGGTGTAAGCATTAAGGCACAACAAGCCAAAATGACCTGAACACCTATTCCTTTTGATTTATAAATTTAACATAAGCATCAAAGCACAGTTGCTAGAATCACCTAAATCTTCCTTGTGTACAGACACGCTAGACATGCGAGAGTTTCTTCCTTTTTCTAAGTGAATGATAATCATATCAAGGTGCTCGCAGTGACCCTTACATTCACTTTGCAAGACGAGCATTTGCAATTTCACTTATAGTAGAAAGAAGTCACTTAAACAAACAATGAGAAGAATCAACCTCACCAGAGTTTCCATATAAAAGGAGTCAAGGTACACATGGCCATCCAACACGTGATGAAGGCTCTCATAGTGGGCACCCCTCTTAGATGGATCCTTTGGATCATTGGAACTAAACCAACAAACATAAAGAAAAGAAAAGATCATGCCCCCAGTCTTCACTTCTCTCGATCAAGAAAGATGTCTTTGAGGTGCTTGAGGAGGAATGACAAAGTGAAAGAACAAGCCCACAAAAGAAAAGCTCAGCACGCTTCAGAGAGTTACAAATTCAGTTTTAGTTTTAGCGGATTGAAGTCGGATTGAAAGTATATAGTGTGAGAAGTCTCAACAGGATGGCGATAGTAGGCAAACATAGTGAGGATCACTAGTGACTGACATGAGAAATCATCTCGAGGAGAAATCAGAGTGCTAACAAAGTATCAGCAGGCAGACGCAGTGAGAACCACAGGTGACTGATACAAGAGAGATCCTCAAGGAGAGTAATCTTAGAAGTACTAGCGAAACATCAGCAGGTAGACACAGTGAGAATCACTGGTGACTGATGTATGAGGGATCCTCAAGGAGAGAGATCTGAGAACTAAGCATTAGTAGGCAGACGCAATGAGAACCACTGGTGACTGATACAAGAAATCTCCTCTGAAAGCAATAGGACAATGTAACCTAGACTAGGAAGGTGCCCCAAAGTGTGACCAGTTTCAATCCATGTAGAGTCGAGAAAATTCTTGAGGGATAATTGAAAGAGAATGCACGAGCTAGCAAACTAAAGCAGGCAACAGGAACACAAACTAAAGCAAGAAATGAACTAAAGTAGGAAAGCAAGGAACAACTATGCAAGGCCAAGTGGTGATGAAATGGATATAGCTGTTGTGAAACAAGAGGCACCTGTTTACTTGGTTTTCACCATCTTGGCAGAGATTCTATTTTTTCTACCATGACGCCTATTTTCCAGGTTTTCATCAATGACACATTTTTCTCTTTTTCAATTTTTTTGTATTTTTCTCTTTTTGATTTTTTTGTATTTTTCTCTTTTTGATTTTTTTGTGTTTTTCTCTTTTTGATTTTTTTATATTTTTTGAATTTTTCCTTTTTTTTTTGTATTATCAAGGTGCCTATTTACTAGGTTTTCACCAGGATAATAGATGCATCAAAGTCCCTGTTTATCAGGTTTTCACTAAGATGATCATTTTTTTAGGACATTTTACAATTTTTAGGATTTTTTCAGAATAAAGTATGTACATAAGCACACAGAAGATGTCTTAGCTATAGAATCTTTTCAGGTACAGAGCGTTGATTGGCTCTTTGAGGTGTTCTCCTTCAGTAGTAGAGAGTTGGTAGGCACCAAACCCAAACCTTGTAGTGATAACATACAGACCAAGCCAATTTGGTTCAAACTTTCCTTTCTGGATTCGTTGTTGTTGATTCTTGGGGTTCTCTCTCAAGACAAGATCACCCACTTGGAATTCCCTTGGTTTGACTTTCTTATTGTAGCTTTTAGACATTCTCTTCTAGTATGCTCTAAGATGATTGAACGCCACTTGCCAACGTTCATCTAGTAACTCTAGCTCTTGTAGTTGGGATATTCTAATATCTTCATCAGTGATGAGGCCCCTCAGAGAGACTCGCAATGTAGGAATCTCGACCTCAATAGGCAATACAACATCTGCACCGTAAACTAAGGAAAAGGGTGTGGCCCCTATTGGTGTTTGAATGCTTTTTCTATAGGCCCATAAAGTTGGATTAATCTAGAGGTGCCAATCTCTACCAGATTTGTGAACTGTTCGGTGTAGGATCTTGAGAATTATCTTATTAGATGTTTATGCCTTTCCATTACCCTGTGGATAGTAAATGGAAGACTAGTGCTGAATGATTTTGAACTTGGTGCATAACTCTTTCAGATCCTTGTTCTTGAACTGACCCCATTGTCATTGATTATTTAGGAGGGTACACCGTATCTACAGATGATGTAATTCAGTATGAAACTTGCTACAGACTTGCCATCGGCTATGGTCAGAGGGACTGCCTCAACCCATTTAGTAAAATAATCTATAGTGGTGATGATGAACTTGTGCCCTTTGGAGGAAGAGGAATGAATCTGACCCACCAGATCAAAGGCCCATTGCTGAAATGGCCAAAAATTGATGAAAGGAATGAGCTCCTTGGCAGGAGCATGAATAAAATTTCCATGAAATTAACATTTTTTACAAGCCTTGGCATATTGTGTAGCTTCTTTCTCCATATCTGGCCAGTAGTAACCAGCTCTAATAAGTTTACGAGCTAATGTCAGACTGCTCGAATGAGACCCACAAATACCTTCATGTACCTCAGTAATGCACATTTGGACTCGTCGGGTTCTAGACACCTAAGGAGGGTACTGTCTAGACCTCGCCTATGCAAGTCATTTTCTATGATGACATACCATGAAGCATTACAAATTAGGTGACATTTTTCATTTTGGGTGTAAGTGTCCAAAATAATCTGGTCATGAAGATAAGAGTAGATATGATGGTAGCAGGATGAATCGTGTCCAATGACTGAACATATCATCCTAGATTCAGGAATGTCATAAGCTGGGTAGCATAATGTCTCCACCAGGAATTCATGTCTGAAGTCATTTTCTGGCATCTGTAACATAGAGGCAAGAGTGGCCATGGCATCAGCTTCTTTATTATCTACTCTTGGAATCTTTTGGAAAGTAATGTGTGCAAAGTACTTTTTGAGATCATCAACCATTCATTTATAAGGCACCAACTTATCATATTTTGTTTGATAGATGTCATTGACTTGATTGATGACCAATTGTGAGTCTCCAAAGACCTTAAGTTCATCCACGCGCCATTCAATGCCTATCTTCATACCATTGATGAGGGCTTCATATTCAGCAATATTATTTGTGCAAGGAAATAACATTTTGTATGCTTTTGGTAGAGAATATCTTTGTGGTGTAATGAATAGTATTCCTGCACCTGACCCTTGCTGGGTGAAAGATCCATCGAAGAACATGTTCCATGTTTGATGTGTGAGAAGCATGATGGACTCATCTAGGAATTCAATGTTCAATGGTTGATGATCCTTGAAAGGAGCTTCCACCAATTGATCTGCAATAGCTTGTCCTTTAATGGCCTTTCTCTCTACATACTCAATGTCAAACTCACTGAGTATCATGACCCATTTTGCCAGTCTACCTATGAGGGTAGCTTTAGTGATTAAATACTTTAATGGATCAATCTTAGCAATAAGTCTTGTAGTGTGAGCAAGCATACAGTGCCGCAATTTTTGTGAAGCAAACACCACGGCTAGACAAGCTTTTTCAATGAAAAAATAGTTCATTGCATAAGAAACCAGTATTCTTCTGATGTAATAAATGGCTCGTTCCTTGTTGTTCTAATCTTCTTGAGCTAGTAGGGCACCCAAGGATGTATCTGTAGCTGAAATGTAAAGGATAAGCGGCTTCCCATGAATAGGAGGCATCAAGATTGGTGGATTTGCAAGATATTGTTTGATCTGTTGAAGTCCTTTATCACATTCTTTGTTCCACTCATAAGTCACACCTTTATATAAAGTCTTGGTGAATGGATGTGACTTATCAGCCAGTTGTGCAATGAAGCACCAAATAGATTGTAATCTACCTTGAAGTCCTCTCATCTGATTGATGTTCTTTGGTGGAGGCATTTCCATGATAGCTTGAACTTTTTCTGGATCAACCTCTATGCCTTTAGCAGATATGATGTAACCCAACAATTTGCCAGAAGTAACACCAAATGCACACTTTTTTAGATTGAGTCTGAGACTAAATTGTTCCATTTGATTCAGTATGGGACCTAGATTAGCAAGATGTGTTTTCCAGTACATTCTTTTAGCCAAATTGTCATCTACATAGTCTTCCATTGTTTTGTGCAGCATTTTTAAGTCCAAAGGGCATGACATTACAATAGAAAGTTCCCCAAGCACATGTGAAAGTAGTCTTTTCTTAGTCTTCTAGCATGATCTTTATCTAATTGTAACCAGAGAAGCCATCCATTAGAGAGTACATTTGGTAGCCAGTTGTCATGTCCACTATCATGTCAATATTGGGTAATGGAAAATCATCTTTAGGACATGCTTTATTTAGGTCTCTGAAGTCTGTGCACACACAGATAGATTTATCATGCTTTTTAACTGGAAAAATATTAGAGATCCACTCTACATATTCAATAGCTCTGATGAAACTAGCTTTGAGAAGTTTTTCTAACTCAGCCTTGACTAAAAGTGCCACATATGGATGCATCTTTCGAAGCTTCTATTTGATAGGCTTAACACCTGGTGCAATAGATAGATGATGCATGATTAGATTGGGATCCAATCTAGGCATATCAGAGTAAGTCCATGAAAAATTAATTTTCTTACTTTGAAATTAACTGGTGAATTCTTCTTTCTCTTCTGCGGATAGTGACTATGCCAAATGAATGATTTGCAGTGCAACTTTTGTACCCAAGTTTACTAGTTGGGTCGGTTCAATCAACACTAATGATCTTTCTTGAAAATGGCTTAGAAGATTATCAAGTATCTCATCCTTGGGCACCTTAGAGAGGTTTTCACCCTTGGATACGTCTTTTCTTTTTACTTTTTTCGGCTCTGACATTGCCACAATGTGGTTTTCACCATTAGAGCACCTATTCTTTTTTCTTTTAATTTTATGACTAAGATACTTGATATTAGCCTTTGTCATACTCACACTACCTTCATTGGTGGAGGACATTACAGGATCGACAGTGTTGAGGTAACAGGAAAGATCGTAATCATTCTGGAATGTGAGGACTTCGTTGGATGAGGAGGGGTTCCAGTTTATCAGCTCAAGATTTTGGAGTGAGAGAGAAGTGGCGGGTTCAATTGCATTTATGGTATAGTCATCAAAAGTGTGGACAATCAAGTTGAGACCTAAAGAAATCTCATCCATAGGTATGTTCGATTCCCTTCAAGACTGCACGTTGGAAGTAGAGGACAAGTCAACACCGATGGAATATAACCCATGCATCCTAACACTAGACCCTTCACCTACTTCAAGAGGGTTTTCAAATGTATGCACCATGTCTACATCTTTGTCAAAAGTTGCATCAGACAGAGATTCAAACTCATACTCATGTGAGTCGGTGATGCTTGATATAGGAATCCCATCAGCACTTGCTATACAATCCGACTCATTTCCACCTCTAGTAGTATCAATGGTTTGCTTATTTTGTTCTCTCTTAAACTGCTCTTGAAAGAGTAGTGGCATGTACAATTCACCCACATAATTAGAATCAGTAGTTTGCATTTCCATCTACTGCTCGTATGTCAGTGGGGTGATTAAGGTAGTATCATCAGAATCACTTTCAGCTTCTACCTAATGGACAGGTATAATAGGATCATTTGGTTCTTCAAAGAGTGCAGCAAAATCTGGAGGAATAGGATAGGGAAATATATCCTCGTCAGAACTATCTTCTGGATTTGCAACTGGAGTAGTATCTTTAGGTTTTGGTTGACATTCTGGCTTTGGTAGAAACTTGTTTATCCCTAGATGAAATGGGATCTTTTTCAAGCCTAGACTTTTGGTGTCCTTGGTTCGGTGACCTGTAGCCTCAATTGGTTTCAGCAAACCATTGTCATTCACCCCTATAGGACCACTCCCTTTATAACCAAAGCACTTCATGATCTTGAAGGCTTCACTATATGGTTCTTGGTCTAAGTCTTGAGCTGGAGTGATTGTTTCAGATGTGGCCTTTCCTTTATAGACCCAAGTTGTGATAGCTCTTTCTTCATCTTCATCTTCTAATGGTGTTGTGGCCTGTACAAAGGCACCATAATAGACTATTTGAGGAGAATCATTTGAAGATTTATTTCTCGCAGATGGTCTCCTGTAGGAACACGGAGATGGAGGGAGAGCTGCTAATGAAAACATAGGTTCAATTTGATACCCCCCCATGCCTGTGTCTTTAAGCTTCAGAGTTTGTTCCATTTCTTTGATCTTGGCATCATAGAATTCAATAAACTCTCTATTGGTTGGGACAAAATTGTCTATAGATTGAGTGAGAGTATTGCAAGAATAGTTGGTATTGGCAGGCACAGTTACTTCTGCTCCGTGGAATGAAAACTTGATACATTGATGATATGTGGACGGAACTGCCTACATTTCATGGATCCATGGTCTACCCAATAGTATGTTGTATGCAAGAGGAATGTCTAGAACTTGGCAAATGACATCTCTTTCAACAGGTCCAACTCGAATTGGCAATGCAACTAGACCTTTGGATTTGTGTTCTTTTTCATCATATGCCTTGATCATAATTTTTTTACAGGCATCTATGCAATCTTCATCATAGCCTAATTGGGAAAGCAGCTTAGCAAAGCAAATATTAAGGCTAGCACCATTCTCAATGAGGATGTGGCAGACATGCTTTGGGCCTATCATGACTTCAATGTGCAAAGGGGCATTGTGTGGATGGCTCAACGAATGGTCATCTTCTTCAGAGAAAGATAAATAGTGAGGTGAGGTCAAGTGACCCACCATGGATTGAAACTGGTCGAGATCAAGATCTTTTAGGACATTTGCCTCAATGAGGGCTTTATCTAGAATCTCCCTATGAGCAGGTGAGATCTTCAACAGATCGAAGATAGTGATTTGAGCATTGGTATGTTACAGTTGGTTTAAGATACTGTAATTAGCAGTGCTAGGTGTAGGGACCGACTTCAAAGTTTTATTGGCAGGGCCAACAATAGTTTTATCTACAGGTTGTTTCGGCGTAGATGCAGGAGGGTCGGGACCCTTCAAAATGATCCTCCCATGTGATCGGGTAACAACATTCACATAGTCCTGAGATTGTTCAGGTTCAAAAGAATGAGACACAGGACCTCGCAGAATAAATAGTCCTAGGTCTAGGAGCATCATTGCTCCCCTTGATAGTGATCACATCACAATATTTGATCTCAATAGGTTCAACCATATTAATGACATTGTTGTTGGTAGTGTACATGTAGTTGACCTTAGCATTGGTATTCTTGGTCTTAGAAGATTCACCTTTATCGTGAGGAGGAAAAGGATCCTTGCACTCCTGGTGATCTGAATTCTTGTTATGGTTGTCTACAACAATGTCACCATTGTCAATCAGATCTTGGATCTTATGGTGTAGCTGGAGATAAGTAGAAGTCTTATGACCCTTGTTTTGGTGATAATCATAGTATGCATTATCATTCCACCAATGAGGTCATGGTTGCGGATCATATAGTCTCAAATTATCCAAAGGAGCGAGTATCTGGTTTTGCACAAGAATCTTATAAACCACATCAAGGGGTTCGCCTAAGGAACTGAATTCACGCTTGGGTCAAGAGGCCCAAGGTTTGTTTCTAGCAAATCTCGAAGGTTGCTTATTATCCATCATAGCCTTCTCAATGGCTTTGACCACTTGTATACTAGAGGTAAGATTAAAGATAAAATTTGAAGGTTTTGGCGTCACATTGTCAACAACTCTGTCATTCACCACATCTCTATTTTTGTTGACAAACTTACCTTTGTCCTTGTTCAAGGAGGGAGACCCTTGTTTTTTATCCTTGTTCAAAGTCAGCTCCCCTTTCCTGACCATAAATTCTTCTATTCACACAGCTTGCTTAATCATACTATCGAAAGTTAGGGGACCTTGTAATTGTACTTGATATCCAAAATTTGGGACAAGATTGTCCAAAAAAATGTCGAGCTTTTCAGACTCATGTAATTTGTGAGCATATTTTGTACAGAGTTGTCTCCATCTTTGGAGAAATGCCAAAAAAGGTTCCCCTTGTCACTGTTTTAGACTACAAAGATCCCGAATGTTGATCGGATGCTGGATATTGTGTGAATAATGTTGGATGAACAAATTGGAAATCTCGTCAAAAGTTTTGATACCAGTGGGTAATCGAGAGAACCGCTCCATAGCTCACCCACCTAAGCTATGAGGAAAGAGGTGCATGAGGTAAGTCTGATCATGTATGAATTCCATGGATAGAGCGTCAAACTCTCTTAAGTGATCTTGGGGATCAGTAGTGCCCAAGTATTTGTCATATTTAGGTAGCTCTACACCTTTGGTAAAAGGTGGCATGCAAAGACACTTATCAAACAGGAAAGGGCAGATGCTTTCCATTGTGAATTATTGTGTGGGTTTATCCTTATCCTTCGCAAGTTGGCTAATCTGGTCTTGCATATCTCGAATCATCTTTTGCAACTTGGAAGTCTCAGTCTCTTCTTCTTTGGCCACAAGCGTCTCAACTTGGTAGTCTGGGGGTAATTTGGCCCCTTGTTTGGCCAGCTCAAGAAAGTACTTCTCCTTCTCTTCTAGAAGGAGGATCTCCATCATTTTGATAAGACCCTTATTGGCTTTTGCAGAATCTATATCATTTTGGGTTATCATCCCATCGTCATTACCAAGAATTCCATAAATGCTTGGGATTTGATTTTGGTCATTTTGGTTTTGATTTTGGTCATGTTGGGATTGATCATGACGTTGGTCATTCCGAGATTGGTCATAACATTTTTCATTTCGAGATTGGTCATAACATTTTTCATTTCGACATTGTTCATGACTTTGGCTGTATTCACCTGTTTGGAAATCGAATGGGTCTCCCATCTTGTGAGTGTGGGATTGTGTAGCATGTACAAATTTAGCACGAGTGGCAATAGATTCGATATGATCAAAAGGGTCGATAGGTTCGAAAGGAACGATAGGGTTGATAGTGCTGATAGGGTTGACCCGAGAAAGTGGCCTTTCAAAGTTTTGTTGATCTTGGAGAAATGGGTTATGTTGTTGTGGAAACAATAATTCAGGTTGTCTTTGAAATAAAGAATTATAGCACTGCTGGAACACTGGTTTTCAATTTGGACTGATATCTATACTGAATGAGCGTTTGACCCTAGGCCAACAGGTAGGAGATAGAGATGAAGATTCAGGAAAACTTTCTCCTAAGATTCTCGGTGAGGAGGAATGTGAGGATCCCTCTTGACACTCAGGTAGGATAATAGATTCAAAATGACCTCTTCCTTGATTACGAGATCTACCTCTACCTTGTCTGATACCACGTATGGGGAATATGTTGTTGCTTCTAGTCGTAATAGGCATAAATGAAGATGTAACAAAAGAGGACTTGGGATTATGCTAGAACTCTATCTCTAGGATAGCAAAAAAGGAGATAAAAGTGAGATGCACCCGGCACGAATCATCGAGAGTATGGCTAAAATAGCTGAGATGTGACTATCGCATCACAAGGTACAAAAGCACAATAAGAAAGGACAAAAAATAAGGAGACAATGTGAGTTTAAGCAGTAATCGATCAGTTCTCAATCTGAGACACTTAGTTTCAGGCAATGGACGATAGTAGAACAGGCAGACAGACCCCAGACAAGAATCAGATCAGGGAAAAAGTTGACCAGTCAACGGGAAATAGCTTGTTGTTTTGGAAATCAGGGTATAGTCTTGCGTGAGGAAGTGCTGGTTTGTGTGAGGAAATGCCAAAGTGCATGCAAGAAAATGAAGTCTTGCACGAGGAAATGCACAGGTTTTGAAATCTCGCGCGGGAAAAGACCAGGGTTCGACAGATCGACACAATTTTTGAGATAAATGTCAGATTTCGAGACACAGCGTGGACTGTTCTCTGATAGAATTTCTAGTTCTTGGACAGTTTTAGGACAGTTTGAATGTTACAAGCAATCATTTACAAGCATGAAGTTTTAGATCAAGCAATAGTGACGCAAGAAGTAGTCGCAAACAGTTCTACCAAGGACAAAGCAACTTGGCAAAATCATGGGAGTCTTTGTTTAATCATGATGGACAGTTTAAGACTCGAAACAATCACTTAGTTATCCCAACAAAGAAAATGGTAGAGAAGACAAAATTTGTGCCTCACAACTTATGTGCATGCGTTCACTTCACATAGTCGTGTCACCCCCTAGAGGGCACCTGTGTTTTTGGTGTTTCCAAGGACTCAATAATATATGTTCAAAGGTTACCCTTGAAGCAAGGGCCAGTGTCATATACCACCTTCAAACATCCAGGTGCATGCCTGTGGTGAGAATTTAGGGGAGAGATTCTTCCCCCTCCCTAGGCAAAGATTATGTCTCCTTTCGGAGGTGATCCGGGTAGGCAACTAACTAAGAAAGTGTTTAGTGGGCTTCTATTCACACTAACCTTTGATGCCCCTGACACATGGTTGAGGCCTCACAGCCAAACCACCTGAAAGTCATACACCCCCACAAGAAGGGCTAGGAGTGGCGCCGCTCAGTATAACAGACAGAGCTTTCTCAAGATGATAGTCAAAATCAAGAGAAAGAAGTTAACATGGCTTTGTAGTCTTTAGACTCAACAAAGCATTCTTTATTATAGTGAGGTGGAATCACCAGCAATAGGTGTGTACTCACTTGGGTCATTCTCGGAGGTTCAACTTTCAGTAGGCCCTCTAAAGGTGACACAGACTTTGGCTTGGATCCAAGGGTCAGATTTTCTGATTCTCTCAAAGAGAGAAGAGCATACTTCTCTACCTCTTCACCTTACCCAAACACACAAGACATGTTTATCACCGAGCTAACTCCTCTTCAACCAATCCTCAATCTTTTGGGTTTCTAGTTCTCTCAAAGAGAGAAGAGCATAATCCTCTAACAAGTATATGTGCTAAAGATTCGCTATCTTTCCTTGCTTCCCCAGGTATCTATCATGCTAGCAAAATCTAGGTCTTAGATTCATCCATGGGCATCATTTTCATGTAATGAAGAGCCTATTACCCTATCCTGCTATCAAGACCCTTAAGAAATTTTAGCAAGGCCCTAGTTATACTATGTGAGTAAAAACAGTAAACAAGCACAACGTTTTAAAATAGTCTTTGACAACCGTCCTGTAAGCAAACCATTAGCAAGTTTTGTCTTCGTCAAGCATCCTGCAGCCCACTATTATGCTGTGGCAGAAAAATAGAGATATGAAAATAACATAAAATAACAATGTCAGGAAAAAAGCAACACAACAGTACAGAAAACTAGGAAATTTCAAATTCTGATGGCAAGCTTCGTGCGAGCAATTGCCTAGCTTTGCACGAGCAAATGCAGGGTCCTGCACGAGATAGTACTTTTCTCGTGCGAGAAAGTGCTAATGAAAGCACAACTTCGTGTGGCACAATGGGAATCTTCGCGTGAGATTTTCATACACAATCATACGGCCGTACAGACAGAGTATTAAATACTGACAAAAAATCCGAAAAGAATGAGGCCAGAAATGAATTTTTTGCCCCACGGTGGGCGCTAAAATGTTTATGTCTGAATGTTGACCTCTAATTCAGCCATAGACATCACATAGTCATTGCTCAATAAATGAATTATGACAATGAATATGAATTATTCACTTCGCAATATTGATTGAATCGACCTGTTGCCTCCTATTTAGGTGGGGTGTTTGAATTACTCTCAGATTCGAGAGCCCAACAACCATAGACCAATCACTAAAATGGAAGATTTTCAAAGCTAAGCATGAATGCAATTGAATTTAAGCTAGAAATGAGAATGCAAATTTAATCTAAGAATGAGAATGCAGATTTTAACCTAAGAAACTTGAAATGCAATGAGATTTAAACTAAGAAATTAATAAGCAAACTATATTAAAGATGAGAATGCAATTATACTAGAAATGGAAATTATTCTAAATATGCAATGAAAATCTTGAAAGCATGAGAAAATTGAGACAACAATTCGCTATAGTTTTGGTACTCTAAAATTGCCTCCTCAAATGAGGAAAAAGAGGTTCATAATATAGAAGAGCCCGGGAGAAGGATGAAGAGTTTCTTGGAAAGAAATGGCTGACTCTTCATCTCCATGGAGGAAGGTGAGACAAATTGAAGGATTTCTTTAATAAAATAAATAAAATATTGCCACGTATGGGTGACTCTTCGAATAATTTTGAATAATTAAATTCAAGTGGGATATTTCATTTAAAAGGCCCCGTTTGGTAGCGGGAATTGGCCTGGAATTGGCATTTGTTATTTCCGATTTCGTTGAATCCTCAGTTTGCGAGGGCAATATGAAAATAGAATAGGAATATGTAAATGCTCATTTTGCCAAAAATGAGCATTTACATCTTCCATGTGAAAAGGTGGAATTGGAATTTGAAATTGGAATTTGAATGGGGGAAAGCAAATTTTTAAATTTTTCATGTCTACACTTAATTTTTTAATTTTTTATTTGTGTGGGGAGGGATTTAATTTATTTTTTATTTGTCTGGGTGGTTTGTAACTTTGTTATTTATTTGAATTTTTTTGAAAAAAATTCAAATTTTTTGCCTTTCAAAATTTTTTTCAAATTTTTTGACAAATTTTTTTGTCGAATGTTTTTTCAAATTTTTTTATAAAAAATTACTTTTTTATTTTTTTGAATTTTTTCTTGAATTTATTTTCCAAATTTTTTGTCAATTTTTTTTGAATTTTGGTTGTAGTGATTGTAACTTGGTTGCCTACCACCAACTTTGGCTGCCTAAAACGGTCTGCGATTCCATTTTAAATTCAATTCCATTAATAAAAATGAATTATTAAATTCAAAAACATTAAAATAATTCAAAAAAATTATTAAAAAAATCATACTCAAATTCCAATTCCAATTTCAAAAAGTGGAACCAAACGGTCCAAACATAATCTAGAAATGAAAAATTGGATTATCAAATCCATGATTTGACCATTTCCAGCATTTGATCAAATCCATCATTTCCTAATTCCCGCTACCAAACGGGCCCTTATTAGAGAATTAAAGAATTATTAATTCCTTTAATGTGTATTAGCTAAAGGGGGTGGAATTAATTTAATTAAAAGCACTAGGACTTTAGAATTAAATTAATTAATCATAGGGATTATTTAGCCAATAAATGTCGAATATTTTAGGAATTAAATATAGTGTATGATTAATGTAGATTTAGGGTTTTTTGCATTTGACACCAAGTCAAATAAAGTCAATTAGGAGATAGAATTGCCTAGTACAATAAGACTTTGATGATGTAGAAATTCGAAGGAATGCACCAAAATTGATTAGAATTACAAGGTGCCAATTTTGGGGTATTACACTTTGTACTATTTGTCTATTAATAACTAAAAACTATTTTAGATTTCATGGGAGTCGAAACTAGATCAATTAAAGAAAATCTATTTATGCTCTTTAAAATAATTCTAAAAAGATCAAAGGATTCTTAAGAAAACCTTATGAAGAGAATTTCCTATGATGATGAAGAAGAAAATAATGTATTTATTCTGTTATATTTCTAATTTATGTTTTCCTCTATTCTATGAATATATTGTCATAATCAATGAAGAAAAAAAATTGAAACAAATTTTAAACCTTTATTTAATCCCTAAGCCATGAGTCAAACTTTTAAATCTATTAGAAAACACTTGTGTGCTAGATAATATTTTAATCAACTAAGCTAAATTCTAAAACATGTCTAACTTAGTTAAAGAAAATTACTCTAACCTACAAAAATAGATAAACGGTCCACATTTAAAACTTGAAATTTCACAGTTAATCAAATTTGAATGATGTCAACACTGTTGCCAATCTCAATTATATAAAAAGGTTTATTTCCCTTCAATCTTGAAGCGATGGTAAAACATCTAATCTTTAGGTTATGTCAAGTGGATAAAGAACCTAGGAGATCAAACAATAGTAATTTACGAAAAGTTTATTAAAAGGTTGTACAATTAAGAAATTTTTTAATGAATGATTCTAATAATATCAAATTCTTAGATTCAAGGTTGTAGGTGAATAATTAAAAAAATATGGACCCTTTAACCATCAAATGTAGACTATAAATATTTTTTCTTTTGAGAGGGAAGGGGTAGAACTACCAAGTCTAACTTAGAGCTTACTTGGTGAAGAAACTAAAGATGAAAATATAATTTCAAAAAATAGAGCATAGAGAAAAGCATGATATAAGTATGAGAATTCAATTTGACTATAAATTGTTAGTTCTAGAAAACACATCATGATTGCGAGAAAAATAAGGTCTTAGCAAAATATCAAAACAAACATTTACAAAATGGGAAAGAGCAATTATGAAACAAATATGGAAAATTATAAAAGGCTAACTTAATATCTCTCTTAAAAAAACATAATATCTCTCTTTGAGATATTAATTAGACACACCCTCATTTTATTTTACATGGGTTTTTCTAGTAGATTTTTTTATCATCATTGGATTTGGCATGTAGTTCCATTCAAATTTAGGTTCTTAAAGTTGTCATGGACATATAGGATGTAAACATGCTAGCAAGATACTAGTGTGGTCATAAAATATATCAATGTACAACATGGGCGATAATGCAACTATGGAAATGATTATAATTAGTAGTGCATCATCGCTTGTAGTATCATCTATAATGACATGAATCCATAATGTACACAAATCAAACTTCATTCCATCAATTTCATCTTTCTTAGATTTTTATAACCTTCAACATCTTCATTAATCATCGAAAATAGATACTCTCTTCTCTCTTCTCTCTTCGCTTCATTTATTTTTCACGTAACCTTGTTCTTGTTCTTATGAGGGATGGGTTCATGCAAACCACTATTTTGACTCAAAAACTACAAAGTTGATCCTCATATTAATCCCATAACTTGGTGCACTATGAAAAAAACCCTCTTTTTAATCAAAGAATATTTGAACTCAACAGCATCTAGGTGCCTACAACATGGAGTTTTACATTAAACCAAGTGCTCTTTGGCGTAAAAAAAAGCCTCTTATCGATTGATGAGCTAAAAGAGGTCTATGATGAACAATTCGTAAGACAAAATACTTGTGAAAGGTTTTAGAATTAAAAAACAAATTAAGAGAGCTTAACCTTTTTTTTTAAAAACTTGAAACTTAAACTAAAAAACTTATGCATTGTTACAACCACACCAATGTTGACATTGATACAGCCAAAAAACTAATGACCCAAAACTTCCACTCACATATTAGTGACCCATTTGTATAAGAAAACTTAAAAAGTGATTGAGAATTAGAAACCTCATTTCTATAAGAAAACTATAAAAAGTGATAGAGAATTAGAAAGAGTTCTATGGAATGAGCATAAAAGATCAACATTTATTGACAATCAATTAGAAGCATTTTTATTCTATAATTATAACTACTCGTGCATTTTTACAATCATGCCAAGGTTGACATCGATACAATTAAGAAAGGAAAACTAAAAACTCAACTTTCACTCACATATTACCTATCCATTTTTATGAGAAAAATATTAAAAATGATACAAAATTAGAAACCTTGTTTCTATTAAAAAAAACTATAAAAAATAATATAAAATTAAAAAGGAATTCTATAGAATATACATTAAATATCAATATTTATTAACAATTAATGAGAAGCATTTGTATTCTATAATTATAACTATTTGCATCGTTATAATCAGAATGATGTTGACATTGATATAATAGCTAAAGAAAAACTAAAAATCAAATTTTTTACTCAAATATTACCTAACCATTTCTATAAGGAAATTTTGGGAAAATTAAGAAAACCCATTTCTATAAGAAAAGTAGAGAAAGTAACATTGAATTTGAAAAGGACCCTATAAAATAAGCAATTAATTAGAAGAGTCTCTATTCTATCTCCAAATCAAAAGCTAGACAAACCTTTCATTCCTCCAAATCTCCTACCAAACCCACCTAATTTGGTGGGAAAATGGATTTAAAGTAGATAGTAAAATCAAAACTGATAAATACAATGTGGGCATGTTTAACTTGTACACAACTTTTATCGCATAGGATACACATAGAATTTGATACGGAATCCAAATAATTCTAAACAACACGACAATCTAATACAATATTCTGAATCTCCGTGCATGGGATGAGATATTTATTTTATTTTATTCACCTTCAACTTCTAAGGATGGGCATTGGTTGATTGTGATATATACTACAAATGTGAACGTGTGAAACTTCGCCCATGTTGTCCACATGCACTTGCCCATCAAATTTGTAAGGCTACCTTGTTTTTTTTTCAGTTTATATGAAGAGTTATTTTTATTAGATAAATATAATTTTTTAAAATTATATATATTAACTTTAAATCAATAGGTTTTCTTAATCCTTCTTATGTGACGTTTTTAATCACAAGTTTGGTAGTTTATGGTCTTCTTTTTTTATATTTGAGCAAATAGGTTTTGGTGTCTTATAGGTGTTAGAAGTGGTGTTTAGTTGTGGGGTAAGCACTCGCTTTCCCTAAGGCCTTGGCTCCCTTCCTTCAACCTTTTACTCAATCTATTAAGTTCTCCTTACTTGGGCTAGAATTTCTAATTTGTTTTTCCAATTTTAGGCTAATTTTTGTTTTGAATCTATTGGAAATGTTATTGGAAGGTTTGTTGTGGCCAATGTTTCTTCTCTTATGTATGATCATCCTACTTTTTCTCACATTCTTGTGGATATTGATATCTCAAATGATCTTCCTGGAAAGGTTATCTTGTTGGTTGGGGATGGACCATGGCCTCTAATTCTTGATTTTGAGGATCTTCATTTTTGCTAGAGATGTTTTGCTACAAGTCATTTGGCTACAAATTGTCAAATATCTCGCCATAGTGATACAACATCATGGATAATGCTCTTTGTGAGCATCTTACTATGGGAGAGTTTTATAATTTTGAGGATGATATTGGGAATGGGGAATTGGTTTCTAATGCTTGTGTTGGTCCTATTGAGTAGTAGGTGTGTTCAACTTTGCCTACAGAGCCTATTGTGTCCAGCAAGCATGAAGATTTGGCTATGGATGATGCCATGGTCTCTCTACCTTCTAAGCCCTTGGTAGTTTCTCCTCCTTCATCCCCTTTCTCTACACCTTTAAATGATGATCTTTCTTAGATGGTGGTGCAAAGAAGGAAGAGAGGTTTTCCTAAACATATACATGCCTCTCAACCTTTGGTCAAGGGTGCTCATGGTGGTCAAAAGGCTACAAGGGTGGCTTAATTTTAATCTCTTTGGTTTGTCCTTCAATTTTTTGTAAAGGGTTTTAGGTGTCCTTCAAAACTTGCATGCTTTGTCTTGATGTTGGTTGGATGTTTTTTGTCTATGTTCTATCTTTTAGCAATGTTCTATAAGTGGGTTTCAAATCGTGACCAAAAAATTGTTTTCCTTTAAAAACTATTTTACCTTTGATAAAAAACTAGTCAAGGGTAGAATAGCACATTCATTAGGTTCACAAATACTAAAGGATCATTTGTCAACCTAAATGGAACCACGATAAATTCATAGCATCCATAACAAGTATAAAACACCATTCAATGAATGAATACCTCATGAATGTGAAACTAATGATATGTAGACTTCAAGTTGACAACTTGGAAGACACCTTATTTGATTCAACAAATTGTCAATCCCTCATAATGGAAATCAAAACTTCTCAATATTAATTTGTTCAATTATTGATAATGGATTCACAAGTAAAAGGACTTATTCTTTATGAAGATGTTGGTGCACCCAAGAGGGATGCACTAGGATGAATGTGATCCTTTTCTTATAATTCCAATCGAAAGTAGATTTCATAAAGTTCATAAAGGTGTGTCACGTTTCAGGCTAACTTATTAGCACAATTGAATTTGAGTATTTCTAACAAAAAATTAATTTTCATCAAATATATGGTCTAGCTAGATTCATTGTACCTAAGTTATACAAGTGCTTCAACTTTTCCAATTGGAAGTGTCTATTAAATGCATGTTTTATACCAATTTGGCTCCAATTACCAAAGAAATAAAATTATTTCAAAAAAGTGATGTTTCAATAACTCCTACTATGTTTAATGATATTGTTTTAAAAATATTAAAATACCCTTTTGTAGAGCTTAGAGTCAAGATTATTGTCATATAAGTTTTATAGTATTTTGATTAGATCTAATATATTATAATTTCAAAATGTTGAAAGTGGGTATTTTAACATTCGAAAAGATGTTGCTTCAAATAAAGAAAAAAAAGTAGTAAATCATATCAGAAAAATTAAAATTTATATTTAATACTAGAGGAGAGAGTCCTCTTCAAGAATATGCAATTTTTTTCTGAATGGTGTAGATTTGATAGGGGAAATTTCGTTGGAGATAAAAACTATCAATTTTAGAGAAGTTCAACTTTAAGTAGTTATAATGGAGAAAATATACATCGAAAACCAGTCTTTCTTCTTTTCTACAATAGCAATGCATGTCATCTATAACATATTTTGAAATCAAAGGAAAAAAAATTATTTGCATATACTTGTTTTGTGGGAACTAGACATTGGATTTTCATCATTTTTCAGCATTTAAAAAATGGACTTAAAAATTTTTAAAATTGCATCAATTCTTGTTCAATTTTTTAAAAAAATTATAAGCATAAACTTCATCTAGTTTTACACATTTCATCAGTTTACATCATCTTCAAATTCTAAACAAAATTGTCACTTTTATGTCGTTAAAGTTGAACAGTTTGTGTACCTTTGACCTTTTTCTTTATAAAAGTGTGACACAAGTTTGTACTTATACCCATGATGTAGAACACAAGATATGGATTCAAATCCTATAGTGAGATCAATGCGAAATTCTATAACTTGCTCGTAAATTTCTAGGAATGTCATTTTTAAAAATGTGTAAATTCGCAAAGGAGAGGATGGTCATAAAGTGTTATCTTTACAACATTTGTCCTCAAAATGACTGGATTGAAGAAGATATTGAAAACATTTGGCATCCCTTATACATGCTATATTTTAGTTGTGTGGCTAAAATAAAGCAACGAGGTCTTGGTCTTTAGGCCCATTATAGCTCTAATCATTGAAAATTATCCACATATTTAATAACCTCACACCAAAACAAATGCTCATTTGATAACTCTTTAAGCAGTTCATACCCAACACAACCTCACATAGGATCCCAAAGGTAGGATTTATAAATTGACAATGGTTGTAAGGCTAAACCCAACACATTATCATAGATTAAATATTATATGTTGTCATGTATATTTATTTTGGTACCTATCTAACCCTACATACAGCTTATCATTTCGCATTGTTACTAACAACATATTATATGCAATTAAGGATAGGAAAATAAGAATTTGAAGGTACCAAAATAAAATATAAATATAAATATGAACCATATTTAGTGTATTTGATATTTCTACAATAGTGGGCATCCCAATAATCTACTTTACAATTTTCCACCACTAGGAACACTCCATCGAACCTACCAATACCCCCAACTTCCAACTCAAAAGCTAGAAACTATTGATGGACAACCATCATGTACCTTTGAAGATAATATTTTTTATAGATTGGGGAGATTTTGAAAGTGTCCTAAAGATCTCGACAATAAATATATTTTCCTTTAAAACATGTTTTACCTTTAATAAAAAACTAATCAAGAGTAGAATAGCACATTCATTAGGTTCACAGATACTAAAGGAGAATTTATCAACATAAATGGAACCACAATAAATTCATAGTGTCCATAACAAGTATAAAACACCATTCAATGAATGGATACCCCATGAATGTGAAGATAATAAAATGTAGACTTCAAGTTGACAACTTGGAAAACACCTTATTTGATTCAACAAATTGTCAATCCTTCATAATGGAAATCAAAACTTCTCAATTTTAATTTGTTCAATTATTGATAATGAAATAACAACAAAAGGGACTTAAACTCTTTAGGAAGATGTTGGTGTGCCCAAGGGGGATGCACTAGGGTGAATATGATCATTTTCTTACAAATCGTCTAATCAAAAGTATATTTCATAAAGCTCCTAGGTGGTAATATGATGTAGAACACAAGAGATGGATTTAACTCCTATAGTGAGATCAATTCTATAACTTTCTTGTAAAAATCTAAGAATACCATTTTAAAAATTGTGTAAACTCTGAAAGGAGAGGATGATCATAAAGGGATATTGTAGACTATTTCTACAATGATTAGATCACAAGAGGAAGTTCCCATCTGGTCACATTTTAAGCTTACACTCCCCACTCACCATTCACAGGTGAGACAACTCCATTGACATCCCAAGACACATGGCATCACCACACATCTCCAAATAAGCTTCACCAAGCGGTCTCCAAAAACACCTGCTAGGGTGACACATGTCATACACAAATATCTTTGGAGGATGGGGGCGCACTCTCCTATGCATCATCATTGTATGGTCACTTTGAAGAAGGGAAATTTCAAAAAATATTTCCAATTTCAAAAAGCGTCGACCCCCCAAAAGAGTGAAATTGTTGTCAACCCCATCTATGTAAAAATTGACCAACATTGTGGTTGATCATCATCTCCTTCTTATAGAAGCTTACAAGCTCCACTTTTTTCATATTTTTTAAGATCTTAAAGGGTGTGTTTTGTTCTAACCATGTGAAAACAAGGCCTATTTAAACCCTTGTGTTCTTCTTGTTAGCAAGGATGTACATATTTTATTTTGTGTGTATCTACGGATATTGAGCTATCTCATCAAGTGTAATTTTTTTCAATATAAATGAGTCTTCTTTCATTACTTTTTATTCTTGTGTGCATACTATAGTCTCTATGATTTCTGGTTTGCCTTCTGACCTTTGCATGTTTACTCTTAATAAGGTTTTGAGACTATGCCTTTATTGTCTTTCTCTACTTATTAAGGTGGGTGTACTGTGCTAATCTATTTCATGCTTAGCCCTAGCCACAGACACTGGCCTTTACATCCTTTCTATCTATGGTAATTTAATGGTTCATGCAAGTTCTCTTATCCTCCATTCTTCCTTGGCATGAAGGCTAAATTGTGCCCTTAATGGTCCATGCACCTGAATAATGGTTTAATCAAGTGTGTGCTCCTACATCCGACCTTTGGCGAGAGTGGATCTATTCTAGACAAAGCCACTTCCCACATTGTGTCTCTCACTTGCAGTGGTTTCACACCTGCGGGTATCCCTTTCTCCTCCTTCAAACCCTTGCATCTGCATCATGTTTGATTTTGAGGGAAGGTTTCCTAGAGATGAAGGTTCCAATTTTTTTGCTTAGGTTTCACTATGAGCCTATAAAATATTGAGAAAACCTTGGCGTATCACCTTGTAGGATAGATTTTCATTTTCTTTTGTTCCTTCTCTCTTTTCTTAGTTCAAGGAATGAAGATTCGACTTCTAAAATCCTAGAGGTAGTTTTGCATAGCACATCAAGTCCCCCATATGCAACACTTCCCAACTGCTCTTATTTAGGTGTGAGCCTCTTAGAGATCAACAATTACCTTACAAAATTTGTCCACAAAAGGACCATTGAAGAATATATTTAATATTTGTCATGCCTT
This sequence comes from Chamaecyparis obtusa, assembly GCA_027943335.1. NCBI lineage: Eukaryota > Viridiplantae > Streptophyta > Pinopsida > Cupressales > Cupressaceae > Chamaecyparis > Chamaecyparis obtusa. The sequence goes on from BSBK01004862.1 coordinate 1,146,775, forward strand.
ATACATCTTATATTTCAGTTGTGTGGCTAAAATCAAGCAAGAGGTCTGGTTCTTTGGACCCATTATAGCTCTAATCATTGAAAAGTATCATCCACATATTTTACGACCTCACACTAAAATCAATGATCATTTGATAATCTCATTGTAATTAAATATTCACTAATTACAATTTACTTAAGTTTACTTAGGATAATGCATTGCATAGTAGTTTGCATATGAGACATCTAGGAGTTTGCATCTTATTTTATCATGTGGTGTAGGATAATTCCATATTAGGTGGAGTTAGTTGTTATCTCATTCCACTTTATGTGTGAGATCCACCTTTACTGCCCTTATCACATTATCATCCTCTCATTGTTACACATGTTGTACAATAGAGGATGATCCACCTCTGGTGGACATGTGATTACACCTAGTGTGGTTGAAAGGTTATCACTTGTATATCTCCTAGTTATCATGCATTGCCTATATATTCAGGCACATTTACTTTGTATTCATTGATTGGACATCCATTATCATTTGATCATTATTGAATCATCATTTGATCATATCATTTTGTCTCTCATATTTTTTCTATCAATTGAGCTTCTAAATCTTGGCATTTTCATTCTTTGCCTTAGGCAAATTCTTACATGGTATTAGAGCATTGATCCAAAATTCTTACATGGTATTAGAGCCATAGGAGTTTCATTGCATAATCATTGGAGAGTTATATGGATTACTTTTGGAGGGGCATGATTCAGATCCAGAGGTGAAGTAGCTTGTGGAAGTGTCTAGAGAAAGATCTGACCTCTCCATTGCATCTGGGTAGCCGTTCTTGTGAATTGTGACTATAAATTTGCCTACTTTGGGCAGAAGCCAAATTTGATTTTTTTTTTTGCAAATCAAACCCCTAAGATTGATTTGCAAATTTGGATCATTGTGGAAAACATATGACATCACCATCGCGCTTAGAATGTTGAAAAACCCTAGAATCGATAGTTCATTCGTCCAAATCAGACACTGTCACTGAAAGCTTGGAAAAAATCCTCCGCCCCCATCGTATGAATGTCTGCAAGTCTGAGGTACGAATTTATTTATTTTTTGAATTTTTTTTTCTCTTTTAAATATTTTGTTCTTTCTTAAATGGAAAAAAAATTAGGTGGGGGGGCACTTTTGGTTTTTTGTTTGTTTTATAAAAAAAAATTACCCTCGCAAGGTGTACCCATAGGGGCCCTACAGGTATCACAGGGTACTTGACAGGTACCTACGGTTGCAGACCTATTTTGCAGACTGGTGAGGTGGCAGGCCCCACCTGTCACGACTACAATTGTGGCAAATCCCCCCCGCAAGTTTTTTTTTTATGTTTTTAAATAAGTTTTTTAAAATAAAAAATTGTCTTTTTTAATATGTTTTTTAATTAATATTATTTTTAATATTAAATGTTTTTAAATAAAATAAAAACAACCTTGTTTTTTCTTTATTAAATATTTAGTAAAGTTTTTGATTTAAAAAATAAAAATGTTGTTTTATTTTTTCTTTATCATTAATAAAGTTTTTTTTAATAAAAAAGATTTTAAAAAATTGTGTTTTTTTTCTTTATTATTTTTATAATATAGTTGTTTTTTGGATTCTAAATAAACGTTTATCTTGAATTCAATGATTTTTTGAAAAATAAAATATTAAATAAATAATGTAAAATTGGAAACACAAATTTTTTTATTTATCCACATCATACCTATCTTGCAGCGTTACCCAACCGATAGCTAGAGGGAGGATAATTTCGTCCCAAAGACTTCTTGACTACAGGCCAACCAGAGGACACTTTTTCTATAGTATTTGAAAGGGCTTCTTTGGTGGCTTCATCATCTTCATGTTTCTAGCTTTGCATTGTATTTGATGTTGTATGCTCTTGCATGAGCAATGTTGTACATGCACTATCATAAAGTGCCACATTTTTTTTTGTACTTTATCATTGATGACATATTTGATGTGAACCCTATGTTAGTAGATTAGGAATATGTGGGGACATGATTCTTGATAGTTATGCTCCAATCAGTTAGTGGAAGAAAGACACAAGTTCAATTATGCCAACCTACTAGTTGAGTGTACCAACTTGGTACCTACAGGTGTCTCCATGCCTCATCTCTATCATATCTTAGTGGGTATTTCATTGGTCATTCTACATGGACATTAGTACTTGATTTTGTCACACTTTGACATTCTTGGTGCAACATTGGCTCTATTTTCTTCCTATGGAGGAGCTTTGGTCAGCATCTTGGACCATCTTTGCAAGAGATTCAACATTGAATGGGGGGGGTAGCTTGGTCTCTCTTCCACTTTTTCCTTCCTTTGGGGGGATTCTTGATTGTATATGCATGATGTATGTCATAATGGGGGGTCATGATTACTCAATCCATCCATGCATCTTGTTTGTTTTTATCTCTATTTTTGGGGGAGGGTTTTTCCCATGAGGTTTTCCCTCTTTCTCTGCTTTATGAAAGATTACATTGCATATCTTTTGCACTTACATATTGTACATGGGTACCTAACATGGACTAGTAGTCAGGACCCATTATGTATTTTCATCTAGCATTGTGTGCTTAAGTGCATTCCCCTAAGTTGCACTTAAGGGGGGTGTTGGTGTAATTAAATATTTGCTAATTACACTTTACTTAAGTTTACTTAGTATAGTGCATTGCATAGTAGTTTTCATATGAGACACCTAGGTGTTTGTATCTTATTTTAGCACATGGAGTAGTAGCATTCCATATTAGGTGGATTTTGTTGTTATCTCATTCTATTTTATGTGTGAGATCCACCTTTAGTGTTTTTATCACATTATCATCTTCTCTTGTACAATAGAAGATGAACCATCTCTGGTGGACATGTGATTACACCTAGTGTGGTTGATAGGTTATCACTTGCATATCTCCTAGTTATCATACATTGCCTATATATTCAAGCACATTTACTTTGTATTCATTAATTGGACATCCATTATTGTTTGATCAATATTGAATCAATCATTTGATCATATCATTTTGTCTCTCATATTTGTGCTATCAATTGAGTTTCTAGATCTTGGCATTTTTCATTATTTTCCTTTGAAAATTCTTACATGGTATTAGAGCATTGATCCAAAATTCTTATAGATAACCCTTTAAGTAATTCATACCAACAAAACATCACATAGGATCCCAAAGGTAGGATTTAAAAATTGACAATAATTGTAAGGGTTTCTAAACCCAACACATAACCATATATTAAAGACTATGTATAGCCATGTCTTTATTTTGGTACCTAGCTAATCCTACACACCACTTATCATTTTTCCTTATTACTGGAAGCCTATTATATGCCATTAAGGATGTGAAAATAAAAATTTGAAGGTACAAAAATTTCAAACAAAATAGAAATATGAACCATATTTAGTGTATTTGCGGTTTCTGCAATAGTGGTCATCCTAATTCTCTACTTTACAATTTTCCACCGGTAGGAACACTCCATGGGATCTACCAATATCCCCAACTTCCAACTCAAAAACTAAAAAATATTGATGACCAACCATCATGAACCTTTGAAGATAAGAATTTTTATAGTGGCCTTGTTGTTCACAATTGTAATATGTTCCTCCAACTTGAACATGTACTAAAGAAAAAACACTCAAACTATAAGAGCTCAAGTGACTAGGGTTACATTGACCACTCTAGATGGGTGGGCTCAACTAAAATCTCCCAACACACTACACACTTCAATTTCTTTAGTTAAATCTACATGAATTTTATCCACTCTATATGCCTAATGAGGCCTTTGCCTTCATTTTTTATTGAGCAAGATTAGGAGATTTTAAAAGTTTCCTAAAGATCCCATGGGTTGATATTTGAGATCCTAATTCCTAGACTAATACGAATGTTGACTCATTACTTGTACTCCCATATGTTCATCAAGACTTCCAGTCAAATTTTCCTCAATAAGTCTAGCTTTTTCCATTACAACCTCTAAGTTTTTTTTTGGTTCAAATAACCAAACACCACAATTAACTAGAGTAGATAAACCTAACATTATGCTTTGAACTAACATCCCATCATCCTCAAGTGAGTTATGAACTATCTAATCTCAAGGAATCAATTCTTGTATTGTTCTATGGTCATGTCCAACTAGCCAAGTTCATGGAATTCATCTACTTGTTACTACATATAATGGTTAGATAGGTATTATGAATGGAGTCTCTTTAAAAGTCTCTCAAGAGGTCATGATGATATCTATATGATTAGTTTTCTCCTCATGGCACCACCATGTAAAAGAAAATTCATGCACTTGTATATGATGACACGATGAGATTAGGCATTACTACTATATTATAAATGCATTACAAAACATTGATATAGGGCCATGAGCTGGTATAATTCCTCCAATCAACTAGCGAAACCATCAAAGTTAAGTGGTTGGTCTCAAAGAAGGTACAAGGTTATCTATCCTACCAAAATATTTTCAAGTCATCTACTATCTATATACCCATTCTACGGGAAGACTCTTAAAAAGGTACATCACCCACTCTAGAATGTTGAGGGATCTTAAAGCAATGGTTGCTAACAAAAATAAAATAAGAAGCCACATTAGACCTTACCCTTAAAAATCAAAATACCAATACAAAACTATATCAAGAACACTTTGATGATGTCCAAAAAAGTATAATATAATGATCTATATTTTTGTCTTTACTAACAATCTTTTTATTGAATAAAAAATATTACAATAAAAAAAAGTAGTTCAAAATTTATTGTTGATGAATGAAAGAAAAGAAAGATATACATATTTTATTGATATCAATCTAATGGAGAGGACCTAGTAGTTGAGCACTCTAACTTCGTGATTCTCAAGATCTTACGTGGAAATTTCAAATCACTCCCAATTTTTCGCAACTTGCCAAGTTGGTGACGAAAAATCTCATAATCACAAGAAAAAACCAAAACTCTGCCCTCAGAAACTCAAGTGCAGGAAGATCACATTGAAGAACCATGAATTCAATATTATGACTCTACTTTGATGGCAGACCTATTTGTCAATCTAATGACATAACATACATACAGGGAGAGAGAGAGAGAGATGAAACATAAGAATAAGGATTGAAAGTTCAGATTCAAGACAAAGATCTTTTCATTAGACAAACATTATCTATAACAAACAAAAGAAGAAAACTAAGATTGGAATTGACAGATACAATGAATAGAATCTGATTAAACAAAATCTGCAGTGGCACACTCGTTAGATTTTTACAATACTGTTGATTCCTAAAGGAACCAGACTATTATTACAAAATAAAGACCCGACTCACAACATCCCCAAGAAACACACATTCAATCTCCTCTTCAACACGCTGACTCTGCACATCTTGTAATTTTCCCTTTTTACCGTTTGATCTATTCTGGAGAAATAATTAATATCATTTCTTGTTTTCTATTCCAAACTCCAACCCCCCAAAACAAATAATTCTTCTCATTATATAAGTTGAACCATCATATGAGAAACTGTTTAACTTCCCATAGTGAACTTGCAACTGTTGATGATGGTTGTTTAACTTCCTTGTTCATTTCAAGTTTCTTGCAGATTGCTTGTCTTCCTATCTTAAAATTCACAATGGGAATCATGCTCCTAGATCAGACTCTCCAAATAGGAAAAAAATCATGAGCTTTGGATCATGAAGGTAACAATATCATTCTTCACTTTATTTTTCCTATTCTTCCAATTGTGTTGTCTACGCATGTAATACCTCTCCTATGCTGATACTTGGACTTTCTGATTTGGACATTCTATTGTGATGGTTAGGACTATACATTTACGTTTATGTTTTATGGATGATGTTATGTTTATCAGATGATTAATATGCTCATTTATGGTTATATCATTTATATGTTTATGAGATTTGAAAATCATCTATTTTTATATGTCTTATGGATCTAACCCAATGATTTAAATACTAACCATTATCATGATCTTCTATGTTGCATGGATATGTGACTGATGTGTTTTTATGACTCAAGACGAAGTCGTAGTTACTCACTCAGTTGAGGTCCACACGATGTATCGATCCTAGTCATCTACTTGCATATATTTGATTTGTATATCCATATGTATACGTATGTATCTCTTCTTGGTGATGCAGGATTGCAGGTACCGGGTATCGTCTCCACCTGGCTTCACAGGTCTGAGCGATCTCTCAAAATCCTCGATCGTTGTTGTTGTTACGGAGATATCACCAGGTTCCACAGGAAGAAACCTCACCTTTGATCCTTTTACCCTTAGGTGGGAGGTGTCGAGTTAGTCCCTTGTGTGGAGGCATTATGCGATCTTGTAGTTGGTTGATTTGTGGATCTGGTAGCTAGGTCTTGTCTTCATGGCATGTTCAAAGTTGTAAGTAGATTTTTGATAGGTATGACTTAGTAATTTATCATTATTAAAAGTTATGTATATGCATACTAGTGTGAACGAGTTGGTATGTGATTTAAATCGTGAGATTTAATATCATTAATAATAAATAATATATTTTATAATAATGTTATTTTAATATTTAATATTAATAATAATGTGTATGATTTATGGTATATGTACCATAAGCATATGGGTGCACACATATGCCTATGAATACATATATTAATATATATTATTATATAATAAATTAATTACTTGTGTGAAGGAAATTATTCTTATGTTATTCTTATTAGTGGTAAATAGGATTGGTAAATTCTATTACCATGGCTAAGTAAGTTAGGAAATTAATATTTAAGAATATATTCTCTATTTTGTCATCCTTAAATTTAGGAGACAAAAAAAAATAAAATTAAAACCTTATTAAATAAAATATGATTACCCCTTACGGGAATGGTTTTACAAACCATATTATTAACCATATTATTAACTATATTATTAACGGGTGAGAGGTTGGGATGGTTGCACAATTGGTTTACCCGTGCAACCACCACCTCCATTTTATTTACCGGAAGATTTCTTGTGTAAGGGAGGGCAGGAAAATATATATATATATATATAGAGATATATATTATGATGGCCAGAGAAAAATTTGGGGAGATTCAGAAAAGTTTGGCATTTGGATTTTGGAAAATAAAGGCTGGAGAGTTCATCCAGGAAGAGTTTGAGGCTTGCTAGAAAGAGACAGAGAGGAAGGATTCATCTTCATCAACCGGATTCCGCAGGACTCCAGGTTGGATTCCATCCTGAGAAATAGGTTTAATTTAATAGTATGAATGTGATTTTTAGATTGGTTGAAAGTTTCTGTATGTGTGTTATTATTGCAAAACATAGGTGTAATGTCGTATTATTATTGTATGGTGTAGGGTGAATATATTAATGTGTTCTGTAATAGTATATTATTGCAGACGGATGATAGATTAATGTATTCTGCAATAACGTATTATTACAGAATGTTGAAGTATTAAATGTATTATTATAATATGTGAAACATCATTGCATTATTGGTAATAGTGTGTGTAGTATGATATTATTTTGTCAATCGTCTGTACATTATACAAATGTTGTATTAGTGTAATACAAATGCTATATTATTATATTATTTCGTCATTTAATATTCTATCAATACAAACATTTTAACATTTTAATATGAATTCATTTGGTGACGTTTATACAATATAAATATTATTTTGGTTTCTGAAATATATATGTAAAAATAAAACAAATGCTATATTATTATATTATTCCGTCATTTAATATTCTATCAATACAAACATTTTAACATTTTAATATGAATTCATTTGGTGACGTTTATACAATATAAATATTATTTTGGTTTCTAAAATATATATGTAAAAATAAAACAAATGCTATATTATTATATTATTCCGTCATTTAATATTCTATCAATACAAACATTTTAACATTTTAATATGAATTCATTTGGTGACGTTTATACAATATAAATATTATTTTGGTTTCTGAAATATATATGTTTCAATAAAACATTTGAGTTATGTTTTATTTTTATTTTTAAAAAAATATAATAAAATAAAATGTCAATAACATTTAGTAAAATCATTTAAACTTTTAGTAAAATATAGGAGAAATTATAGGAGAATAATAAGGAGGAAATATAGGAAAAATTATAGGAAAATAATAAGGAGGAAATATAGGAGAAAAATAAGGAGAGATTGTAGGAGGAAAATAAAATAATGAAATACTAAATAGCCTATTTAAAAATGACTTTAAATCTATTTTGTTTTCTTTTATTATTTTGTGGTAGTTTGTTTTTAGTGAATATTAAATTTGGAATATTGAAATTTCTATTAAATTTAGTTATTATTTAGTAGGAATTTCATAGTATAGTTTAGTTTATAAATTTGTGATTTTTAGATTTTAGATTTTCATAAAACCAGACTTAGCCAAATTTCAAGATTAGTCAAATGTCAGGCCTAGACTGAAATCTAAGAAGTGTTATTTTGGCGTATGGAAATTTGTGAAAACCTTAAATGTGTTTGGCAGAGGTTATGTCCAGTGCATTTAGATGCCTTAATAGGGTTAGGATGTGTTTAGGAAGTAGTTTAGGGTTAGGGTTGTCTAAAGGATCAGGACATTCTAAATATCCTTAAACGTTCCTAATTTCCCTAAACGTTCATAAACTATCTTATTAGTTTCTACTCTTTGATGCAGTCTTACAAATGTGTTTATGATATGTTTTACTATGTTTGTGATGTGATTGTGACATGTGGGTTAAGGGTAGGAAACCTAAGAACCCCTAAGTGAGTGGCTCTCAGTGCGGGGCCGGGGCCCTAAAGTGGCTAGACCAGGATAACCGACTGAAGAGTTATTTAACAAGTGAAAACTTAATTAAACTTATGGGAATGGGTTAAAACATTAAAAAGATTAAATGTGCCTCGCCCATGCCATTAGTGCTAGTAAAGGCTATGGATGGGAGTGGGAGAAGGTACCTATGCATAGGTACGATCGAATGGCGCTTGTCTGTACGAAAGGCATTCGATTCCGCATGTGCCTACTTGGGGGCCGGGGCCCAGTGTGGCTAGTACCAGGACAACCCAAGGGGTGAGGGCTATGCGATGACACTCACTTAGGTTGTTGCTTAGGATTTTCTACCCAAACCTTAGAACCCTTGTGAAGTGAACCTCATTTGTGGAATTGTTATTCAACCCTTTGTAAAAACCTAGTAAGTTACTTCTTTGTGGGCTTGGTGTTTATCTCCTAGCACGGGGGAGTGGGCCTTTTAGGTATCCACATGGTTGGGTGGTAAATCTTTTATCGAGGTATCTTTTGGCGGATGCAGTGTTTGGAGATTCATGCTTGCTTATGTACCAGTTTTGAAGAATGAAGGCTTTGTAATTATATTTCATTTTGTAAAATTATTGTTACCTCCCATGAGGAGATGAATGTAATGTAATCATTGATGTGATTCAAAATGATGTATGGGTAGACTTAGGAAAAAGGGAAAAGGGAAATGTGAACTTTATGTTTAAGATGTATGTTGGAAAAGAAAAAGGATTTTGTAACATTCCAAGTTATGTAGTATATGTGCAATGTATTTAGATGAGTTTTATTTGATTTTAAAAAGTTATATTGTTCATAAAGGATACTTAGGAATATAGATGTTTAAATGGAAAGTTGAAATGAAAATATTTTGTATTTCTTAAAGATATGATGTAATTTGTTTTGAGAACTTTATCTTGTTCTTAGTTTACTTAATGGCCTTAAATGAATCATGCATTAAATAAAAGGGAACCTTGGAGGAAACTAAGTTTAGGTTTTGTTCATATTATTGTTTTGAAAATTTAAAAAAATAAATAAATTTTTGCTTAGGTTTTCTTTACAAAGAGAATCTTTGTTCTCTTCCCGGTTCCCTTGCGGGGCATGACAACGCATCCCTTTTTTAACCCCCTCCAAATATACTTGATGCTTGCATTTGTTCCTCCTAAATTTATCCATTTGCATCTATTTACTCTCCACTTTATTTTGGTATTTTAAAATTTTTATTTCTTTGCAAACCTCAAACTTCCATAATTCTATCCCTTCACACTCATCCTCTTGTCTTGTCTTCCAATGACATTAAAATCCTTAATTAAATCAACAACTACGCCTTTCTTGCTTGAATTTGTGCCTTCCATCTCTAGGGAAACCTCATTCACCAAATTTGTACTCTCTCCTTCAAGACATTCTTTCAAACTGAATAGTGCCTCTATTTGCAAATTATCCTCTGCAAACATTGATTCTCCCCTATCTTCACTAGCATTTTCATCTTTTGAAACAAAATCATGAATAGAATTATTGGGCTCTAAATCTTTTTATACACCATCTTTCATTCAATCTTCGAAGTGACCAAAGTTTGAAGTTTCCAACTTCAGAAAACTAAAGGTTTCATCATTTTTCATTACTGATCTTCTTCATCTTCTCCATTTTTCCTGGCTACAATTTTTTCCACTAATTTATATTGCCTACAATCACAACTTGATTAGAAAAACAATTATTTTCCAATGCATCCACTCTTATTGCAATTATATCAAATATCTCATGGAGTTTTATTTTCTTCACTCCATCCTAGTACTCATCCCAAGACAAAATTATTATGTTTCTTACACTAATCCCCATCCTTCTTTCTGCAATACCCTGTTGCACTCACAATCACAATCAATGTTTTGTGCATCCTTCTCGTATTAACTTTTCGTAGCCCTATCTCTCAATTGTTTAGGACTTTCTCCTACCTACCATAATCCTTTTGAGATCTTCTCAACCAACCGCTTCACTCTCTACTTACCCAATGATTTTGGTGCCTAACCACTTCATGCTCAGTGATCTATCAACACACTCAAGACCTCCTTCTCTTATACCACTTACTGACAAAAAATACCATAATCTCAAGAAAAAACCAAAACTCTACCCTCATAAAATCAAGTCTGGGAAGTTCACATTTAAGAACCATGAATTCAATATTATGACTCTGCTATGATGGCATACCTATTTGGCAATAGAATGATAGAACACACACACACACACATAGGATTTCATAGGAAGAGAGGGAGAGAGAGATAGAGAGAATGAGATAGGAAGAGAGGGAGAGAGAAAGAGATAGGGAGAATGAGGGCACCGACTATGGTGCAACATATTTGCACTGAATGTCATGCCCTTCCATCCAATGACATGCATCCCATACTCAGGCTCCATACCTACTATCGTGGCATCTCTGGAAATCACTATCAAATCTGTTGTAATCAATAGTGAATAATTTTTAACACGAGAGCCAATACATTTCAACGTCATTCTTCAAAAGAGAAGCTAAGTATATATATGTTTATTATATGTTACATTGTATAATATACTATTATATATTATATAACTTTTATATTATTTATTTTTTATATTTTATTAATATTATAAATAATATTAAATATAATTTTATATTATATTAATAATTTATTTTAAAATTTTATTATAATTTTATATCTGAATTTTAAGAAATATTTATAATAATTTGAGATCTAATAAATAAAAATTTGAGTTTACATTAATATAACTTGGTATTAAATATATTATTATAATTAATTATACAATTCACTTATAGTTAAATTAGAATTATGTTTAAAATTGGTACTAAGGCTAGGCTAGGTTAAATCTATAGTTTATAGTTATGTTAAATTTCAATTAGAAATATAATTAATTTTAATCTTAATTTATATGTAAAGTTACTTTTTAGTTTTGTCATAATTGTAATTTTAATATTACATTATGCATATATTTTAATTAATTATAAAAATAAAATACAATGGTATATATTAATTTGCATTAAGCTCACCAACTAATTAAAATTTCTTATAATTATTTTAAACCTTTGTTAAATATTTCAATATAATAATATAATTGATATAATTTCATATATTTGATATTAAAAATAATAATATATAATTTGACATTAACTATTATTTATTATTAAAAAATTAGTATAATTATAATATAAAAATTATAATTAATTTATAAAAAATAAATCAAAATAAATTACAATACAATATAACATACTCTTCTTTAAAATATATGAACTATTTTCAATATTTATATCATAACAATTAAAATAACGTATTAAAATAAAACTAATTTAATTATTATGACTGATTTTTAATATTTGACCAAAATAAGTAACAACCACCACAAGTCATTTGACCTAGCTACTAATCTAGCTTTGTTAGTTGACACTATTTCGCCTCATTGTGGGCTCTGCACTTGACATCCTTTGTTTGAGTGGACATTCGTAAAGGGTATAGCTAGAATATGATGCTTGAAAATGGAGAAAAAATTGTTCATATTCTAAGAATTTTTTTTGTTACAGTTTAAAAAACAACAACTTACTTATAATTGGTTCAAATGATTGTTTTTAATAACTAATTAACAAGTAAAATCTAATTTATTCATTATAATAGTACTATGCCTTATGGAAAACTTGAGTTTAAATCAATATAAGTTGGTACCAAATCAAATAATTTTGAACACAAAAGTATATTAAAAATGCTTGTGAACAATTAAAGTACAATTTACTCATCTTTTTAGGATTTGTGCCCAACTTCAAAAATACCCTCAACCTATATTGAAATTGGATATCTTATGATCCAAATTTTGGTTAATTGAAATTAGCTTGTGATTTATGCTTTTGTGAGAAATATGAGTTTGAACCATGATAGCAATATCACAAAATGAGATGAATTAATAAACTATAGATATGTATATGTATATAGAGAGGTATACAAATTTTAAATTAAATTATTAATAAAAATAAATAATATAAAATTCATATAATATTATATTATATTATGCACAATAACATATAATAAACACTATCCATTTGTAGCTTCTCCTTTGAAAATACAAGTTAAAAAATAATTACTACTAGCTACAATAGATTTGGCAGTGATTGATAGCAGGGCAGTATGGGTACGGAGGCTAAGTATGGATGCATGGCATTGGATGGAAGGGCATGGCATTCGGTGCAAATATGTTGCACCGTAGCCGATGCTGAGAATGAGAGGGGGAGAGAGAGGGAGGGTGAGGGGGGAGAGGGAGAGAGATAGGGGGAAAGAAAGATAGAGAAGGAGAGAGGGGAGAATAGGATAGAGAGAGAGGGGGGAGGGAGAGAGAAAGGGGTGGAGAGAGAGAGGGGGAGAGAGAGAGAGAGAGGGGGAGAGAGGGAGAGAAGGGAAAAGGGAGAGAATTGGATAAGGAGAGAAAGTACGAGGAGAGGGTGAGAGACATGAGGTAGAGAGGGTAGGAGAAGGGGAAGAGTGTGAGATACATGAGGAAAAGAGAGAAGAGGGAGGCTTGGTAAGAGGGTTGGAAAACTACCCTAATGCTTGCAAGCCCATTTTCCCTCTATTTTTGTCCCTTTACACATTTTTTCATCTTCCAACATGATTTCTCAAGTTTGTCATTATTAGTTTTACAAATGATCAAGTGGGTATCTCTAAGATTACCATCATAATCTCACACATCTTCTCAACTTTCTAACAATATAATTTTTTTAATTTTTGGACAAAATTAGCATAGTAAACTTTAATTTTCTTTACTAGTGTCTTGACAGTCCTCACAGACATATGTCTACCATTTTTTTAATAACTTTTGATCTTCTTGACCAAATTAAAAAACAAATACATATTACTATTCTACACTAGAATTTATACACTTTTTAAAAAAGAAGTTTGCATTTTTATTATTTTGATGCAAGTTATGCCAAGCGCATGAATAGGTACCAGATTTTCAAGATGTGGTCACTTCAAAAAATCATTAGAAAAAAATACTCAATGAAAAATTACAAAAAAAAATACACTTCTAGATCTCACTCTTACCTATTATCCTACCAAAGGGTTTTGCAAAATACATAATATAATTATATATTTTGTGAAGCGCACGAAAACAACTATGTTGTGTTTTTCTGAAAAAATCAAGAATAGTTTTTCATGCACAAGAGGTTTGACCCTCTTAATATTATCCATTTTTAAAAAACTTTAGTAGTTTAGAAACTACATTTAGAGGACTACAATTCTTATTGTTTGCGCAACTTCTAGTTTTGAGTGCATGACCCTCAAATGTCTCTTTGAAGTTCAGGTTTACCTGATTTCAGGAAAAAGGGAAAAAAAAGCCACTTATACCCCCCTTTTTTCACACCATCTTGGTGAACTTACCCCAGGGTTTTACAATACTATTGATTCCAAAAGGAACCAGACTATTTTTACACAATAAAGAACTGACTCGCAACACCCCAAAGAAACCCACATTCAATCTCCTCTTTGACACATTGACTCTGCACATCCTGTAATTTTCCCTTTTCACCGTTCGAGCTATTCTAGAGAAATAATTAATATCCTTTCTTGTGTTATGTTCTAAACTCCAACCCCCCAAAAGCAATCAATCTTCTCATTATATAAGTTGAACCATTGGATGGGAAATCGTTTAACTTCCCATAGTGAACTTGCAACTATCTATGATGGTTGTTTATTTTCCTTGTCCATTTCAACTTTCCTACAGATTGTTTGTCTTCCTGTCTTAAAATTGACAACGGGCATGGTTCTCATGCATCACAAGTCACCTGCTTATAACTAAGGTTTTAGGGCCACATCATATGATGCCACAACAACATGGTTTTCGCCAAGGTGTCCAAATAGCCCCCCAAAAATGTGAGACCCATACTTGTGCATTAAGTCATGTTTTGTTAGTGCACTAATGTAGTATCACATAATTGACTTCTTTTTAGATCTAAGAAATACATTTCATTTATCATAAATGATTATCATTGACACCAACAATTTATAAATAACAACTATTAGTAAAATATTATTAAAAATATTGAACACCCAACAAATACTATAACAATTGTTAAAATTTATTCAACTAATGCATCATTTCCCATATTGTATTCCTTAATAGCCCCTCTTTTCCAATAATCTTCACTTATACAACATATTAATGGTGTATTCTACTTCTTTGTAATTTACTTGTTGAACTTATCCTCTGATACTTTCAGAAACTTCAAAAGCTGCGACAAAAAGTAGTCATGCATTGTTACAATCACACCGATGTTGACATGGATGAAACCAAGAAAGTAAACCAAAACTTACACTTAGATATTACCGACCCATTAATATCAGAAAGCTCTATATAAAAATGACTCCATAAAATAAGATATTAACAATAAAACTATATAAAAACTTAACATTTATTAACAATAAAACTATATAAAAGCTTAACATTTATTAACAATAAATTACATAAACAAGAGGCGTCTCTATCTTACCAAGAAAAAAAAAAGATATCCCCAATCAAATACTGCTAAACAACCCTTCAAATCATACATCAAACCCACCAAATCTGGTGGGATGATGGGTAAATAAAAGAAAATAAAATCAGAACTGATTTATACCTGCAATACGGCCATTTTGGCTTATACAGACTGAACTTTGATTGTACACCCGTTTAACTTTCCCTATAATTGTGATAGACACACACTAATTTTGACACGGAATCTCAATAATTATCTATAACACGCCAATCTGATAAGATATTCTGAATATCCTTGGGCAGGATCTGATATTTTATTTTATTTCATTCATACAATTTGGGTATATTCTAAATAAGGTGGTCAAATCTCTGGCGTGGCCCGTTCTGGACCCATACAGTTTTTTATCAGCTTTGTGAGGTTATTCTGTTGGGGAAGTTACAAATTGTTTATTTTAAAAAAATTAATGATTAACAAATATATATATATATATATATATATATATATATATATATATTTTGGTAGGCTGCAGAGAGGGACTGGTATTATGTGTATAATTTTAATTTAAAATCATATTTGTTTTTGGTTGAGAGGGATTGCGAGTATCTATTTATTATTTTAACTGTTGAGGAGTCTTCTCAATCATATTTTTTATAATGTTATTTGATTTGATATTCAATAAGACTTGATCTTTGATGGATCTATTTAAAATCATTTAATTGGTAATTTTTTATTATATTTTTATATAAAAATTCACCATCAATCATATCATGAATCTAGTGGTATCATCAAAGTTCTATAATAGAACCAGTTTGAAACTTTAGGTAGTATTATCCTACCTAGCAAGGTTTCTCCTTAGGCTAGATCAAGAATATTTCACCTATGATACTCATCTCTGATCACTTGAACATGTTCTCATTAGAAGGCTGGATGAATACATAATTGTTCATTCCATCTTGTGCTAATGTCATTAACATATCCATGGTGATTATGTTATTACCATATCATGATCTATATTTGAACTATTTTTTATTTATTCCAATTATTCTATCGATTACTTCATTCACAAAACTAAAAGTGCACCTTATACAAAATGATCAAATTCTTCATGATTAGGTAGCCTACGTGACATGAAAACATTAATTTTACAACTCCTCCAATTCTAGATATCTAAAATTTCTTAAGCTAAATTTGTCTAAACAACCAATTATCATGTTCTTCCATTTTATACCATAACTAACATGTACTTTCTCCTCTGCCATATTTTAGAGGCTAATGATTCCCTCCCACTACTTTTTTCCCTAACCTTCTTTACTTTCACATTTTGCTTGTCCTCCTTTATCACCTACTCCAACTTCTTCTTCTCATTCTCATTCTCATCTAAAACTATTGATTTCTCCCATATCTTTTACCCACACTATTCATCACCATCCACCTATAGCTAAGATAAATTTTCCATCGGATCTTGAATTAGCTTGGGAGAAACCTATCCCAACACCATTTTTTTTGTTAATCCTTCTCTTGCAAAGGATCATCCTTATTTGTCTACCTCTACATCTCCCCCTTTCCTATCCTCCATCTTGTATCAAGTATAATCCTACACATTCTTTGTTACAAGCTATGTTAGTACATGATTATTTAATTCTTTACCTATTCATCCCTCACTATAGAGTCCATTCCTTCACCACATTCATATTCTCTAAAAATGCATTCAACCCATTTCTATCCTTATCCTTTAACAATCCATTTCATCCACTACCAACATCTCACCCTTTGCATCCACCTTCACTCCATCAATTGATGTCAACTAATGGTTTAGCTAATGCTTCATTTTATAATGATGATTTCATGGTAAGGAAGCCTCTACCTAGTGGATGTTATACACCTTTTACCCCAATTCAAGTAAATCCTTATTTGTCTACCTCTACATCTCCCCCTTTCCTATCCTCCATCTTGTATCAAGTATAATCCTACACATTCTTTGTTACAAGCTATGTTAGTACATGATTATTTAATTCTTTACCTATTCATCCCTCACTATAGAGTCCATTCCTTCACCACATTCATATTCTCTAAAAATGCATTCAACCCATTTCTATCCTTATCCTTTAACAATCCATTTCATCCACTACCAACATCTCACCCTTTGCATCCACCTTCACTCCATCAATTGATGTCAACTAATGGTTTAGCTAATGCTTCATTTTATAATGATGATTTCATGGTAAGGAAGCCTCTACCTAGTGGATGTTATACACCTTTTACCCCAATTCAAGTAAATCCTACCAAAGACATAGTTCAAGAACAAATCCAATTCCCAAATCAAATAGAGAAAAATATTATAAGACCTCACACTTTTAGAATATTCTAAATTTACAGTTGGGTTATAAACCACTTTACTCAAGAAACCATGTAAAACTTAGAGATTGAAATACAAACAAAAAATGACAATTTAAGTTTACTACAAGATTTAGTCTCTCAACTTTGTGAATTAAATCTAGAAAACCACAAAAAATATTAACTCAACCACCATCTATAATAGTTTTCTTACACAAGTAGAACAACCTATTAGTCTGGCCATTTCTTACTAGCTCAATACCATGAGAGTTTGAGTGATTGGGTAGCTTCCCTTGAAAATATATAGTTAAATGTGTTACTTCAAAGATTAAATTGCTTACATTGTGGTTGGACTGATTATACACAACACAAGATTTAGTTAGTAGATTGAAGGTAAAGCCATCTAGTAAGGGCTAATTTTAATATTACACTTTATTGTTGTGGAGGGGGACAATCTTGTGAACATTATGTTGTTGGAGTACAATATCACTGAGAGGGGGGGAGTGAATCAGTGATATAGAATAGTGGATCACTTTTTAAATCCAATTAAAATAGTAACTAAAGTAAACTGAATGTAGACAACAATATAAAGTAAGACATGCAAATGAAACTGTGACACAAGATATGTCTTGAGTGGAAACCCTCTTGGAGAATAAAACCACTCAAAGTGCTTTATTGGCTTAATTCAAAATATCTTTTTACAATTTGCCTCACTAGTTGTACAACTGTCTCACTGACAATGCTATCTCACTGATATTCTTTTATGCATCGCTGTCTTTACAACTCACTACAACTTTTAATACATACAGAGTCAGAAAATCTAATTGTGTTATAGTCACCATACCATGTTACCATATATTATAGAACACACATAGAAATTTGTGTTGAATAATGTATAGTATAAGTTATAATAACTATCCCCTCAATCAAGTATTTATGACCAATGTATATGATTGTGCACAACTGACATTAATGTATTTCACCAAAGATCAAAATCCATCTCTATCTACATAATTCATCAAACTCTCATTGCTCAATATATATGACATCAAAAACTAATTCAAAACTGATCACAAAACCAAATGCAACTATCTAAGTATCATGAATCCAATAAGGTATGTTGTATGTATTATAAATTATGTCTTTCATGTAAATGTATATATGCTTATGGTTCAACATCATAATAATCACTAATTACTAATCCTTATTCGAACCTTAATAAAAAACCTTTCATGTTATGCTTTTGAACAATAAACATATATTTGTCATATAATAGTACACTAATCAATGTCAATATCTAATCAGTTCTATATTTAGCATATAATTATTGTCATTAATTATTTCCACAATCTACATATCTTAGCTACTGCTATGAAAACCTTATATAACCATATCTCCCATTCTAGTGTATCTTGAAATGACTTGGGCTTGCGGTGCCATCCTGGCACAGGTGTGGGCTTGGGAGCACATCGCTGTGGTGTGCCCCAGAGTTCAGCCGAGGGAGAGGAGGTACCCCTTTATATACAGGTGCCTAGGTTTCATATCACATGCCCATACTGGGGATGTGACATATTATAGGAGGATCCTAGATGAGATAGCCTCTTTCACATGGAGGCCATATAGGGAGGTGGAGGTCTGGGGAGATGCAGCTGATGAGCTGAGCTATATGATGTGCACTCGGCCATTAGTAGGTTGATATGCCGAGATAGTGGAGAGATTTTGTATCACTCGGGTGTGGCGGCAGTTTGGGAGGCAGCAGCGAGTCTCGACAGAGACTACTACATATGTCAGGGCTAGGGATGAGGAGGGTCATGGGTGGCTACCCATGTTAGACTATCAGCAGGTTGTCGCAGAGACAACGAGTATCAGGAGCGAGCCCTGGGAGTATTTCCCAGATGTGGCAGATGCGGGGGCCGATGCAGCATACAGGGCAGAGCGGCGGAGGGTGCCATTCCCTCAGTTTATGATACCAGATGCACAGGTACCAGCACAGGGAGGAGACGAAGGAGATGACGGGGGGGACGGAGGAGATGGAGGGGACAGAGGGGATGGAGGAGATGGCGGGAGGGGGAGAGGGAGGAGGATGGAGAGAGGGGAGGGATCTAGATCAGGTGGCCAGAAACGGTCACGGGGATAGAGATCGGCGACGCCTGAGGATGAGGCGAGACCAGCTCACCAGCAGGCAGAGGCACAGCAGGACCAGCCTACGGGTGGAGAGGATTTGAGAGCCCAGATACATGCTCTGGAGGCAAAGATGTAGCAGCTCCGAATTACTATAGCAGTGAGAGACCAGTAGTTACTAGATCTGAGAGTGGAGCGAGATCAGTAGATAGCCGATCTCAGGGTAGAGATAGCATGCCGTGAGGCGATGGCACAGGCAGATGCGCTAGAGCTCTGACAGGAGTCAGCGAGAGCGGCATATTATCATGGACTCTACCTTCAGGCCATTCTAGAGGGTGAGAGAGCACCATCATATTCTCAGAGGGCAGGGGTATCAGATGTGGTACTTGATAGGAGAGCCATGCCTCCTCCACCACCACGAGCTCCTCACGAGGGTGGTAGTGAGTCCTAGGGTTAGGTCTTAGGTTGATAGATGTTTAGACATATCTTGAGACATTGATCCAGATTATGGGATCCCATATTGTAGATTGTATCACAACATTGATGTATATATGAGATTACTGGATGTTTGATTGTATCATGTGTTTATGTCTCTCTTGTCATGGATGTATCAGTTTATGTATATTGTCTTGTCATTTTGCTCAAAAATGCTTATGTACATGCTTATGTATGTTCTCTCTCATAGATGTATGTTTAATTCTCATGTGTATGATATACACTCATGTTTCTAGAAATGACAGTTGTGATATAGATATGATGATATGATTAACCCCTTGTGATGAACAGGAACAGGTTCGAGATGAAAAATACAAGGAGTGAAAGACATGATCAAGAAGAAGGAAAGGTGAGCGCAGGCGACTGACAAGTCCACGTAAGATGAAAAGGAGAGCTCTCTCCATATGCAAGATGCAAAACTAGACTAACATGACCCTAAAAAGGCAAGCTACTATGAAAGTGGTTGACTTGCAAGGTCACAATGTTTATAGACATCTAATTATCATCATCGAGCGTTATTGGTAGCGTCGCAAGATCATACAATGCACACTAGCATAACTATGTGGATATGAATATGATCTTTATCAGATAGAAATGTGGAAATCCCACCTAGGCATCAAAGACATATAGGTCAAGATGACTAATGCAGTGAGATCACCTAAGTTTGATATGGCGAGATTATGCTTGTATCAAGACACATGAGAGTCAGGATAACTAGAAGCATGCACTCGCAAAACAGTCAAGGATAATACCTTGTCAATCTATAGTGTCAAGTAAGACTAGCATAAATGCTCATGACAGTTAGGATCAACAAAATATACCCACAAGTAGATAAAGAAATAAAACATGTTCTCATACCCTCAGTCTTCTAGCTATGCATCATCGAAAACTTCTCAGGGAGAGACCACTCATCAAAGAAATCCTCATAGACAGCACACAAAGAAAAATAAAGTCATCATATCTCAAGCGAGTTGATTGTTGAAGTGCGTGTGTGTTGGTCATAGAGTCAACTCTGAGTATCACATCTGCTTAGTGAGAAATATCACATCATACTTAGACTATTGGGAAAGACATCTGATAAGTGTTGAGAAACACTCGACGCAAGGGTAGTGTTGAAAAACACTGTTTGGGGTGGTGTTGAAAAGCACCTGTTTGTGAAATGCCCCAAGAGACAAATGCACCTAAAGGACTAATGCTAACAGTTATGCCCCCTAGACAAAGACAAAGACCAATTCCAGACTAAGCCAAATAAGGTCAAGGCATCATGGAAAGTGGCTAAGTGTCAAGGATGCATGCTAAGAAATAGGAGTGCAAAGGCCTCAAGTAGCGCCTATTTCTAGGTTTTCACCACTTGGAATCTTTTTTCATTTTTTCATTTTTTTGGATTTTTTGCTACCAAGGCGCCTGTTTCCAGGTTTTCACCAAGGCACTTTTTTTCTATTTTTTGAATTTTTAAATTTTTTTTGATTTTTTTGTATTTTTTTTTTCAGGACTGTATATGCTTTTTAGGATTTTTTCAGCATCATATATCAATTTTTTTTTGTATTTTTTCAGGATCAATAAATATGTACAAAGGATGCCCCCAGACAGAAACGGGCATCAAGGATAGAACTTCTTAAGGTGCACAATGTTGATGGGATCAAGGAGCTGTTCTCTATATGGATCTGACAATAAATATGCACCTGTACCAAAAGCAGCTGTGATGACATATGGTCCAAGCCAGTTAGGTTCAAACTTTCCCTTTTGTTCTCTATTCTGTTGGTTCTTAGGGTTCTCTCGCAAAACAAGATCACCTATTTGAAACTCTCTAGGGTGAACCTTCTTGTTGAATGCGTTGGACATACACTTCTGATACACTCTCATATGGTCAAAGGAAGCCTTACGCTTCTCATCTAGAAGTTCTAGTTCCTGTAACCTCATGGCGCGGTAATCCTCATCTGTAATCAAACCTTTGAGTGAGACTCTAAGTGATGGTATCTCGACTTCTAAAGGCAATACCACTTCAGTGCCATAGGTAAGAGAAAAAGGAGTGGCTCCTGTAGGTGTGCAAATGTTTGTTCTGTAAGCCCATAGTGTTGGATTAATTTGCAAGTGCCAATCCCTACCATTCTTGTGCACTGTCCTATGAAGAATTTTAAGAATGGTTTTATTAGAGGCTTATGCCTGTCTGTTTCCCTGTGGAAAATAGATGGAGGACCAATGTTGCTTGATTTTAAAAATTTTACATAAATGCTTTAGGTCCTTATTCTTGAATTGACCTCCATTATCAGTGATAATCTCAGAAGGTACTCCAAATCGGCAAATAATATGATTCAAGATGAACAAAGAGATAGTCTTCCCTGAAGCAACAGAAAGTGGCACAGCTTCCACCCATTTTGTGAAGTAGTCAGTGGCAGTAATAATGAACTTATATCCACCTGATGAGTTGGGATGAATCTGCCCAACTAGATCAAAGGCCCAGCGCTGAAATGGCCAATGAGAAACAGAAGGGATCAACTCCCTACTTGGAGCATGAATCAGGTTTCCATGTTTCTAACATTTTTCACATGACTTAGCAAAGGCTACTGCGTCTATCTGCATTGTGGGCCAATAATATCCCACCCTAAGCAACCTTCGGGCCATGGCAAGACCATTAGAATGTCCACCACAAATGCCCTCGTGAATGTCAACTAACGCTTGGTTGGATTCCTCCTTTTCCAAGCACCTAAGGAGCGTCCCATCTAAACCCCTCCTATATAAATCACCAGAGATAAGGGTGTGGTGAGAGGCGTTACGGATGAGGTTTCAGTGTTCAGAATGGTTGAATGTGTCGGGGATGATGCCATCACGAAGATATGAATAGATAGCACCATATCGGGAAGACTTGTGTGTGACAATGGTACAAATGACATGGCTTTCAGACGAGTTAAAGATGGGATGGTGTAGCTCTTCCCCCAGGAATTCAAATCTTGATTCATGTGTCTCCAACTGAAGAAGTGAAGCTAATGTGGCCATGGCATCTGCAGCTTTGTTCTCTGTCCTAGGGATCTGTTGAAATGTCACAAAGGTAAAGTAACGTTTCAATGAGTCAACCATATTTTTGTAGGGTATCAATTTATCATCCTTGGTTTGATACTCCTCATTGACTTGGTTGATGATTAACTGGGAATCCCCAAAGACATGTAACTCTGTGATGTTCCATTCTATAGCCATTCTAAAGCCATTGGTTAAAGCTTCATATTCTGCAATATTATTCATACATGGGAATAAAAGTTTGTAAGACTTTGGAATATTGTACCCATGTGGAGAAACAAATAATACTCCAGCACCTGATCCATTTTGCATGCGGGAACCATCAAAGAACATTTTCCAAGTGCGAGTAGTCATATATAAGATGTGTTCATCTGGGAATTCCACTTGAACAGGCATACTATTCTGAATTGGGAAGTCAGCTAATTGGTCAGCGAGAGCTTTCCCTTTTATGGCCTTTCTTTCAACATACTCTATGTCAAATTCAGTTAAGACCATCATCCACTTAGCCAGTCTACCCATGAGGGCGGCCTTACTAAGCAAGTACTTAAGAGGATCAATTTTTGCAACCAAATAGATGGTATGAGCAAGCATATAGTGTCGTAACTTTTGAGAAGCAAACACCACTACAAGACAAGAATTCTCAATGTTATTGTAATTGATCTCATAGGAGACTAGAGTATAGCTGATATAGTATATGGCCCGTTCTTTCCCAGTATCATCTAATTGAGCCAATAATGCCCCCAAGGAAGACTCTGTTGCTGAAATGTATAAAATCAATGGTCTCCCAGGAATAGGCGGCATCAAAATTGGAGGATTAGCTAAATACTATTTTATTTGATCAAGGCTTGTTTGGCAATCCTCATTCCATACACAAGAAGCACCTTTATGCAGCGTCTTATTAACGGGTTGTGCTCTATCTGCCAGCTGTGAGATAAACCTCCTAATTGACAGGAGTCATCCCTGAAGACTTCTCATCTAACTAATGTTTCTTGGAGGTGGCATGTCTAAAATTGCTTGGACCTTTTCGGGATCAACCTCTATTCCTTTTGCTGATATTATAAATCCTAAAAGTTTGCCTGAGGTGACACCAAATGCACACTTCTTTGGGTTCAATCTAAGTTGAAACTGTTCCATGCGATCTATAATTACTTCCAGATCATCGAGGTGTGTGTCCCATTTTCTTGATTTTGCCAGGGTATCATCCACATAATCTTCCATGTTTTTGTGCATCATATCATGAAAGATAGTGGTCATAGCTCTTTGGTAGGTTGCTCCTACATTCTTTAACCCAAATGGCATGACGTTCCAGCAATAGGTTCCCCATGCACATGTGAACGTTGTTTTCTCTTGGTCTTCGGGAGCTATTTTAATTTGATTATATCCTGAGAAACCATCCATTAGAGAGTATATGTCATAGCCTGCTGTCATGTCCACTATCATGTCAATGTTTGGAAGTGTAAAATCATCCTTTGGGCATGCTTTGTTTAAATCTCTAAAATCTGTGCATACACGAATGGACCCATCATGTTTGGAAACTGGTACTATGTTTGAGATCCATTCTGCATAATCGATGGCTCTGATGAATCCAGCTCTCAAAAGTTTTTCTAATTCCGCTTTGACAAGGAGAGCTACATGTGGATGCATTTTTCTGAGTCTCTATTTCACTGGTTTGACTCCTGGAGCTATGGATAAGTGATGCATTATAAGATTTGTGTCAAGCCCTGGCATGTCTGAATAGGTCCATGCAAAATTAATTTTCTTCTTTTGTAAGAATTGTATATACGCCTTGGTCTCTTCTTCTGATAAAGACTGAGCAAGATGAACTATTTGAGGAGTTTCTTCTGTGTTCAAATTAACTGGTTTTGTTGGCTCAATCAATACTGATGATCTATCCTGGAAATAACTCGGCAAGTTATTAAGTACCCCATCCTTAGGTGCCTCAAAGAGGTTTTCACCCTCGGATACGTCATTTCTTTTTACTATTTTTGGTTCTGATATCGCCACAAAGTGGTTTTCGCCATCAGACTTATTTTTCTTTTTTTCTTTCTCTTTTATTTTTAGACTGAGGTACTTAATATCAGGCTTTGTCAGATTGGTTGTCGGTTCACTGGTGGAAGAAGCCACGGGTTCAAGAGCATTCAGATAGCAGGAAATTTCGTAATCATTCTGAAAAGTGAGGAATATAGGCTCTTGATGGAGCTGAGACCAGTCAATTAGGTCATAGTGAACAAGGGGTAGGTCAATGACTAGTTCAATATTATTTATGTGAAAGGTGTTATCTCTGGTGACCATACAATTGGGATTCATCAAGTCTTCTCCTAAGATACCCGAATTAGGACTCATCCTACCGAACGAAGCATCATCCACTAAGGCAATTTGAGGAGTACAATCCTCTAGTCCTACACTAAGGTCGTTAGCCGCATCGGGTTGGGTACTATAAGCATGGACAACATCCATGTCCAAATCAACTGTTGCATCTAAAAGTGAGTCCCATTCATACTCATGGGAGTCTGTGTCTGAATCATCATTTGGGCCTCGTGATGTAGAAGCCTTAGTGCTAGCATTGGTACTATCCGTCGCAGCTAGGATAGCAACACTTTCCATTATCGATCTAGCAGTCATATAGTCACTATCCGTCACAGCTGGGATAGTAGGACTGTCAAGTATCAAATCTTTTGAATCTCCCCAAAGAAGATTTGTTGAAGGCACCCAATCATCAGACATGTCTTGTTGATTAGAAAGATCAGTTGTATAGTCTGAATCACTGTCACTGTCCATCGCAGCTGGGACAGGGACACCTTTCTTCTTCTGATTTTCAAAACCTAAGCCAACTGTTGACTTATTCTTTCATCCAAAAAGGGCATGGTCAAGAGGCTCAGCTTTAGCATCCAACCGATGGCTAAGGGGACCATATCCTGGATAACCCATATTCTTAACCAGTGTATACCCTCTTCCATAAGCTTTAGGTGAAGGAGCAAAGTTCTCATTGTGTTTGTATTTTTCCTCGTGATAGATCCAGTTCCTTATGGCAACTTCCTTTTTCTCTTCCTGAATAGGAACCGAAGACTCAACAAATTTTCCAAATAATGTCATTGCTGATGATGAAGGTTTCATATTTGGTGACGACCTCCCATAAGACCTAGGAGAGATTGGCATTTTTGTAAAAGAATCAATTTTATAATCTCCCATCCCAAGATCTATGGTCTTAAACTTCTGCTTGCATTGTTCAAGTGAACTACTAGGACTGTCAGCTTCCCTATTCAAAGGTATATGTGATCCAGCAGAAATGTTATTAACTGACAAAGCACTATCTCCAGGTATGCAAATTTCTACACCATTATGGGGAAACTTAACACACTGGTGATATGTTGATGGGACTGCTTGCATTTCGTGAATCCATGGCCTACCTAGCAAAATGTTGTAGGCTACAGGTCCAACATCAACAATTTGAAATAAGATATCCTTTTCTACTGGACCAATGTGAATAGGCAAAATGGCCAATCCCTTAGAACTTCTTTTTGCTTCATCATATGCCTTGATTGTGATCTTTTTCCTTGTGTCAATTACGTTCTCAGAATATCCTAGAGCCTTCAACAAACTCATGGTACAAATATTGAGCCCTGCACCCCCATCTATCAGTACACGCTTGACACGGGTTTTATGAATCATGACTTCGATGTGTAAGGCCAAGTTATGTGGGTGACTGATGGATTTGTCGTCTTCTTCTGAGAAGGTGAGGTAATGAGGGCTAGCCAAATGGTTGACCATATTCTAGAATTGATCAATATCTAAGTTGTTAGGGACACTGGCTGCTCGCAAAGCGTCTTCAAGGACACACTTATGCTTAGGGGACAATTCTAAAAGTTCAAAAATAGATATTTGCGCGGGTGTTCGTTGTAATTGGTCAATAAGATTATAATTGGAATCAGGACCAATGGTAGATTTAGGAGGAACGCCCTTGGACATGGGCTACTTAGACTTGCTAGTGCTAGGACCTCTGATAATAATGGGAGCTTGGGCCTGACCCCTAGTGATAGCATTGAGGGACTGGGGCATTCTTCGTGAGTGAGGACCTCTTATCACCACAGCGGGTCTTTCATCAGTCATAGGAGTTGAGTCCACATCATATCCATAAGGATCTTTCCCTCTCATCATGTTGCTGTTATCGTCAGCCACTTCAAGCATGTTAATCACATTTTCAGCATTTGTGTATGTATAGTTGATAGCAGCCTTACCATGCTTGTTGTTAGAATTTTCCCCTTTTTCATATTTGGGCAAGGGTTCCTTAAAAGCCTTATGATCCGCATTAGTGTTTAAACCATCAACTTGTAATTGCCCACTTTCAATGAGGTCTTGGACAAGATGTTTAAGCCTAAAACAATTTTTGATATCATGTCCAATTCCATTGTGGAAGACACAAAAGGCTTTCTCATCCCACCAATGAGGTTTAGGATCGGGTATGCGATGCTTGGCAGGATCCTGAGGTTGTGCCAAATTATGAGCAATTAGTGTTTTGAAAATGTCGGCATAGGAGTCTCCAAGTTTGGTGAATTGTCTCTTTTCCTTCTTGGGTTTCCCTTGATACTTTGATTTATTCTCTTGTTGTCCTGAGGACGCTTGCAGCTTCATGGCTTGCACCGCATTGGAGAGATTAAGAACTCCTTCATTCTTAGGTTGTGGTGAGTCAACAACTCTGTCATTGACCACTTGTTTATTCTTGTTCCAATAGGAGTTCTTTTTGTCCTTATAACCATGATTGTTGTTGTTTTGGCCATTGTTGTTATTAGTTGATTTAGCCAAAATTCCTTGTTCTTTTAGGACATCCTCTATGCGACATGCCACTTCGACCATGGTATCGAAAGAATTAAATGGTATCTTTCTTACCTCATATCTTAATTCTGGCACTAAGTTACTCATAATGATGTCTATTCTTTCCTCCTCAGGAATTGTCCTGGGATATTTTGAGCACAAACGTCTCCATCTTTGTAGGAAAGTGACAAAAGATTCTCCTTGATTTTGTTTAAGCTTGCACAAATCAAGCATTGTGACCGACCTTGATAGATTATAAGAAAAATGCTGAACAAATCTTTGGACGAGTTCTTTAAATGACTTTACTGGAGGAGTAAGGTTGGTGAACCACTCCATGGCTTGGCCTTTGAGACTCCTTGGAAATAATCTCATCAAGTAGGAGTCTTCATGATGAAAAGAAAAGCTCATTATGTAGAACTGTCGAACATGGTCATGAGGGTCACCACCGCCATCATATTTGTCATAGGTTGGAAACTCAACTTTCTTAGGGAATTCAACCAACACCACACTCTTGTCAATCGGGTTGGGACATATGGAGTCCAAATTAAATGTGCTCTTAGGAGCCCTCATCCTGTCTATATCCTTTTGCATTTGTAAGATCACCTCATCAGTTGAAGGGCTCTGTTTCTTGATCTTTTGGTAAACATCAAAATTATATGGAACTTTAGCGCCTTTGTTAATAAGACTTTCCAAGAATTGATCTTTGTTTTGTTCCACATATTGCTCCACATATGCTTGAAAGGATGGTTCTTGTTGCATAGTCATGAAATCCATATGATCAAATTTAGCATAACTTCCTCCATGTTGTGAGCCATGATGTGCTTGTTGGGAGGGTTGCTTTGAATGTCTATGAGATGACTGTCTCCTATGATGGTCATATCTTGAAATCCATCTACCTCTAGGACTTGGGGATCTCGAGGGCATTCTTGACCTTCTTCTAGGACTTGGGGAGGGTGTAGATGGGGGTGATTTGGTCCCACTATTGGTTCCCCTCCCATTGAATTGGCTTTGGAGTTGTTGTGCGTAGAGTCTATCTTCTTCTTCTTGGGTGACTCTTTTCTTTATATCCAACAACGCACGTTCCTCTTCTTCTAGTTGTCAAAATTTTTCCTTTTTAGCAGCTTGTTCATCCAAATAGGCTTGCTTCTCCCTCTCAATGCTTCTCAATCTTGTATTTGCATATCAAGAGGTGTCTTTAAGTGGGGAGGATGGTCTCGAATGCCTTATTGCATTGGTTGCATTTATGTGGTGATCACTAGATTTGTTGTTCTGGTCCTCGTGTTGTGACCCTGAATCTGAGTGAGCTTGCTTATGATGTCTCTCGGCTCGTTGGTGAGCATCAAAATACCTCACGTTGTTGGGAGGTGATCCGGGTGGACTAGCATGAGAAGAACCACCGTACTCTCTTCTATGTCGTTGGAAGATATCTTCAAGAGTTTGATTCATGGCTTCTCTTTGTTGTCGGGTGAAAGTGTAACTCATGTCCATACTTGATGAAAGTGGTACAAAAGAGGTGCTCACTTCACTAGGATTAGCTTCCAGATTAAAACAAACCTCAGATTCACTCTTAGGTGATTGATCAAAAAGGGGTCATTTTCCCTTATGCTGTCGATGAGTCTTGACAGGTGGTAACTGGCTAAAGGCAATGGGGGGTCGCTTCCCTTGATTGACTTGGTACCTTGTCATAACTGACATGAAAGAAAGATACTCTCAATGATAAGGTGACCTCTCAAAGTGTCAGCGCCAAACTAGGATAATCAAAGTCCTCTATTGTCCAAAGAGAAATGAGCAGATAAAAAAAAGGGCTTTACCAACACTGTCAAAGAGGTGCTTCAAATCAAAGGGTGACTACCCTTGCACTTTTGAACCAGGAGGTTGGACTAGGCCAAAATATGATTAAAATTGAGATTTAAATGAAAGCGATTTGGACAATAAGAGCACTAAAATTTTCCAAGAATGTAGCTAACAATCTTAGAGATGAACCTTGGCACCGAGAATGACCTTCTAATTTGACAATTATTCCAAAGTGATTTCGTAAATCAGATGATGCTATCCTAGAGGACTAAAACCAAAAATTTAGAGTCAAGACAGGTCTCAAACGTCAGAGCAAGAAGCCTACTCTAAGACCTAACTTGATTAACAGCAACTGAAACTGACCAAATTGCAAGCATGGCAGAAATTACCCAGGTGATATACTCCAGGCTACTAGGGTGATATACCTACAACCACGTGATACTTCACCTTATGCCAGGTGATATACCTTATAATAGTCAGGCGATATACTCTAGGTAGGTCGGGCAATAGTTTGCCAAGGGCGAACTATCGCGCGATATTTCTTCTCAAAGCAAGCAATACTTTTCGAACCCGTGAAGTATCGCGCGATACTTTTCTCTAAAGGGCGCGATATTGTTGCAAGATTACGTAACTCTTGACCAGAACTGTGTAAAATTTATGTTTTTGGGTCTGCTTGGTCAAAATGTTCGGTCTGAGGGTTGATGTTTTCGATTTCAGTCACAATATCAGCAGAATTTTGGTAGGTTTGCAAACAATGAGGGATCAAACATGTCTCAAAACACTTGAAACAAGGGCAAAAGCAACCTTGCCAAGGCAAACACTTGTGATATCAGAATTGAAAAAGCACCTTATGAATGCTACCGATCATTTGTATGTGAGAACGTTTATATTGGCATCACACAACCGAAGACAATTCAAGCAAGTCTATCCTAAAAAGTCAAGGCTCAATACTTAACAACTTAGCCCACAACTTGATGCCCCCTCGCCTCACACCAAGTGGTTACCCACAAGAGATGTTGGCTTTGTCGTGGAAGTGTCAAATGACACAACCAAAGGGACACATATGGTGAGTATCTTAAGGTGATCTAGGTAAACCACTTGGATCAATCCTTGCACTAAGAAGATAAGCGGCTAAACAAGGTGGCTTCTATCTAATGGTTCTTAATAAAGATTTCTGTTCACAACACCCCTCTTGCTCCTCATAAAGGACTAGGACCTCACGGCCTCAAGAGTACCTTAAGCATTCTTGTTCAATGTTTTCCCCATGGTCGCAATCCCATGAGCTACTCACATCAAACGAAGATAAGTGTTATGTCTACCAAGATTTTTGGTGTCCTTGATAGCCTTGAGATTATAGTGAGTTGGAATCACTTGCCATCAAGGAAAATGATGACAAGGTTGTCCCCACTTGAGTCATTCCTCTTGATTGCTCAAGAGCAGGCCCGCTAAAGGATTCCTAAACTAAACAAAAATGGATAATTTATGAGGTTCAAGGTTTTTGGTTCACCTCAAGGGTGAAGAGCATACTCCCCTATCTCAAAAACTTCTCCCAAACACACCAAGCAAAGAGATTCAATTACTCCCTTGCTTCCAAAACCTTAAGATGGGTCAAGATTTTCTGATTCACCTAAAGGTGAAGAGCATACTTCTCCTACCACCTCAAAATCCCTTTCACAAGGTTTTAAAAATTCCTAATACAATTAGTGAATGCCACACTTGAAAGGAAAGCAAATAAACAAGCAAGATTTTTTTTGTGTTTTTATGCTTTTTGGGCAGCCCTGCAAAAACTATTAGTAGCCCTCTTTGACATGTGTTTTTAGCAAGTTTCAAGCAATGAGAGCACCTACAAGCACAACTTGTTAGACCAACAAGGTTAGCAAAATCAAAACCCAAATGTAAATATGCAATAAACTGATAGATCTAAGCTAAAAGATGCAGGTTAGACCTATCTAAATACAGTAAAATAAACCAGAAAACTAAAATGATCAAATTCGGATGATAAAATTGGAAATGCAGGTCTCTGCCAGATCAGGCGATATACCTCAGACTTCACTAGTATCGCGCGACACAGTTTCCTATAGCAGCACGATATACCTCAGTTTGGGCGATACTCTGCACTATGGGTGGGCGATACTTCGCACGATGCCAGGCGATATACCTTAGTACAGGTGGGTGATTCTTCTCTTACATGAAGTGTCACACTGCTATATAAAGGTATATCGCGCGATATTCTTGAGAAGTATCGCACGATACTCTGAGACAGAAAATCAGAACCTGCAAAATTTTTGAAAAATAATCTAAAAAATGATGAAAATGCAATGAAACAAAGGACAAAGCCTATCTACTCTACCCCACAGTGGGCGCCAGAAATGTACACACTAAAATGGTGCACTTCTATGAACCATTACATGCAAGGTTGCTCAAGAATGAGACCTCACAAAGCGGCTCATAGCTCTCTATGCATGGAGTTGCAAGGGACTATGATGAATTTGCTCTCAGCTAGAGCTACAAACTTGTGACCTTGCTAGTCAACCATACAATGAGAGATTCAAGTGAGGACAAGGGAAAGAGTGCCAATATCCTCAAGAATCAAATGGAAATGCAATGCAAATGCAAGCTAAGAATGAGGATGCAAATATGCAAGCTATACTATGAAAATGAAAGTACAATCTAAACTATGAAATGGAAATAACAATGTGTTACAAATCCTTCCTATTTAGACTATGTGAGTTAAATCTATTACATCAAAGGAAACTAAGCTATGAAATGAAGCTAAAATGCAAGAATGAGACTAAGAACAATAAGGTTTCCAAAAAACTCCAAAGTCTCTAAGAATTCCTGCATCATAAGATTAGTATTCAAAACATGATATCCAAATGGAGGAGAGAGCTTTCCTTTTATAAGAAATGCAAAGGAATGGACCATTGAGATTAAGAGGCAAAAAGTCTTAATCGGCGGTGGAGGTTGAAAGAGGAGCAATCCATGTGCACAAGTATCCTCCAATGAGAGTGAAGTGTTGACTTTTGAGCCTCATGTGAGACAAAAAGTACTTTTTTCCTTTTTATGAAATAGGAATAATGCTTTATTTGTGCAACTTAGGATAAGAGGAAAAGTGAGGTTTTTTATTTAATCAAAAGGGGAGGAAATATTCCTTTTAATCAAATAAAGACTTAGGATAAATGATTAGCCCATAGGATAAAAATCCAATATATGATCGAAATTAAGACTTGATCAAGAAATTGATAATGTTGAAAATATTGATTATTGATAAAAATGATTCAGGATTGATAAATCAAATAAATGGGGCCCAAAGTCTAGGCGACCATTTTTGGGTGCATACAATAGTCACCATACCATGTTACCATATATTATAGAACACACATAGAAATTTGTGTTGAATAATGTATAGTATAAGTTATAATAACTATCCCCTCAATCAAGTATTTATGACCAATGTATATGATTGTGCACAACTGACATTAATGTATTTCACCAAAGATCAAAATCCATCTCTATCTACATAATTCATCAAACTCTCATTGCTCAATATATACGACATCAAAAACTAATTCAAAATTGATCACAAAACCAAATGCAACTATCTAAGTATCATGAATCCAATAAGGTATGTTGTATGTATTATAAATTATGTCTTTCATGTAAATGTATATATGCTTATGGTTCAACATCATAATAATCACTGATTACTAATCCTTATTCGAACCTTAATAAAAAACCTTTCATGTTATGCTTTTGAACAATAAACATATATTTGTCATATAATAGTACACTAATCAATGTCAATATCTAATCAGTTCTATATTTAGCATATAATTATTGTCATTAATTATTTCCACAATCTACATATCTTAGCTACTGCTATGAAAACCTTATATAACCATATCTCCCATTCTAGTGTATCTTGAAATCAACATCAAATAACATGTATGGCTACAAGACTCAATACATGTATTCAAACACTCATCACAAGCTCCATTGTGGTTCATACTTGGGTAGGACAATAAATACCATGCATATATGATGCAAATATAACCAATACCATATATATATCAACAGAATGAACATGATAATCCAACCTTACTAATCTCGAGTTCAACAACAAAAACTCTATCTCAACCTTCAATACCATAAATGGTAACAATTTTGTGTTTGACACAATATATGATAACAGAGTGACAATGAAAGACGGTTAATGATATACATAAAAATACATAACATTATAAAAAAATGAAACCATTTTACAATCTTTTGAAAACCTTTGACAAGGGTTTAAATCAAAGAAAGAATATAATGAATGTTAGTTTTATAGTATCCTTTCACATATAAAAAAAATTGAGAAACAACAATACCCAGATCATATTCATGTACCAAATAAGACATGACTATATTTTTAAACAAAGATACTTGAACCAGTATACTCGAGTTAGAGACTCAAGACTATAGCACTCAACATGGGTTACCATGCATGGAAAGGAAAGATAACTATAAAATGCATCATACTTGTCGACATAAAAAACCCTTAACCATATATAAATGAAACATTTTAACAAAAGTTTAAAAAAGATGAAAGATAAACAACATAGGAAAAATGAAATGAGAACACTTTGAACAAAACCGAGTTGCAAAACTTTCAGAATCCTGTATACTCTATCTCCATACCATTCAAAATCATATTGTAAATGTTAACTAATCAAACTTCCTTCTCAACCATAACCATTGTGGTGTCGATGTAAGGGAAAATGTAACAGTGGTTTCCAAATTTCGTGCTCCAACAGGCAAAGCCCTAGCTTGAGAGAGCTAGGGTTTGCAAATGTAACCTAAATTAACATCATTCTTCATGATATGAATGATGAAATGGCATAATATAAATGTACTAAACTTAATCTCAATTACATGAATGGTACTGGGGGCGACCAAAAGGCCTTACCTAGTAACAAACTTTGAAGTTCCATGGTCACAACATGTGTGACATATAAAAATGAATAGTTAATACCACCTTATCATCACTATATATACCTGATATAAGAATTAATGTTTCCATGGTGTTGATCATGTGAATAACTAAATCAATTATATCAAACTAAACACAATAGTCTAATGTATTAAAATGTATATACTGATTTATAATAAGGTACAAAAATTGATCAAAATAAGTGATTCTCTACATGATGTAATAACAATTATTGATCTCATGTTACCACTGCAAACTGATCAAACCAAACTAAGGATGATGCTAAAATGATATGCAATCAAACTAAACTTATATAAACAACAAATGTACTTTTTGCACCTGAATGGTGATACAAATATATGTGAAGCTGAATGCAAATGCAATATGAACCTCATGTTACCACTGATCAATGTGATTCTCATGTTATCACAAATAGTAAGGATTCAAACCAACCATAAGATATCACAAGATTTTCCAATCCAGATTATAAGATATTACAACTGAACATCATAATATTTCCATGAACATCATCATAATACTGCCACATTGTTAGTGTGTTTGGAAACAAGGACAGCAAAGGTGGGGAGAAACTTATATCTCCCATTACAAGTCAGGACTATAGGAAATGTAAATGTTATTTGGGATTTAGAAGGGATTATGTATTTTCTTTCTTTCCTCATGTATTTAAACCATATAAGTTGGAATATAATGCTAGTCTAGGGAGGCTCAATATAAGTTGCCATCTCTCCTTTAGTAATAGAATGTTAGGATTTTGGGTTAGAAAACTATGTTTGTTTTGTTGTGCATTGATTGTATGCAAACAACTAACTAGAGTTTAATAGAATAACATAATTATAGCTATTTTTTATGTGCTTGATTGCTTATTTTTTATGGTCTAGTGATGAGATTATAACTTATAGATGTAAAAGCCTTATTCTACACTAAAGTTTTGGACTTTTTCACACTAGTTCCCCTTTATGGAGTGGATAAAAATAGTTGTGACAAGAAAATAGATATTGTACTTTGTCAAGATGGATCTCGTCAACTGGTTGATTATTGGAACCTAAGTGTCCATTGCTACATTTTTGTGGCTACTAGATAGGGTTTATTTTGAAATTGGTGTGGTTCTTGCTTTAAATATAAAATAACTACAACCAAGCTTCTTAAGTTGAGAACTAATATTACATTTTCTATCAAAGGGATTACATTTAATATTCAATAACTTAATATCGTGGGAAAAAAACATGCTCCCATAATCTAATATAGGTGGCACTAATTTTGTTCTATAGTGAGATCTTTTTATGTGCAAAATAGACCTCTTATACACAAACAAGATGTTAACCTAATCTATATCCTTGTAAGGAAATATTGGATGGTTATAAGTACCATTTGGGCCTACTATAAGATAAGAGTAGATTGGTCAAATTCCTTGTTAAAAATCAAACCATGAGAATAAATTCAACAATAATCAAAACAAAGAATAAATAGATATGTTGTATGTTGATATAGACATAGTAACAAATAGCTAAAATTGTAAACTTGTCAATAATTAATATATGAATGTGTTTGTTTTAAATCGTATATTAGAATGATCTAGAGTGATGCTTTATATAAGTCCTAGATACAAAATTTGAAACCTTTGTTACAATGTTCAAGAAGTAATAGTCTCGTTCAAGAAGATTCAAGGTTGAATACTACATTAGAGTTTTGAATTGGAAAAGATGAGACTACCACCACACTTTAATCTAGTGTAGAAAACCATGGTTGTGATCCAATTCGAGGTGAATAATATTCTAGAAATTGAACTAGAAAAGTTTTTAGCTAAATGAAATGACATAACACAGTGTTAAGTACTACAAAGAAAAGAAATATTAGGGAGAAGGACACCTTAATTATTGTCACACAAAAATCTTTGGAACATTTCTTCAAACCACATTGACTTTGAGCTATTGTAAGATTTTGTGATGTCTTGTCTATTGTAGTTTCTTAATTATTTTGTAGTTGCTATTTGACGTCTTATTGAGTTTTTTGCTTTCTATTTTTCTTTATACAAGATTCTGAACCCTTTCAAAAATACCACTTACCTAATCAAAACACTAAAAGTTTAATGTCTACAAATACACAAAAAAATGTTAATTCAATATTATAATCACATTAAAAAATTAATATAAATTTTTTTATTATTAAAATTACCCAAAATATCATTGTTCTTGTCCTTGTAAGTATAAATAAATGCATTTATTTATACCCCACAAAAACACATTAATTAGCATTCAATACCTATACGAAAATGAATCTAAAGCCACCACTCAAACAAGCTAGGAATCGGATTTTTTAAGCTGACACGAGATAGCGATTTTGGGAGGATTTTTTTCATCAGATCAACAATGAAAAGCGACATAGATTCCATTTATTGTTTTAAGCTTCTCTCTTCAAACTTTCTGTGATCAAAACTTGTCATGCAAGATATTTTTTCGTTTATTGATAGACTGAAAGAAGCGTGTGTGGGTCCCTTTAAAAAGTTGGGAAGAGCCCACTTTTTTTTTCATTCATTGCAGTTATTATAACTTCCCTGGGTAGATTTTTTGTGAGGTTTATGGCAGTTAGTGTAAGAGGACAAGAATGAATAATTGACTGGTTTGTTTATTTGCATATCCATTGGTGGTTTGTTTGACCTTTTGGAGGCCTTTAACACAATGGTTTGAACTTACTTTGTTTTTTAAGGTGATGTGTTTTGAAGCTTTAGTGTCCCAAAGTTATCATATTATTATATTATTATTGTATTTGTATTGAGCTTCTATTGTAGTAAGTAAGAAAGAGGTTGCAAAAGATTCTTTTATAATCTATAATATTGGGCGGTTTGTATATGGGTTTACAGATGGCTTATAGTAATATGAGACTACCTCATTCATACTCCTTGTAGCGAACACCTAATTTTAGGTCTACAAATGACTTACAGTAATATGAGACTATACTCTTTGCGGGATGCACTTAATTGTGCTACAAATGAGATGTGCATATCTTACCCCCTGTGGATTTGAACTTGTGACCTCTCTTTCAAGAGCACAAGTTTTTCACAAGTTATTTCTTAAGGGAAGGTTTTTAGGTTATTGTTTTTAAGGTTATTCAAAATGGATTAAATTTATTTCTTGGAATTTTAAAATAGGTTTATGTGGATCATTGTTTGTGAAGTATAAGTTAATGAGTCCAATGCAAAAAAATTGTAATTGAATTTTGATCAAGCATCATAATATGTGAGATTTGTTAAGTGGTCATTGGTTTATTGGTAAAGTTAATGGTCGGAGAAAGCTTATTGAGGATCAACTCATGCTAAGTGGATAAGGTTGGGATTGTACATTGAATGAATTTGATGGAATGCATGCCCCTTAAACCTTGACATTGAATGATAAGAATTTGACAATTTGTGTGACTAATATCATGGGGTTGCTTAAAGTGTTTCATGATGTTTATCCTCTCAATACATAAATACATAATGTCTTATAATGTCATAAGAGGAATATAAAAAGTCTTTAATTTGGTGGGAGAACTTTTAGTCCCACTCCCTAAGCAATTATTGGCTTTGATTTTACATGTATTAATTTTAGGATCGCAAAGACATTCTACAATGACACTAGCATAATGAATCTTGTGTCTAGTTGTACATGCAAACTAAAATGCATCTAACATATATGTATATGTATATAGTGAAGAATGGGTTAGTGAGTTTAACTTAAAAATTTGTAGTTGGATTTTGATTAAACATCATAATATGTGAGGTTTGTTAAGTAGCCAAGATTTGTTGGTAAAGTTAAATAGTCCATGAAAAGTTTATCAAGGCTCAACTCTTGTTATGTGAATAAGATTGGAACCAAATCCCTTGAACGAATTTAATGGAATATGTACCCCTTAAAACTTGACACTAAATGATAAGACTTTGACAATTTATGTGGCTAATGTCTTATGGGGCTACTCAAAGTATTTCATGATGTTTATCCTTCCAATAAATAAATACGCAAAACC
Organism: Chamaecyparis obtusa; assembly: GCA_027943335.1. NCBI lineage: Eukaryota > Viridiplantae > Streptophyta > Pinopsida > Cupressales > Cupressaceae > Chamaecyparis > Chamaecyparis obtusa. The sequence continues at coordinate 1,185,603 of BSBK01004862.1, forward strand.
TAGTAATGTTACAATGAGAATATAAAAATATTTATATTGATCGGGAAACTTTAAGTCCCACTCCCTAAATAATCATTAACTGTAATTTTATTTGAAGAGAACTTGTGTATGTGGACACTTTATGTGTGTGGAACATGCTCAAACATGTAAAACATTAGCGGGTTAGCAAGTAACAATTCAAGACATGATTTAAAAACTAAAAACACACAAGACTCCACACAATGTCCGATAGAGCCAAAACAAGTGCACCCAAATGACTTATTTATTTTTCTCTTTTTTGGAGATGTGGTTGTGCTCTCCTAAATAAAATAGATTTAAATCTCCAAATAATGAAATTTCTACAATGCAAGCTACAATGGAGATCAGGAGAGATACAAACTAGTATGAGGAACTAGTTGCAAAATAATGATCAAAGATGAAGACATTGATTTGATTCAAGATTAGTATGCTCCTATGATGAAATGGAAGATCTAACTAACAAAGATTCAAGATTAAGCTAACATGATAATAGAGATTCAAAGCTATGAATTCAAACTAACACATGATATTATTATGCAACTACAAATGAATTTAATAATTCTAAGCTATTTGACAATAATAACAATGCATGAAATTAATGGATGAAATACTTGTAACAAGGCTCATATTTATAGATTTTTGGGAGAGATGAGAGGGCTTAGATGAGGTTTCACCTATGTGGCATCCACATAGGAGCCACATAAGGGACACATAGGCTAAAGGGGTTGTCCATGCAAACAAACAACTTGAGACAACATGGGCATTTAAGGTTTGAAGGGCCCAGGGTTGCTCGCACATATGTCACCAATATTGGAGAAATGAGTGTGAGACAAAGGTGTAAGGATCTAGTTGGAGAATTCAAGGAAGTTGGGTGGCTTCCTTGGGAAGAGTTGCTCACACATGTGTGAGAAACTCATTAGGGGCTAATTAAGTTAGGAATCACCTTTTTAGGGGCTTAATCATGGATCTATCTAAAAATGTAGGCTTTAGTGAGTGAGGTGATGGGTGTAGACTAGGTTTCTAGGTTGGGATTAGGATTAAAGGTTTCTAGGTTGGGATTAGGATTAAATTTAAATTGGATTTAAATTAATCAAGGCTTAGAAGAATTTTAAAATGTGGTAGGATTAAATAAGTATAAATTTATTTAAAAGGGGATTTATTGGGGGGGCATGTATCAAACTGGATTTAATACATTAGAAAGGAGGGTATTTAAATTCAATTAAATACTTTAGGTAATGAACCCAACTTAATTAAATGGGTATAGGAATATAACATGGATAATTAATCAATTAAAATTAATTATAATGTTACAAGGATTATTAATTAAAATAAATTTAAAATTAATAGGAGCAATTTTAGATGTCTACGTTTTGCCCTTCTTTGATGAGATGTTGCAAGTGGCGTCGCGTCAAAGAAAAGAAAATAAGATGCCCTAGAAAAAATTGGGTGCCAAATAGTCATGTCGAAGGAATGACAATGAGAGGTTGTGCCCTCTCGAGAAAATAATGTAGAAAAAAAATTGTGGATTTTTCTCGAAAAAAGGCAGGAAGCTGGGAAAGGAGGAGAAAGGCAAAATTGCATGACCATCGGGGTGGTGGGAGAAAATGGGATGAAAAATGGGGATCATGATGGAAAATGGGGCAAGGGGACTATAATAGGTCAAGAGGGCCCTACAAAGGGTCACTTTCAACACAACCAATAGAAAATTGAGAGTGAGCGAGAGCGACATGGCAGAGGAGAGGGAGAAGAGCCATCTTAGAGAGCATGTCAGGACATACCAGTGGCCTACCGACTAGGACCCATCTGTGAGTGTCGAAACCCTCACCTTTGTACTCCATTTTGAGTATTTAATTTTGTGCATTTATTAGGGGGTTTAACTTGTGGGGCGTAAATGTTGCAATTAAGAATGAACCTATTGATATGCAAACTAACGTGTTTAATATGACATGTAATTAATAAGATAATGGTGATGGATATGAAAACTAATGCAATTAGGAAGGGATGCAAATATGAGGATGGATGCAATTAAGACTTCTAGATGAGACATGTTTTTTTTGTGTATCAACATAACTAGGAGGGACATTTAGCTAGTTAGGATGGAGGGGGTAGTGAATAAAAAGGAGCCTTTCCAAAAACAAAATGCAAGATTCTAGATGGATCTAACAATGAAAGTAACTAAAATGTAGGATGATATTTGGGGATTATCATGTTAATGTTAGAGAGCACAACCTAGTTTGATGTTGCAAAAGGAGGTATGCACCATGTGTTACAAAACATAGATGGCATGGTCCCTTGCTTGGACTAGCATCACATACAAACAAGGTATCTTTAGGAACATAGATGTAGATCAAAAATCATGGTGGAACTAATGTGGAGACACTCACTAAGAGGCCTAGTACACCCAAGTCTTGTTTAGGGACTTGGTGAAAGTGCACGAGACCCTGCCCCGGTGAGGCCTGCATAACCATAACTATGGAACTGAAAAAATGTACTAAAGTTCCCACAAGAAGATAATTTGAAAAATGACATGTATTCCAATATACACCATTAATTATGCACCAAGATATTGAAGATCGAGGCAATCATGAGTAGGCTCAATTGAAACACAAAGATAAAATCAACAAAAAGGCCTCATGACCAAGAAGTCATTCATTCCCAAGTTATTTCCATTAACAAGATTGGATGATGGATGATTTGATAAGATGATGTAGGAAGGATGCATCCTAACAGGCCAAGATTGATTGAAGTCAAAATAGGGATTCACTCACAAAAGTTGTGAAATGAACAAGGAGCTAGGAGACTCAATCTCAAAACTGATTTGGATAAAACTCATTCGGTCAAAGTGTTTGTGCTAAGATTAGTGTAATGAGGTACAAATCTCAATGTGTTGGGACGATGGTGCATTGCAATGGGATGATGTGAAACTGTCTAGGATGATACCGAACTAACGTTGAATGGTGTAAATTGACTACGTATGATGGAAACTAATGGTGGATCTTGATTGTGATTATGGGAAAAGCCTTACATATGGTGTGGAGTGAAATGGAATGATGTAGGATTCTTACATGGATATGGGACTATGGGACCCAAGGGAGTACTCAACTATCACTATCTTACAATAGGAGGATCTATCTATACAACCAAAGGACCAATATGTACGAGTGGGCAAACATATTTATACAAGATGAAGGACCAATATATAGAACTAAGAGGCAAATATATACAACCCAGGACATACAAATCTTAGGCATTGGGGTAGTAGTATGAATCTATACATTCACTTGCAATAATGGAACATCTAGGGAATATGGGTTTGCAATGGGGAATTTTGGTGGAGATTTGTGGATGAGTTGATGTGGATGCGAGATTTTGATAGATAATAGTATGGTCCATTATCTCTGACATCTATTGCCAATTTTTCACCACACATAGATATCCAAAGAACTTAATTACCAAGTTTTCACCATTGGATGCTTATTTCTCTTTTGTTTTTTGTTTTTTTTTTAATTTTTGGGGTATTATCAAGGCACCTATTTGCTAGGTTTTCACCATGATAATAATTTTTTTAGGACTTTTTATATTTTTTATTCTTTTTAGATAAGTGGGGTATGGACAAGAAAAGCAATGGTGGACGTGGAATTGGTTGCACATATCGTTCATGCATTAGTTATCAAATAGTGTATTGTGATTTGTGAAGATAGTGGAGGGGATGCCAAAATGACAGATCATGTGATAGAGGACAAACTTGGAGATTTGGACACTTGTATCGAGGATGACTGGAATTTCTTCTACCCACTTTGTGAAGTACTCAGTAGAAGTGATAATGTACTTTTTTTTTCTAAGGATAGGGGAGATATCTTACCAATGAGGTCAAATCCCCAGCATGAGAAGGGCCATGGAGGCATAATGGGATGCATATATTGTGTTGGAGCATGGATAAGGTTTTCATGTCGCTAACATGGTAGGTATTTCTTTTCAAATTTATATGCATCATGCTCCATTATGGGCCAGTAGTACCCTTCTCGGAGAAGTTGCTTGGCTAAGACCATGCCACTCATGTGGACACCACAAATTCCAACATGAACCTCTTGTAATGCTAGGGAGGCCTTGTTTGAGTCTAAACATATAGAGAGGGCGTTCTGATAACCTCAATGATATAGGGTATTGGCTATAAGAGTGCAAAGGGAATCTCTATGAATAAGATTATGGAATTGGGTGTTTGTGAGGTTGGGGGATATGATACCATTTTTTAGATAAGTGTGGGTGTCATGGTACCATGGGGATTGGGGACCAACCAAGACACACACCATTTTAGAATTGGTGTTCTCATAAGTAGGTATATGGATTTTCTCAACCAAGAATTTATGTTGTGCTATGTCATGCGGTATTTTGAGTAGTGATCTGATAGTGGCCATTGCATCTTCCACTTTGTTCTGTAGCCTAGGTACTTGTGTGAACTTTATAACTTGTAAATGTTGCTTCATCTTGTTGACCACTTCCTTTTATGGTAGTATCTTGTTGTCCTTTTCTTTGAATTCATCTAGGACTTGTTTGATGATAAGTTGTGAATCACCAAATACTTGTATCTCGGTTATGTTCTATTGAATCATTATTTTTAGTCTTGAGATTAGTGCTCTAGTAATTGCAATGTTATTCATGCAGGGGAAACATAAATTGAATGACTTAGGGATGTAGTCACCTTGAGGAGTGACAAAAGGATCCCTTCCCCTAATCCATGATTTGTATTAGAACCATTAAAATACAACTTCCAAGCAGACTATTCTTTGATCATGTAGAGATGTTCATCTAGAAACTCCATGACTAGGGGGTATGCATCTACTAGTGGTGCCTCAGCCAACTAATCTATGATAACTTGTCCCTTGATTTTCTTCTTGTCCACATACTAGATATCAAACTCACTTAGAAGCATGACCCATTTAGTCATACAGATCATGAGATTAGTGCGAGAGAGTAGATACTTGAGGGGGTCCACTGTGGAGATGAGCTTTACTATATGAATGATCATGTAGTGCCATAGTTTTTGAGTGACAAAAAATACTGCTAGACATGTTCCATGGGTGAATAATTTATCTCATATCTGACAAGCATGTGTTTGATGTAGTAGATGGCTCTCTCTTTTCCATTGTCATTGAGTTGAGCAAGGAGTACCCCAATGTTGTGGTAGTGGTTAATATGTACAAGATAAGAGGCCTTCCAAGTGTAGGTAGTACAAGAATGGGTGGGTTCACCAAGTATTCCTTGATCTTTTTGAATACAAATAAATTATCGTGTTAATGTGCTTACCCTCATGAGAAAATGTATGCATCTCTCAAATTCATAAAGAATACTTTTATATGTAGCTTTAATGTAGATGTTGACCTTGTAAATGGAATGTAGAATTAAGGATTCAAAATTGAGCCAACCTAACCATGAAGAGAGATTTCCCTCTAAAACCTTGACATAGGGACCTGGGCCCAATTTGATCCCATTTTCAAGGGTACATAATGGCTGGAACATTATGTACTTATTAATTTACATAGCCTTTAATCCATTATGTACCCCAAAAAAAGTTCCCAAAATGGGGCTAGGACATCGAGATGATGAGAAAAGGCCAGAATTTAAATTACAGGTTGTCAAGATCAAGCATAATAGTTAAAAAGACCTTGAAGTCACCAAAGTGAAGGCTATAGGTCTTGATAGAACAACCAATAATGAGTTTTGTTGGTGTAATTAAATATTCCTAATTACACTTAACTTAATCTTACTTAGGATAATGCATTGCATAGTAGTTTGTCTTTGAGACACCTAGGAGTTTTCACCTCAATTAAGCACATGGTGTAGGATGAATTTCACTTTAGGTGTGAGATCCACCTTTAGTTATCATATTACATTATCATCCTAATCCTATTGCTCATACTTCATTGCATAATGGAGGATGATCCATATTTGGTGGACATGTGATTACACCTAGCATAGGTGATAGCTTATCAACTCCTTATCACTCTCTATTATCACCTTTACTATATAAGGATGCCTATTATGTACATTGAATCATGTAAGGAGAATTCATTGGATGAATTCAATCATCAATCATTGCATTCATATCATCTCTCTTGTGTTTTTCTTTAACCTCTAGATCCTTGGTTCAATCTTTTCTATTTGCAAATTCTTATATGGTATCAGAGCCATTGGAGCATTTTGATTAGCCTATTTGGAGATATCTTGGTGCAAGCGTTGAAGGTCCAAATCTCATATATGAAGACTAGTGTGTTATAGAAGTTTATTGGGGAAGATTTGACCTTACCATTGCATCCGAGAGGTTGTTTTGGTTAAAATCAATTATAAATTAGCCCATATTTAGTGAAAGTCCAAATCGAGGTAAAAAAATTTACAAATTGAGTCGTATGACCCGATCTACACCTCTGGGGTACGATTTTGAAATTTTTTTATTCTAGTCTATTTTTGGAAATTTTTTCCTATAAAATTTGGTTTATGGGGTTGGTACAGCCCCTAGCACAAAGAATATTCTTTGGGCATCAGTAGTCTCTGCAATCACCACAAACAACTTGGTGATGTCATCAGAACAAAAACCACACACACATTGACACAGGGTTCCCAAACCGAGCTCGAGCTTGAGGCCAAAGTTGAGACCGAGCCCAACTAGGAGAGGCTCTCTTCTTTCCATTTATCCTTGACATTTCAATATAAAAAGCACAGAATACCTTGGATCACACTGCATGTGGGACTAATCCTCATCTAGGACAAATAAAAATTACTTGCACTATGCAGATTAGACCGAGTCCATTGAGCTCACTTCCTGAGTTGAGTTGGCATTCAAATCATGAACAACTGTACACATGAGCTCGACCCTAGGGAATCTTGATTTGACACATGAGCAGGGATCCCCTACAAGCCAGAGCGATCACCCAAGCCCAAAGATAGACAACTCAACCAAGTCAGCATTCGATCTGCAAAGCATTGAGCCCGAGCTATTTTCTTTCCACTCTGCAGGCATGCATTAATAAAGGGCCAGATAGACCTTACCATAGTGCATGTGGGATAATTTTCCCACAACCTCTTCCTCCACCACTTGAGTGACAGTTCTCAAACCTAAAACGAAGCCACCGCCCGCAGCGGAGCCACGGGACTCTCTTTGAAGCTACCATGTGGTGCCTCTATTGTCGCCACATGGCCACCTAGCACCCAAATAGAACATGCGACATGGCATTTTTCCACGTCAACACACCGCCACCTCAGACCTTTGACAACCAATCAACAGATGACATGTGGCATAAAGGCCACATCCCTACCTAGTCAACATAGGTGACATCATCAGCTGACATCATTCCCACATCACCTGCCATGCAATCATCCACATCATCTATATGGCCTCCCACGTCAATAGCCACATCATTGCCTATGTCAACAACACGTCACCAAGGGCCAAATTTTTCTGCCACATCATCATTTCGTGAACCTAAAATTGACGGCCATCCAGTTACCAAAATAGGCCAAATTGGCTTTCTGGTGACGCCCATAGGGCCATCAAATTCAATGCAGTAAAATGCTGATGTTAGCAAGGGTTTGAAAATATTTTCCTACACCATTTGAGTTTTTTAATCTGCAGTCCAACTTCAAAGGGCCATATCTTGCTCATTTTTTCTCCTTTTTTTGAGCAATTTTTTTATTTTGGGTAGAATTTCTTGAAGATTCTAGTGGTGGTATTATTTTTGCGATTTGGTGGCTAGATTAATCAGAAATTGCAGATGTGCATGACTGTTCCTACATGTTCCTAATTTCTGCAACTTCTAGGGCTTCATTTGGGCACATACGGTAACATTTTGAGGTGAATTTTTTTTTGAAAGTGCATGAATTTTTGTCTACTTTCTAGATTTGCAATCATATTTTAATGATTTGGGGTGGATATATCACTTTAAAAAATAGGTCATTTTGGGGCTATATTTGCACTTGGATAATCCTTGGATTTCAGTTTTATGATTTGCATCAGTCATTTAAAAGAGTTATCAGTAGTTAACAGTCATTATTTGGTTGTATTATGGATAATTAAAAGGTTAAAATCCTCACTCCATACAACTACCATGAATGGAAAGTATCTTTAAGTGATCATTTGTTGAGTATTGGATTGCTTAGAATGACTCTTGGGTAGGATAAAGAACTACTTATAGGTGTTGCAGAAAGGAAAAAATGGTTTGATCGAAGGGATAAAGCACTTGACTCTCTTAGATCATCCATCTCTTGCGAGTTGCACTTTCATATTACATCTTGCACACATCCTCATGATGCTTGGGTCATATTGGAAAGACTCTTCGGTAAACATGATAGAATGAGAAATTTTAGATTAGAGAATGAGCTCATAAGTCTAAATCCTAGTGATTTTGACAATATTCAAGACTTTTTCTCTAAGTTCAATTCTATTAGATTGGAGTTTTCTATATGTGGCCCATTGTTAAAGGGGATGAACAATTGATCTTTTCTATTCTTTCCAAGCTAGGTCCTGAATATTCTATCTTTGTTTCTACATTATATGCTACTATGGATGCTCTTGGTAGTGCATACAAATTACCTTCTCTTGATGAATTTGCAGCTCAACTCACAAGTGAACAAGCAAAGTTGGCACACATGGGTCAATTGAGGCCTTCCACACATCATGCATTGATTGCAAATGAGTCCACATCAAAGGATTCTAATGGAAAAGGAAAGAAGCAACATAAGGATCCTAAGCCTCGCGATAAAGGTAATGAATCTCCTTCACACAGTACTACTGAATCCAAGTCCTCTTCAAGAGAGGAATCATCTAGAAGAAAGAGGGATAAACGTGCATATTGTAAAAAGCTAGGGCATGATGAGCATAAGTATTTTCAAAAGAAGATTGATGAGATAACTCACATTATTCAAAAGAACAATATTAAGTTTCCCTCATCATTGTCTACTCCTTCTACACATTTGGAAGCTTCTACATCTTCATCATCATCTAATGATAAAGGTAAAGGACAAGTACTTTTGGCTTCCTCACATCCTGAGAAAGGTAAATGTCTTCTTGATTCAGGCGCATCACATCATATGGCATCTTCTATGGATATATTTTATTTTATTGAGCCTTGTAATTCTCCTAATATTTATATGGGTAACAACACATTCATGAGAGTTTGTGGGAAAGGTTCTATTCCTATGGGAGAGGGGACATTTAATGATGTTCTTTGTGTACCATCCTTGACCACTAATCTCCTTTCTATTTACCAAATTACATATGGGGCACAAGGTAAAATTTTTGAGTTTACTCCCGATTTTTTCTATATTAGGGACATGGAGACTAGAGATGTCATAGCATGGGAGTTGTTGATCATACATCAAGCTTGTATTCTATTTCACATGTTGTTGATGATTATGATGATATTCATGATGTATGCATCCCTTTTCTAAGGGATAATTATGTATATGAGGAGAACTTTGGACATTTGAATCATTTTTTTGTTGAGACAAGTGTTGATCTTCCTACTCCTCCACCTCCTACTTCTTCAGACATGGGCTCTACTATTCAGCAGGATGATCATATTGTTTTAGATCTTACAGAATGTGATGACTACTTGGATGCCTCTTAAGCATTTGTTGATTCTCATGATGCATATTTGGGAGACATATATGAGTGGATTTATGTTCCTTTTGATGATAGCATCATAGTTGGAGATACTTCTTCACCTTCTTTGGAGATTGGCACACTTGATTCTTCTCCTTCTTCACTTGATTTGTCATGTGAGGTGATATATTCTTTGAGCTTGGAGAGACCTATTCAGTCTTCAGAGATTCATACATGGAGACCTTCATCTTCTTCCTCCTTCCATTTTCATATGGATTGGCTTCTTCATCATTTGATGTATCTATTTCTTCCTAAGGGGAGACATGTTTCTTGTAAGCATTGGCTTATCTATTGTTTGCAAGTACTCTTCATCAACATGGGACTTCTTCATTTTGGGGGGGATATCTTGTCTCCAACTATCCTTCTTATGTGGGGATAATTCTTTGTATATACATGATGTATGTAGTTCTTGGGGGGTCTCGAGTACTCCATCTATCCATGCATCTTGTTTTCTTCTCTCTTTTTGGGGGATGGTTTTTTCCATGATGTTTTCCCTCTTTCTCCACTTTATGAGAGTTTTGCATTTCATGTATTGCATTGTATATTGTACATGGGTACCTAACATGGCCTAGTAGCCAGGACCCATCTTGCATTGTGATTTTAAGTGCATTCCCCTAAGTTGCACTTAAGGGGGGGTGTTGGTGTAATTAAATATTCCTAATTATACTTAACTTAATCTTACTTAGGATAATGCATTGCATAGTAGTTTGTCTTTGAGACACCTAGGAGTTTGCACCTCAATTAAGCACACGGTGTAGGAGAAATTCCACTTTAGGTGTGAGATCTAGCTTTAGTGCTCATATCACATTATCATCCTAATCCTATTGCACATACTTCATTGCATAATGTAGGATGATCCACATTTGGTGGACATGTGATTAAACCTAGCATAGGTGATAGCTTATCAACTTCTTATCATTCTCTCTTATCGCCTTTCCTATATAAGGAGGCCTATTATGTACATTGAATCATGTAAGGGGAATGCATTGGATCAATTCTTGATTCATCAATCATTTTCTTCATATCATCTCTCTTGTGCTTTTCTTTAACCTCTAGATCCTTGGTTCAATATTTTCTATTTGAAAATTTTTATAGGTGCTAATTTTTTAGGACTATACATTTAGAACCTAATTTAGTGGAAGTATGAGACAAATGCATGCTCATGGTAAATTAGATCAATGCGTATGAATGGTCCTATCAAGTTCAAGGAGAAAAAGAAGTGGAACAAGGAGTGGAGTGTATGCCCTCATATTAAAGAGATTAGAAACACCTTAATGGGAGCAATAGATTTAACAAAGCATATATGCAGCCAATAAGAGATGTTTCCACTATGAAATACCCCCAAAAAGGACAAACCAAGGGAAATAAAACATTAAAAAAAAGAGATCATGGAAGGGATCTACTAACTCAAGGTTCAGTATGATCATATGATAATACATGAATTATTATATCAAAATAAAATTTCATCATTCCCCCAAGGTAGCAGAACTACAAGTACAAGAAGAATATCACATTAGAGTCACAAAGAAGAATCTTTTTGGGCCAGAATCATAGAGACCAAAAATAATAGGTAACTAACATTTTACATCATCCATAATTAAAATACATAAAAGCATAGTTATGAACAATAGAACATGCATGACATAACATGTAACAACACATAAGAAATTACATACAAATAGAGGAATATATGACAATTCGATTCCTTTATCACCTTGAACCAATGGAGCAACATAGGTCCTCTAAAGAAATCTAAAAAAACATATAACAATTAATACATCATGGGGGAAATGCATCACAAAAAACAAAAAAACACAAAGAATCCATTAGACAAGAGGATCTAATCAAGCATATTGCCTGCCCCCCATCTTAGTTTGTAGTGTTTGGGGAAGGTGGGAAACACACATGAGGAGAAACATCAAGCACAATATATGGAACAATAAGGTCAGTTCCAAACAAGGACCATGCTATAAAGATGGGTCACTTTGTTTGTCACTAGGACTAAGAGATAATTATTTTGTAGATTTAGCTGGTAAATCATAATTAACATCAATAAGCTCATACATATCATCAGAATCACTAGCATGAATATCATCATTAGTTTCATTAGTAACATTAAAAAAATCATTATCAAGAGTATCTTCTTCATCCAAATTAATCATAATAGAATGTAAGATATGAATAGAATTATCATGTTTGTTCAGTTTGATCTTTTTCAAATTCAGTTCCTCCCTTGGGATATGCATAGGTTGGTTAAAGGAAATCAAATCATGAGTAGGTATCTTAGGGGAGGAAAGGTTTTGGGAAGCATGTGCATGGGATCTAGCATGAAGTTTATGATGGTGATCATGAGAACAATGGTCATGTTTGTTTTTTCTTGAAATTTGGGTTGATGTAGGATCAATCAACATCAGGTCCTTTTATTCTGTAGGAGGAAGAACAAAAGGCACCACACTAGGTTGAGAGATAGGAACAAGAGAAGGTTTGTATGTTATAAATGGTGGAATAGAAGCATAAAGAGAAGGTGTGGACAATGTGGGAAGAAGCCTAGGTCCAGGACAAGGACATGGAGCATCCTTAGGATTGCTAAGCTCACAAATCTTTTAGATTTTTTAGTTTCAATAAGATCAAAAGAGATTGTCTTTGGGAGGCTGATTTGGTTGAGGGATAGAAGGCCAAAAGAAGTCAAGCTCAATGGACTCTTTAGGTAGTAAAGCTCAGTAAATACGATGATTGACAATGATGAATTCTCCATTATAAGGAAATTTAAAACACTTATGAATAGGAGAGACAAAAAATTTCATGGAGGTGAGCCAAGGAAGACCAAGTCCAACTTAAAACTAATTAGAAGTTGGGATGACATAAAAGGTGATATCTAAAGTTTTACTGCCAACTTCTACAAGAAAAGTGATACAACCATGGGTAGGATAAGTGAAACCATTGCAAGTTTGGATCATTACATTAGATTTATCATAGTATTCACATTGCAATTATCTAGTGTAAAAATGTTTGTTAGTTATCACATTTATCATACAAGTAGGGTCAATAAGGACACCACAAGAATATAGATCATTAACCTTTGCAATAATGTAAAGAGGACCACCAGGTGCTTTAATAGTCTCACTAGGATCAAAGGTAATGCAAAGCTTAGGTTTGGGTTTGGTTTTAGTTTTGGATTTGGATTGATCAATAAGGTTAACCAAATTATTGGCCTCAGTACACTCATCATCACAGTCAATGAAATGAGTGGAAGAAGAAGGTTAAGATTGTGTAGACTCAACTTCGTTGGTTGAATGAGAAGGAAAAGGATTGGTATATATTTGCAAATTTTGATTCAGATGTGCTACAAATTTATTTCCTTGATCATTAACAACATCAATAGATATAACATTTGAATCAATGAAGTCTTGAATAACATATTTCAAATGGAAACACTTTTCAGTGTCATGGTAAGGTTGATGATGGTATTGACAAAATTCTTTGTTGTCAAAGGAGTTGGGAAAAGGTTTTTAAAGGTCAATTGATTTAACAAGTGGAAGAGTTAACACCTTAGCATTAATTAAATTCAACATTGCACTATGCAAAGATTCAAAAAGTTGTGTAAAATTATGAGGTCTAAAATAAGATGACAAAGGAGCCACACCTTTGGATGTTTCTACCACTTGATCATCAACATTGTTTGATGATTTGTTGATCTTGATGAAGCTCTTTGGTTTTTTAAACTTCTTATAAGACTGGGATTTGACATCACTCTCATAAACCAAAGCCATTGGAGTAGTTATCTCAAATTGACTCACTTGAATTTAATAATTATGAAGTACTACACACAATTGAGTAAAGGAAGAGAATTCAAAAAGCAATATCTTATCTTTAATGTCTTTTTTCAAATTAGTAATGAAAATACATTGCACATCCATATCAAGCATAGGATAAGAAATCCGAGCTTGCAAATTCTTAAATCTACTAATGAAATCAGTCACATCTCTTTCTTTAACACCTTGTTTACAATGAATTAAATCAGTCAAAGAAATATTAGGACCAATGTTGTTTTAAATTTTTTGGATAAAAGTATTAGCAATTTTTTGAAAGGAATCAATATAATAAGGAGGTAAAGAATAATACCATTGTAAGAATTAATCTTGAAAGTTTATAGTAAACAACTTATCCGTGAATGTATGATCATGATAAAAATAACTACACAAGGTTTGAAAGGTTTTGACATAGGTCAAGGCATCACCTTTACCATTCTAAGTCTCTAGATGTGGAGGAATAACAACACACACAATATCTAGGGACAAAGGAATAGCAATACCACAAGTAGGAATGTTGAAATTGGACTGAATCATGGAAGCAATTTTTGTTGTAATGAAGAAATAGTTTGGGCAAGACTGTTGATAGTAGATTCAATAGAGAGAGTGGTAGGAGATTATGTGTGAGATATTTGGAGCATTATGAGAATTGGAAGGGATGGTGGAATATGAAAATGTAACACTGTTGTATGTAGGCATGGATGAAGGTAAAGAAAAACATGGCAAACTTGTAGGAGGAGGAATAATGGACTTAGGAATGGTAACATGTGTAGGGTTGGTGTTTTGAACAGAAGTGGTTATGATAGGTGGAGCATAAGTGGATACACTAGGTATTTAGGTAGTAATAGGAATGGAAGTTTCAACACTAGTGGGAGGTGGAGTGAAACCAAGTAATTGAGCACACTCTCTAATAGGTTTGATATTGTTATCAATAATATGAGAAATAGTATGCAATACATTAACACCCTATTCATCATTATGAATTATCTTTCTTAAACCTTCTACTATGGAGATGACCTCGGGATTAAAATTTTATTGTCCCAACCATCGCTCAAATTTTTCAAATTTATGAGAAATGTTTTAAATTTGCATAGGAGGGACTTTTAAGGTCTCATAATTATCATGAGAAGAATTGGAAGAGTTGTTTTCAACAATAAGAGGCATGTTGGTCTCATCAAGATTCCTAAGAAATAAAGAGGGCTTGGGATCAAAAGAACCCATAAGTCTATGACTTCTCCTAATTGGAATGCTATAGGTAGGACTCAATGTAATAATACTCATGCATAAGAAAGGGAAAGATAGAAAGATCTAAGAAAATAGTGATGATGTATAAATTAATCTTAATGATTGAAAGATATATTCAATGCACTAAATTAAGGTAATAATTGAAACTAGGTAATTTTATAAGCATGAAAATGCAATGTAAAAAGTAGATGTAATGTACAAGGGAGATCTAACACTAAATCCAAGAAATAAGTGAAGCTAGATTAATTACAATTTTAATGAAAAATAACATCAAGCATGAATAAAGGAAATATCTAAATGCATATAATGTAGGAAAGATGTGATGTAAATAGTGATTAATTCAATGCATACATAGTAGATCTAAACACCAAATCAAAATGAAAATGTCATGCATCAGGTTCACCAAAATGAATAGTAGGAAAAGGGGACATGTAATCAAATAGAGGCTAAATCACATCTCCTTTTCAAGTTATATTTCTCATTAGGAAGGACATTGCTCCAATAGGCTCAAATATGGATTCAATAACTAATTGAGACAAGTTGTCTTTCCTTAAAGAGGGTTTTGACTTGAGAATTGAAAATGGATAAAAATTAGGAAATGTAAATACAATGGAATAAAATTGCATTTGTGAGATAATGGAGATCTTGTTGTTCAACTACTATTTTTCTCACTTTTAGAGTCCATAAACCGACTGTAAATTTATATGTAAGATTTGTAACCTGCCAACTTTCTATCTTGAAAATTATGGGATAAATAGGAGTGTACAAAATTCCTAAGATGTTCTTTACCTAGGTACAAAGTGGCTATAACATTGTGTACCCTAGGTTTCAGGCTCAAATTTTCTAAGGAGATCTGTCAGGGTCTGCACTTTCCAGATCTATAACTATGGGTATGTGGCCAATTCATGCACATAGAAAGATATGGAAAATATTGTTGAAAGGGGTTTTCCTTGGTCAAACCATTTTTTAGAGATCATCCTTCAAATATGAAATAAAATTACATGAATGTAAAGCATGTAATGTGAACATAAAGGAAAATTATCATGTTAATGTTCTTACCCTCATGAACAAATGTATGTATCACTCAAATTCATGAAGAATGCTTGTAGATGTAGCTGGAATGTAGATGTTGACCTTGTGAATGGAATGTAGAATAAAGGATGCCTTCACATAGGCATGAATCTATGAATGCCACTCCTAGATCTTGATTTTTGATATGCTTGATAACACTTGCAATAATGGAGAGAGAGAGAGAGAGAGAGAATGTAGATGGATATTCTCTCTTGTTTGAGAGCTATACTAATTGACCACCATGGGATATTAAATCTTGCTCCAACTTGAAGAAGATTGCATTGATATAATTGAAAAAGAATGCCTTGGTTTGAGATCTTGAATTCACCTTGAATGCTTGAATGCTCTTGAAAACTTGATCATAAATGCTCGCACTTGATAGCTCAAGTATGGTTTTGATATTAATTGTGGATTACCAAAATGAGGAGAGGTATAGGTCTGATATACTTTACTCCATCATTTCAGGATTCAAAATTGAGCTAGGTTGACCATAGAGAGATATTCCCCTCCAAAACCATGAGATAGGGCCCAAGGCCCAATTTGATCCCATTTTTAAGGGTAAATAACAACTAGAACACTATGTACCCAAGTACATAGTGTTTCAAGCGGTATGTACCTCATAAAATATTTTCAAAATGGGGCCAAGACATTGGGATGATTGGGAAAGGCCATAATTTAAATTACAAGTTATCGGGATCAAACATAATAGACAAAAGGACCTTGAAATTACTAAAGTGGAGACAATAGCTCCTATTATAATAACTAATAATGGGTGATCAATTTTTAGGACCATATAGGTAGGATAGTTTTTTTTAAAGTGAAAATTGAGGGCACGCTAGAAATAAAAACACAAGTCACATTCACATAAGACATACTAAAAAGTGTCACAAGAACTCTAAGATATAGAATAATGACTACAATAGACCACACAATTGCATGAGCAAGGTAATACTAGAAAAGGCTAACCACCATGAGATAACTCACCACGATGAAAAAAAGAGAGATGGAGAGAAAGGATGGCCCCTTAAGGATGATACACATAATCCATTATTACATTATATTATATAAAAATACTATGATTGAATAAGGGGATCATCGGACTCCATCTGCATCAAACTATACTCACTAACTCGAGCCAAAAGGCTCAAGACAAATTCAAAATATCAACACCAAAAAAGGGAGTCTAGGAGCTTGAATTGCTCAACTAGATGAAAGTTTCTATTCCCAAAATAGGGTGTAGGAAGAGGGCCCAATCATCCCAAGTCCACTCAACAAAGCCAATGAAAATCCTAGAACATGAGTTTTACCTACTGTGTGCAATGAAAACTTACATGTGTGGAAAAAACTCAAACATGCAAAACATTAGGCAAATAAATCAATCTAAAAATCTAAAACATGTAAAAAATCTTACAACAACAAAAATTCCCATCACAACCTCTAATAGAGCCAAAAACACATGCACCCATAAAGGCTTATTTTATTTTCTCTTTTTTAGAGATGTGGGTGTACTCTCTCTCAAAAACACAAATATATTAATCCCTAAGTGATTGTGAATTCTATAATGCAAGTTATAAAAGGAAATCAAGAGAGTTCACAAAATAGTATGACGAACTATTTGTGATGCAGGAGCATCTGAGGATCAAAGCTGTTGACTCAGATGTGGGTTTTGGTTGATATTTATTTCTGAGGGTCATAACTTTTGACTCGGATGTGGGTTTTGGCTAAAATTTTACAGGCAGTTGCGTGAGGAGGAGCTATTTGGATTGTCAATGAGCTCAGTTTGATAGGTGGTTGTTTCACCATTTTTTTGGGAGCCTGAAATATCATCTTGGCCTCCGAATTTGACTTTTAGTGTTTTTTTTCCAATTTTTTAGAAAGTTGTTTTTGTAATAAATCCGAAATCATGTTCTTAATTTCGTAGATTAGTTGGCAATTCATCTTGCCTTAGTTGGGGGCATTTTTGGGGAAAAATCAGGATTCGTAGGATGGGTTTTGAAAATTACCAAAAATGGAAAAATTTGATTTTTCAAAAAATCAAATATGGTAATTTTTTGGAATTGTAATAAGTAGTTGTTTTCTTTCATTGTAGAGGCAGAGTAGAAGTTGGATCAGTTTAATGAAGAATCTGGCATTCTGAAACTTCTGTGTTTTGTATTTTTTATGAGTTATTGTTTGAAGGGTTTGGGGCTACATCATTTGGTATCAGAGCAGGAAGATGGCTGGGAGAGGAAGAGGAAGAGGAGGTGTCACGCCGATGCAAAGATTGATGCTGGATATGCAGAGAAAGATTGAACGACTCAGTGAGCAACTAGATAATCAAGGAATACATAGAGGGAATGAATCTAATGAAGAGGGAAACCAAAGAGGTGCTGACCAAAATGAAGAAAATATAGAAGAAAGGCTAGAAGAATTGAGCTATGAAGATAGAGTTCTCAGGGATTTAGAAGGAAGAAGTGAAGCAATCAAGATTGACATTTCTAACTATGCTGGTAGTCTTAAGCCAGAAGAACTAATAGACTGGCTAAATGAGATGGGAATTTTTTTTGATTGGAAGTCTATGACAGAAGAAAAGAAGATGAGGTTTTCATGCACAAAGTTAAAGGGACATGCGATGATCTAGTGGGATCATCTCCAAAAGGAACGAACAAAGAAAGGAAAGGATAAAATCAAGACATGGAGCAAAATGGAGAAAAAGCTGAGAGAAAAATTCTTACCTATGGATTATGCTCAAACACTCTTCTGAAGGTTTCAGAATTTGAAATAGAATTTGTCTTCTGTGCAAGATTATACAGATGAGTTTTATAAGTTGTCCATCGGTATAGAACATCAAGAAAGTAATGAACAGATGGTTGCAAGGTATGTGAATGGTTTGAAATACACTATTTAGGATGAGCTAAGCATGCATCAGATCAACTACATGGAGGATGCCTATTAGTTGGCTCTCAAGCCTGAAGAAAAACAAAATAGGCAGTACAATCAAAGAAATAGAGGAGGACAAAGGGGTACATCAACTCCATATCGAGGAGGCTAAAGTTCCAGTCAAGGAGGTGAGAAACAAGAAGAATCACATTAGACTCCATCAAATCAACAAAGAGGAAGGGGATTTCAACATGGTAGAGGCTATGGTAATGGAAGAGGATGGGAAGGCCAAAGAAGGTCGTTCACTTGTTTTAGATGTGGAGAAGAAGGACATAGGGCCTTCGAGTGGTCCAATTTTAACATGCAAGATGGAAATCAAGGAGGGCCATCCAGAGTGAACCTAGCCTAGGTTGAAAATGAAGAATCTAAACAAGAAGTGTCTCCAGATATCGAAGAAAGTCTCATGATGAGGAGGACAATGATTATTCCTGCAAAGGAGGAGGTAGAGGAGAAAGGCATTGATGATTCATGGCTTAGACCCAACATATTACAAACAAGTTGTACCTCAAGTGGAAAGGTCTGTCAAGTAATTGTTGATGGAGGAGGTTGTGAGAACATGGTTTCTAAAGAAATGGTGGAGAAACTAAATCTCCATTATGAAAAGCACCCTCGTCCCTATCGAATTGCATGGTTCAAAAAGGGTAATGAAGTTATGGTAGATAAGAGGTGCCTTGTCAACTTTTCCATAGGAAAGCTCTACAAAGATGAGTTATGGTGTGATGTGATTCCAATGGATGCATGCCATGTCCTCTTAGGTCAGCCTTGGCAGTATGATAGAAAGGTTATTCATAATGGGGAAAGGAATACTTACACCTTCTGGAAGGATGGATCCAAGGTAGTCTTGTTACCTCTTAGGGATGATGGAAAAGTTGAAAATATGTTGTCTAAAAAGGAACTTGTCAAGGAGATGAAAGTAACAGGGTGTTTTTATGCATTGGTAGTGTAAAAGGGGAAGGAGGAAGACTTGATGATACCACTAGAAGAAGCTATAGTGTTGGAAGAATATTTAGATGTCATTCCAGAGGAATTACCAGATGGGATCCCCCCAAAATGAGATATCCAACATCATATTGATCTTATTTGAGGAGAAAGTCTTCCCAATCAAGCAGCTTACAGAATGCGTTTGACACAACACGCAGAACTCAAAACATATGTAACTGAGCTCATACATAAAGGTTTAGTTCAGGAAAGCATAAGCCCCTGTGTTGTCCCAACATTATTAACCCCAAAGAAAGATGGAACATGGAGGATGTGCACAAACAGTCGAGAAATCAATAGGATAACCATCATGTATCATTTTCCTATCCCTTGTTTGGATGATATGATGGATGTTCTTGTTGGAGCAACATATTTCACTAAGATTGATCTACGAAGTGGGTACCACCAGATCTGCATCCGAGAAGGGGATAAATGGAAAACCGCTTTCAAAACTAGGGATGGTTTCTATGAATGGAAGGTTATGATTTTTGGTGTATCAAATGCACCTAGTACTTTTATGAGACTCATGAATACTGTGTTACATCCCTGCATTGGAAAGTTTGTAGTAGTTTATTTTTATGATATACTGATTTTTAGGAAGGGAAGGGAAGAACATTTGCAACACTTGAGGATCATATTGGGGGTATTAAGAAGAGAGAAACTCTATGCTAATTTGAAGAAGTGTAGGTTCATGCAAGCAAGCTTGGTTTTCTAGGATTTGTCATTTCTGCAGATGGTGTCAAGATGGATCCAGAGAAAGTTCAAGCTATTCTTGAATAGCGTAGTCCATGTAGTATCACCGAGGTGAGAAGTTTTCATGGCTTGGCTACTTTCTATAGAAAGTTCATTCGTAATTTCAGTAGCATTGTAGCACCTATGACAAATTTCACTAAGGGTTGAGATTTTTCATGGACCAAAGAGGCTGAAGAGAGTTTCTAGTATCTAAAGAAGAAGGTCACTAAAGCTCCTATATTGGCCCTACCAAATTTTGATAAAGTGTTTGAAGTGGACTGTGATGCCTCACATGTGGGCATTGGTGCTGTACTTAGCCAAGAAGGTAGGGCCAATGCCTTTTTTAGTGAAAAATTAAATGATGTACGAAAGAAATATTCTACATATGATATAGAGTTCCATGCCATTGTGCAAGCCTTGAGACATTGGAAGCATTATCTAGTACCCCAATAATTTGTGTTGTTTACAGACCATATTGCTCTAAAATACTTGAACACACAAAAGAAATTGAACACCAGACATGCAAAATGGGTCTCTTTCCTACAAGGGTTTACTTTTGTTATGAAGCATAAATCTAGGAAACATAATCAAGTTGCAGATGCCTTGAGTAGGCGAGCTGTGCTTCTGACCATCATGGAAACATAAGTAATTGGCTTTGATGCAATCAAAGACTTGTATGAATCTGATAGTGACTTTTGGGAGGTTGTTGATCAGTTGAAGAATCATGTGCTTGGGCATGCAGACACTATTCAAGGTGAGTATCTTATGTAGGATGGTTATTTATTCAAGGGAAAACAATTGTGTGTTCCTGTAGGCTCAATGCGGGAAAATATTATTAGAGAATTATATAGTAGTGGTATGGCTAGGCATTTTGGGAAGGATAAAACAAAAGCCTTGATAGCGGATAAGTACTACTACCCAAAGATGAAGCGAGATATCACTAGGTTTGTGGAAAGGTGTCAAATTTGTCAAGTATCCAAAAGGCACTCCAGAACATTGGATTGTACATGCCATTACCAGTACCAGTAGGACCCTAGATAGACTTGAGTATGGATTTTGTATTAGGACTTCCACATACACAGTGAGGTAATGAATCCATCTTTGTGGTTGTGGATAGATTCTCAAAAATGGCTCATTTCATTGCTTGTAAGAAAACTAGTGATGCCACTAGGGTGGCCAAGTTATTCTTTTCTCAAATAGTCAGATTGTATGGGGTTCCAAAACTCATCACCTCTGATTGGGATACTAAGTTCTTGAGTCATTTCTGGAGGACCTTATGGAAGAAGATGGGGACAAAGTTATAGTTCAATAGTGCTTATCATCCACAAACTGATGGGAAAACAGAAGTTTTCAATCACAGTTTGGGTAATTTGTTGGGATGTATTGTTGGAGAGAAGCCCAAACAATGGGACTTGGCATTGCCCTAGGCAAAATTTTCTTGTAACAACTCAGTGAATAGGTCAACTGGTAAGTCACCATTTCAAGTTGTCTATGGTCGAAATCCTCAGGGTGTTCTCAATTTGGTGCAACTTCCCTTGGGTGACAGAGTTAGTGATGATGGAGAAGCCTTTGCAGAGAAGCTCTACTAGTTGCAGGAAGATGTGAGACATAAGTTACAGGACAACAATGAGTGGTACACAGCTTCCACAGATGCTACTAGAAGGTATAAGGATTTTAGTGCAGGTGATCTAGTGATGGTTTATCTAAGGAAGGAGAGGTCTCCTACTGGGACTTATCATAAATTGAAATATAAGAAAATTGGTCCCTACAAGATTCTGAAGAAGATTAATGATAATGCTTATGAGGTTGAGCTCCCCAGTGGTCTTGATATTTCTCATGTGTTTAATATTTCTGATTTATATACTTTCCATGGTTATGATATCTTTGTTGAAAATGAGGACGAGGTAAACTAGACACACACTATCCCCATCAAGAAAAAGGAAAAGGTTGCACAAATTCTAGACAAGAAGACTATTTAGACTCGCCAGGGTGACTATAACAGATATCTTGTGCAGTGGGAAGGGTTGGCACCGACAGATAGCACTTGGATTATAGAATGGGATTTGAAGAAGCTAGATGAGCCTAAATGGAAGCAGTTTGAGAACTAGAACTTGTAGGAGCTGCATTTTTTTCAAGTAGGGGAGAATGATGCAGGAGCATTCGAGGATCAAAGCTGTTGACTCAGATGTGGGTTTTGGTTGAGATTTACTTCAGAGGGTCATAACTTTTGACTCGGATGTGGGTTTTGGCTAAAATTTTACAGGAAGTTGCGTGAGGGGGAGCTATTTGGATTGCTGATGAGCTCAGCTTGATAGGTGGCCATTTTGACATTTTTTCGGGAGCCTGAAATATCATCTTGGCCTCTAAATTTGACTTTTAGTGTTTTTTTTCCAATTTTTTAGAAAGTTGTTTTTGTAATAAATCTGAAACCATGTCCTTGATTTCATAGATTAGTTGGCAATTCATCTTGCCTTAGTTGGGGGCATTTTTGGGGAAAAATCAAGATTCGTAGGATGGGTTTTGAAAATTACCAAAAATGGAAAAATTTGATTTTTCCAAAAATCAAATATGGTAATTTTTTGAAATTGTAATAAGTAGTTGTTTTCTTTCATTGTAGAGGCAGAGTAGAAGTTGGATCAATTTAATGAAGAATCTGGCAATCTGAAACTTCTGTGTTCTATATTTTTTCCGAGTTATTGTTTGAAGGGTTTGGGGCTACATCAATTTGTAAACAAATGATCAAAAGATGATGATGGAGAAGATAAAATCAACAAATATGAGCAAACTAAGATTGATTCATCATTATATTAAGCATGCTATGTGATCTAGATTCAAAATAAGAACAATAAATTATGATAAGGCTAAATGTTTATAAAAAACTATAGAGCCAAACTAGCATGATAACAATGCAAAAATGAGAGATGATTTTGTTCTTGGAAAGGCCTCTATTTATAGATTTTTGGTAAAAGGTTGGGGGCTTGGATGAGGTGGCATCTATGTGGCATCCACATGGGAGCCACATAGGGGACACATAGACTAAAGGGGATGACCATGCAGAAGGTAAACTTGAGACAAGATGGGCATTTAAGGTTTGAAGGGCCTAAGGTTGCTCACACGTGTGAGAAACATTAGAGAAAGGAGTAAGGGACAACGTTGTAAGAAGGGAGTTGGAGAATTTAAGGAAGTTTGGTGGCTTCCTTGGGAAAAGTTTCTCACATGTGTGAGCAACTCATTAGCTCTAATGAAGTTAGGAATCCCTTTTAAGTGGGATTAGTGGATAGTTAAGTGGGAGGGTAGGTTTAGCAAGTGGGATGGTAGGGGTAGGGTAGATTTCTAGGTTGGGTTTAGATTAAATTCAAATAAAATTTAAATTAATCATAGTTTAGAAGAATTAGAAATGTGAGGGGATTTAATAAATATAAATTTATTGAAGGGGGATTTTGTGAGACAAATGTATTAAATTGATTTAATACACTGGGATAGTATTTAAATTACTTTTAAATACAAAAAGGGAAATAAAACTATTTAATTGATTAAATTAAATAGTTATATGAATATAATTAATTGATTATAGGAATTATTAATTAAAAAAATAATAATTAATAAAGTTAAGTTTAGATGTCTACATTTTTCCCCTCTTTGATGTGGCATCACAAGTGGCGTTGCATCAAATAAAATGAAAATAATTTACCCCACACAAAATTAGGTGCCTAAGAGTCGTGTTGAAGTGACAATGATAAGAGGTTGTGCCCCCTCGAGAAAATAATACAAAGGTGATTTTATGAAATTTTCTTGAAAAGGACACAAACATGAGAGGAATGAGGAGAAAGGGGAGGGAGAAGGGAAGAAAAAATTGGGGGAATATCAAAGGGACGGTGGGGGGACAATGAATAACTACAAGCATTTCCCAAAAATAAAAATGCAATCATGAATCTAATGGAGCTAACGAAACAAGAATTGGGGATTAAATTGAGTTAATGTCAGAGAGAACACCTTAGTTTGATATAGAAACATTAGAGACCTACCAAAGTTACTAGGAACTCAAGGCCTTGTCACTAGCATTGCATGGGACTGGCACAACAAGCACGCAAGGAAATCACACATGAGTCTCGAAAGATTCAAGATGGAAATGATGCTAAGGAACCCACAAACAAATGACATTTCCCAAGTGCACCATGCGACCACAAGGGATCACATGTTGGAAATGAAAGGGTCACATCTAAACACACATGCACACAAAAATAAAAAAGGATCAAGACCTTGCCCTTAGTTTCACCATTCAAAACACATCATAATATAAAGGATCATGGTAACCATGAGGAGGTGAAATAAGGAAGCTCAAGATAAAACATAACCAAAGATCCAAAAGTACCAAAGAAATAACAAGTATCTCACATAACGTTTTCCATAGGGAGGATGATGGATGATGACTGATTTGATTGGTCTGATATGAGGAAGGATACAACCTGCAAAGACCGATGATGGATTTCTAGACTAGGATTCCTATGACAAGAGACAAGCGAGACACTCAAACCTTAATGGGAACCAATGATGATTATAGAAGCACTATCTAGATAGGGACAAAGGTCATGGTGCCATAAGGACTAACTGACACAAATAATGAGACCTAAAGACACATATGTACAAATGAGCTTAGGTGGAGACACAACTAACACTATGTAAAAGACACAAGTTACAATATGTACAAGGGATTGGGGATGAAGGTGATGATGAAAAGATGTGCATGATGTTTCCTAGGGAAAGCCAAAAAGACATGATGGATTGATGGTGGATAGGGTGACGAGGGAATTATATGTCTTAAAAAAACACAAGGATTGGGAAGGATGCATCCCAATGATGTTGATTGGATTATGATAAAGGCTTGTAATAAGGCTAGAAAAAGACTAAGTATGTGATTGGATGAGCTAATTGCCATTTTATTTTGGATAGATAGAGGAGGTGGATAGGATTTGCATACAATGGTAAATTTCTAGGAGCATTGGGATATGAATGAATGAAATTGGATGCATGGGAGTAGCCTAGAGCTAGATTTCACCAATGACAAGAGAAGTACTAGGTGATGGAAAGATAGAGGAGATGATGGGGGATATAAGAATGGAAGCATCAATAGATAAGGAGTAATGGAGGGAAGGATTATGGATGAAGGGATGGAAGGGAGATAAGGATTGGGAGATGAAAGGATGGATGGCAAGATGAAACAAAAATAAGGATAGGGAGCTAAGAAGATGTATGTCATGGGGTCTCTAAGGAATATGTTACCAAGGAATAAGATGCCCCCACATAGGATAAGTCATGCATGAGGAGACATTAGGAGGGGTACGATATGATGGAATATATGAAAACAAGAAGACGAGGGAGGTAGATGGAAGCTAGGAAATGGGTGGATAGGTGGATGAGAATTGTGATGAGGAAATGGATGCCAAAAGGTGCCCAAAAGAATGTATACATGGTGGCCTTTAATTTTTTTATCAAGATCCAAAGGAGGATGGAGGAGGTGAAATGGATAAGATATGATATGTATGGTAGTCAAATGAGATGGAGGAGGTGATGGAGAGGTAGCTAGAAGAACTCGTCCCCAAGTGTGGAGAGAAACTAGATGGAGGGATTACACATGATATCTATTTACCAAGTTTTCATCATGGTACTTTTCCAAGGAGCTTATTTTTCAAGTTTTCACCATGACGAATGTTTTTCTTCTTCTTTTTTTTTTTAAAAAACATTTTTTTCTTTTTTGATTTTTTGGATGGAGTTTATGGATGGAATGATAATGATGATATGGATGGAGGACTCATGCATCAAGTTCACTATCAAGGTAAATAGGAGCCCATTTGGAGTGTTCACTGGATGTTGACTATGCAAAGGCATGGATGAGATGGTTTTGATGGGGGGTAGATGTAGGATAAGGGATGTGATGGTAGGAAGTGTTTGGATGGAATGATGGAAAGTGAGTGTGATAGGGAGATTGTGTCAGGACCAACTTTGTCAAATGTTGTGAGGTGGGTGGAAGGAGTGAATGGGGAGTAAATGGTACATGTAGATATGATGGAGGAGTTATGACAGCTAGTTTTGGGACATAAGGACCCAAAATAGATCTAGGAGATGGAGGAGAGGAAATATTAGTTGGTGGATTAGAAAATTTGGATTTTTCTTTTAGATGCATTTCATATTTTTTCTTTGGGATCCACATAGTTTTTTATTTTTCTTTGGTGGGCCTTTGCGACCTATGAGATTTAGTGCATTTTGTGATTGGATTTTTCTTTGCTTGAGCATGTCATTTGGAGTGGACATGATAATATTTAGATTTTTGTGGATATTTAATGTTATGCATTTTTTATTTGGCATCTCAATTATTATGAGTAGCATTGGAAGGAATATGGGAAGTTGTATGAGATGGAGGAGATATGGATATAATTACAATGGGAGGATGAGGGATGGTGCATGTGGACATGTGTCTGCATTGATCCTGATTAGGAATGTAAGTCTTGGGATATTTATGATGAGTGATAGGGGTATGGGAGTGGTGGATGAAGGATTGAGTAGGATAAGACGGGGGATGATATTTTGGGACATAAGGGCCCATAATGGATTTGGTATGTGGAGGATATGTGATGGTAGATTTTGGGATATAGGGACCCAAAATAGATTTTGGGGATGAAGGAGGAATGTTATAGGTCGTCTTGGGTTGCAATGATGGAGGAGGGGGAATGAAATTAAATATTTTGGAGGAATGATGGAAAGATGAAATGTTCATTTTGAAAGTAAGAGTAAATTTTGCATTAGTTGTACCAACATTTTTGGATGATATACTTGCAAATGTGTAACCAAGACCATAAGATCGTGGATGTTCTTTTACATGGATGTGCTCTAGGGTACCTTGTTCATGTGGGCCTAATCATTTACCTTTATAATTACATTTATTGAGCATTTAATCTAAGCTTCAATACTTCTTACTTGGGTAACAAGATGCGATTCCATTATTAGGTGCATTGGTAGTAGATATGAAATTTATTTGTTCTACTTCAAGTGGGCCACCATTAAGAAATGTAAGTGAACCAAAGGGATAGAGTGATTGTGGTGGGATAGTTTTGATTGGAGGTATTAAAGGATCATGAATTGGAGGGGATGAGATGATATGATCTTGACTGGGATTGGGGGATGGTAATGGATCTTGAGATGGAGTACGTAGAGGGGTAGGGTCTTGATTTAAAGGAGTGGATGACAAAGGATCATGAGATCGAGTTGGTGGCAACAATGCATTGTATAATGGAGGAAGTGAGATGGTAGGAACTTGAGATGGAGTGGATGGAATGATGCAATATTCATTCAGATCAATGAATATTTCAACATTCTTTTGGACAAGATCTTGACATGAGTGGATGGGTGTGGATGGTGTGATGGGGGAGTATGGATGGACTCTTCAAGTAGAGTGGATGGAAGGATGGGAGGTTCTATAATTTTGATAGAGGGAAAGGGGATTGACTTGTGAGGTTTTTTGGATGTGGTTTGGGTAATGCTAGGAGGAGGAGATGTGGATGGGAATTAGATGGAGTCAATAGATGGGATGGATTCAATAATGTTAGAAGATGGAAGAGGATCAAAAAGTGGGGTAGATAGAAGAAGGATGATAGGTGTGGGAGATGGAAAGGCCTCGTCACTAGTGGTTTCACATGAGGGATTGATATGGCACAACTCATAAACTTTAGGAGTGAGATTTTATATTGGATTTCTTGTGAAAATCCTTAGAGACTTGTGTACTGTTGGAGGTTGAGGTGGGGGATTAACATGTGGAGATGGTGGGAGGCTAAGGTAGTCCACATATAGTGGTGTGGTGGTGGATTGTAAGCTTGGTTGAATGGATAATGGTTTATAAAAGGGTATAGGAGATGGAATGGATAGGTGGTTCACATAAGTAGGCATGGAGGTGACTCTTGAACTGGATTGACTAATTGATGGAGGAGGAGTGACAGATTGGGGTATGGAATATAAAGTGGATTGAGATATGTAGGCAAATTTTGGAAGGGGATTTGGGGTGATGTAGGTAGGAATTTAAGATGGTGGTTTGAGATAGCATGGACTACATGGAGAAGATGGGTAGGATAGAGTGGATGGAATTGGATTAGCAAGAGTAGGGGGATTAGGGTGATGCATTAAATAACTAAGATTGATTGGAGGACTTGGAGGATAATGAGATGGTGGATGTGGATTACAGATGTAGTTGGCAGGGTCATTGTGGAAAGATGGTGTTTGGGAAATGAATATGGTAGAAGATGGAAGCAAGAATGATGTATGAGGGGGATACCTGGGCATGACATAGGAAGAAGGTGCAGATGAATGCAATAATGGATTTTCCTTGTCAAAGGTGTGATAAGAAGTACTATTGAGTATGCATGGAGGCATGATGTGGTAGTTTGGAGGAATGATTGGGTTTTGAATGGTGTTTGGAGAAAGATTGCTAAGGTTTTCAATGTACTCATCATGATCGACAAGACTATCATCATCATTGGAATAGGATAAAGTGGGAGAGAAGGTGAGATGACCAAACTCATCATAATGGAATTGTGACATGACGATTTGATAGTGATTTGGATAGGGATGAAGGATGAACATAGATGAAACACTAAAGCTTAGATTAGGATGAACAATAAGCTCAGATTGGGATTTGGATTAAGCTCAGGATAGGAAGAAAGACTGACTCTAGAGAAGATGGAAAGGGGATGAGGAATGATCAAAATGACTCTGCTTGCCTATGATATAGAGAGAAAAGGAGGATCTGATGGTAGAAAATAGTAACAATACTAGAATAAAATGATGTGGGATGATAGAAAGGACATGATTATGAACCTAGAATGACAGGAATTTGGAAGGTTGGATGATTTTTGGATTAGGAATTTGGACAAAGTTTGGATTGATTTGGCAAAATATTTGTTTGTAGAACTCTTTGTTTGTGTATGTTCAAAATATTTTCAGTGGTTTTGTAATATTGAAAATACATACAAGCAATTCTACCCTATGGAATCAACTTAGCTTTGGCAACCTTTTCTCACAAACTTAGGCACACACCTGAGAGATAATCAAAATAAAACTACTACAAACCATGCAATGGGTCAAATAATGTCATATTATTCGACTCCAAACACTCAAGGATGACATGATAGAGTGAGTGTCTTGGGGAGGTTACTATCCTCCTTGCACAAAGATTATCAAAATTTTAGGGGTAGATCAGGCAGGTTTCTAGTTTAATGGATTTTAGTGAGGGAATCCATTCACAACTATCCCTTGTAGTCCTACAAGCAGGATTGAGGCCTATAGCTCTACAAGTACTTAGATAATGTATCTCACACATTGGATTAAAGACTCGTAGCCCTACAATTATCAATCATAAGAATAAATTCTTAGAATAGCTACATCCTATGATAATTTAATCTCAAAGAGGCATTTATTTATAATGGGTTGAAAGGGTTGAGTTCACCTTGTTCCCACCTAGGTTGTTCCCATGAGATTTTTCCCCCAGTAGTAGGCCCTCTAAAGGATTAACTTGGAAAGCATGGATTGACAATGAAAGGAGTCTAGATTTTTTATTTTCCCACAAAGGGGAAAAGAGCATACTCTTATATCCAATGTTGTTTTCTCTCAAACACATGTTAATTCCTAAGGCTCCTTTCCAAGTGAGATATCAAATGGGTCTAGGTTTCTGATTGTCTTAAAAAGACAAGAGAATATTCCCCTATCACTTGACAAACTACTACAAGTGAACCTTTGTTAAGTGCCTAAGAAATCATATTTAATAAAAACACAAAGTTTATTTGTATCTCCAAGGCAACCTATAAAACAAATGTGTGAGTAGTTCCTTGTTTTCGACTTCTTCAACTAAATGTCTTGCAAGACCAAGGCATTAGTAGCTTGATGTGTTAATTATTGGCCAAACATCCTACAAGAGTCATTATTTCTCAAAAAACTAGAATGTTGCAAAAAACTAGATAGGTCAGTAACCTGAAATCCATAGAATATTTTATTTTTTACCTAAACAGAGCACATACGACAAAACTAGGTCGTAGATAACAAAACATGAAGATGAAAGACCTAGGTCACAGACAACAAAATAGAGATGACAAATCCAGATCATAGATGACATAATACAAAAAGTATACTTGAAACATGTTAGTTCGTACTTGCACAATTTTCTAGGATCAAAGATGATAAAATATCCTACATAGATGAAAACATATAAAATAAAGGCAAATATCTTTGGTTAGGAAAAAAAATAAAATTTTAGCAGCATGTCCTCTTGCAAAATCATCAGTCTGATAAAAATTCGAGAGTAGAAAATACTAAATATTATAAAAAAAATATTTTAAAACATAAAAAGTGTTAGTGCTTTATGTCAAATAGAGATGACAAAACAAGGAGCATAGATGCCAGAACTCACAGATGACAATATGTGTAGACAAAAATGCCAAGTCGTAGATGACACTGCGATCAACAAAGATGACAAAACATGTTCTAGGTCTGCAAGTCACATAAAAATTATAAACATTTGAGTTTTAAAGGGATGTGGGTCCCATTGGGCGTGTCAAAATGTGTGCGATGAAAACCTACCTATGTGGAACAAGCTCAAACATGCAAAACATTAGGAAAATAAATCATTCTAACAATCTAAAACATGTAAAAAAAATTTTACAACAACACAAATTCCCATCACAACCTTTGATAGAGCCAAAAACTATTGGAATAATTGCCAACATCCCCCTTCGGGATTTGTGACATGGTTTAACAACCTCCTATTCCTTTTATAAGTCTAGTGGTTGCATCATGCATTAACAGGTTAACCTTTTGGTGCAATGACAATCACTAGTTGTAACAAGTGGTATCAAAGCTTGGTCATAGGTTTGAATCCCCTCGGGTGACACTGAGGGGGGGATTGTTGGACTAACTTACAACATCCCCCTTTAGGATTTGTGACATGTTTTAACAACTTCATGTGCCTTCTATAAGTCTAGTGGTTGTATCAGGCATTAACATGTCGATCTTTTGGTACAATGGAAACCGTTAGTTGTAACAAAAATAAGTGTACCCGTAAAGACTTATTTGATTTGCTCTTTTTTAGAGATGTGGGTGTGATCTCTCTTAAAGACACAAATGTATCAATCCCCAAGTGATTCTGAATTCTACAATGCAAGCTATAAAAGGAGATCAAGAGATTTCACAAACTAGTATGAGGAACTAGTTGTAAACAAATGATCAAACGATGATGATGGAGAAGATAAAAGCTACAAAGATGTACAAACTAAGATTGATTCACCATTATATTAAGCATGCTATGTGATCTAGATTTAAAATAAGAATAAGAAATTATGATAACGCTAAATGCTTATAAAAAACTCTAGAGCTAAACTATCATGATAACAATGCAAAAATGAGAGATGATTTTGCTCTTGGCAAGGCCACTTGGGAGAAGGTTGAGGGCTTGGGTGAGGTGGCATCTATGTGGCATCCATATGGGAGCCACATAGGAGATATATAGGCTAAAGGGGATGGCCACGCAAAAGGTCAACTTGAGACAAGATAGGCATCTAAGGTTTGAAGGGTCCAAGGTTGCTCACACATGTGTGAGCAACATTGGAGAAATGAGGGGACCAAGTTGTAAGAATGGAGTTGGATAATTTAAGGAAGTTTGGTGGCTTCCTTGGGAAAAGTTTCTCACACATGTGTGAGCAACTCATTAGCACTAATGAGGTTAGGAATCTCCTTTTTAAGTGGGATTAGTGGATAATTAAGTGGGAGGGTAGGTTTAACAAGTGGGATGGTAGGGGTGGGGTAGGTTTCTAGGTTGGGTTTAGATTAAATTCAAATAAAATTTAAATCAATTATAGTTTAGAAGAATCAAGAATGTGAGGGAATTTAATAAATATACATTTATTAAAGGGGGATTTTGTGAGGCAAATGTAATAAATTGATTTAATACATTGAGATAGTATTTAAATTACTTTTAAATACAAAAAGAGAAATGAAACTATTTAATTGATTAACTTAAATTGTTAGATGAATATAATTAATTGATTATAGGAATTCTTAATTAAAATAAATTTAATTAATAAAGTTAATTTCTAGATGTCTACACCTACACAAGAGATATCTCAACTAGGAGGACACAAGTCTCCACCAACAAAAGGATGTCATATCACTTCCAAGAAATAACATGCTTCCTGTGGATACATTTAGCACAATAAGTTGTAAGAGCCTTGTATCTTTCTTTCAAGGCTTCAACATGTCCTTTGCTAAAAAAATTTTGGGCCTGCAAGAGTCATCACCTACTATTTGATAGACACACTTTCTGTGAAGTCTTCTACATGGTGTCACCACACTTCCCCTTGAAACTATGTGAGCATTCTCTCCATAGTGAAATGTGATTATGAAAGTGTTATCTCTAACTATGGGCATTTTAAATGTCAGTCTCTTTTTTATTGTAGAAGGTATTTTTGTGCGCTTTCTACATGTAGTCTCCGTATAACCATTCAACACTTTTGATTTGTGGGAGCCTCCATGATGATCTTGTGCTACACATGCTGCCTTTCCTTCTTTCTAGTTTCATCACACATAATTAATTCTCATGTATTTAAGATTTTTGCAGAGGGTCAAAAGATTTTTTTTGAGGTTGGCTTTTTTTGGGAGAGTGATATGTTTTCTCTATTGTACTCATTAACCGAGGGCCATTATGATCTTGTGGTTAAAATGTTTTGGATGGAGGACATGTGAGGTGCAAGTGGCAAGATTTCCATATGTGTGGGAGGCTAATCATTGTGAGAAAATGATAAACCAAAAAAGAATTTATAACTGCAACCTTTGATGGACATAATGGAGGGTTTGTAGGAATATTTTATAGAGAATGATCTTTTTTGATATTTAAGCAGAGCTCTACTCTACATAGTAGGGGTTGACATTTCTTTATTTTAAAAGACTTAAAAATTTCAAGCAACAACATATATATTTTATTCCTCAAAGATCTTAGCATTATTCTTAGGCTCTTAATAGAAGTCAATGTATCAAATTGTTCTTTTTTCCTTTGGTGTGTATTTCTTCTCTATCCTGTGGCTATTTTATTTACTTTTCTCTATATCATCATTTTGAGATAGAATTTGTGCTCTCTTATTTATGATTTTGTATAGGTTTTCTTGATTTTAAGATTATGGAGTCATGTTTTATAACTCTTTCTATGATCTATAATATTTTTGATGCATAATATCTTATGGAGATGAAATTTTGAATTGTTCAATAATGTATAATTTAATGTATTGCCTTAGATTTATTTTAGTATATATTTTTCCCCTTTTCCTCCTTGTAGAAGTAATTGAAGAGTCGAATTCTAAAATCTTGGAGGCTATTTAGTGGAGCACAATTTGTCCCCTAACCACTGAACTTCTCATAAGGTTATTTCTCCTAACTGCCATCTTTTGAGATCAAAACTTTCCAAGGAAAGGAGATATCCTAGAATCCACTCTAGGACACTCGTCATAATTTAATGGTAGTTTAGGAAAACTTCAGAGACCTAGGGGACTGATTCCCACATAAGTTCACAATCATATTTAATCCATATTTAACCAATATCTCACATATCACCAAATTGAATCATAATAACATTAGATATAATATCATCATAAAAGATCACATCAAGTTCTCATAAGGACCCAAACACCAATTGCAAGCATGCATCTCAATATAATTACATTGATGACCAACATGTTAAGGGATCCTCATTTTGAACATTAGGGTGGTCCATACACACCATGAGTCATAGAGGCACCACATACACATAGACTAGAGCATAGAATAATCACACGGGGCCAAAACAAAACCATAACATATGCATTCCTAGATACATAGTCGAACTAGGTTCATATCAACACTTCCAAAAGCTACAAATGGTTTAGTAATTAATATGGCCACCACATTAATTATCTCTTTAGAGTGCTTTTATTGTAAGAATACAACAAAACATTAAGAAACATTCATATTAATAGGTCTATGATATTTTTATATAACTACACCATTTGAGGGTAACTCTAATGGAGTAGGTTATAAGAAGTGCATTAAATTTGCTAAAAAATACTCTCAACTCAAGATTAGAGAAACCTCCCAAAAATGCCAACTACCTCTTATAGAAACCAAACTAACCATTGTGTTCCTTTTGCAAATTCTACAATATTATCTTAAATGGAATGATAACAAGATGTTTATAAACTATCCACGGGTTTTGAATGCATATATTTGCATAAATTTTCACATGCACAGAAGTTTACAATGTGAGGATGCATTCTTTTCCAACATGCATGCCAATTATTTGCATCACTAGCTCCTTATGGTTCAACCCCACAAGTTGCAAATGCATTAATGAGTATAGAAAGATCAAAATATTCTCATATTCTCTCTAAATTATTAAAGAAACATTCTCTCTTCATGTCAATGAAAAATTGGCAAGAAAGTTTATTTGGAAATTTATTATTCTATATACATGTTTTATTGTGAATACTAAGTGGGAATTAGGAGGGGCTAAAATTTCCTTAGTTAATATTTTCTTTCTATTTAGGGATTATTTCTCTCTCTAATAGAGTTATAGTTACTATTGAATCACCCCCAATTTACAATTTATATTTTGTATTGTATTTGTAGGTTAAGAAGGATAATTGTTATTTCTAAGAACTAATACTTTTGAAGCTATTTCTGATAAGCTTTTGATCTTGATCCATAATTATAGAACCATCTTAAAAAAATTTCTAGGATTTCCACTAAAATCTTTAACAAAATTTGAGCCATCCCTCAAGAGGAGCATTCCAAATTATTATCATTCATGAGTTTTTTGAGCAATTAATAACTTATTCTCATGAATGAGGGTGAGGGTGAGTATGAGACATCCTCCTCTCTTCATTAATTTATCATCAATGATCCTAGGGATTCTCCCCTCTTTTTTTTCACATTGTTAAAAACTTATTCTATTGTGTTGCCCAATTTACTTCAAACTACTTTTGTTAATATTTGTTTCTCTTAAAATATACATTTTTTTTTTTTTTCTAGAGCTCCCCCATGATAATGGATGAGCCTACAATCTCAATATAGAAAAAGGTGGATTTTTTGAAGAGTGATTAAAAATAACTACTTGTATAAAATATTAAGGGATAAGTTTTGTTATTTCTAGTTTGGTTTTGCATACAACAACAACTAACTCTAATATTGTAGTTTTCTAATTTTGATCCACACCATTTTATTTAATCCTTCTTCTCAAGGATGAAAATATTTTTGATTGACAACTGCTTCTCAACATTAAAAATTTATTATTTTGGGTTATTTACTCTGTACATCTTATATTATGATTCCCTTAACCCATCTCTTTTTTATAATGGAATATTTCCTCTCACTTTGTATCTTTAATTAAACTTCAAAATTTTTCTTTCATCTATTACATTAGGAGATATTTGAGAGCAACATTCTCATTCCACGAGTCTTCCTACGATACGACCATTTAAATATTCTTTATTTCTCTTGAGAAGGCACACTAAAACAAGGACTTGAATGAGTGTGAAATTGTAAGAAGTTACATTCAATAGCAAATACAAAATCATCACATTCACTAGCGAATGCAGAATCAAAATTAATTAAAACCAATTCACAAGTTATCACAATTTTACACAACAAAGGTGCAATTTTCTCAAATATAAATAATCACATGAAACCCAATCCAAATTCAAAATTATCTTGTCATGAAGGTCAAGTTGGGTATGTGAGTTTAATTTTGTTTATAATATCAATAGGCTAGGAGGATACTTTTGATTAATGAAGACATTTTATAGAGAAATATACTAGGAATATTAATGTTATCATCCATCATACAAGGAAAGTTAAGTGATAAATATAATTAATTTCCAAGTACGATTGGAGATAACAATAATACATCTAAAAAATTTAGTATTAATTCATAAATATGACACTAAAAAATAATAAAAAATCAACTTAGATCTTATTCTAAAATTGATAGACTTGTAAGGTATAAATTTAATATTGCTAAAGACTAATACATATTATGTTGTAATTACTAAACCATATACAATAATAAAAAGACATGTTAGAATCATTCCAAAAATTAACAAACTGATAAATAAGGCAAAATTTTCATCTATGTAGATTTGAACAAATTGAGGGTCCTTTCTTGTGATATTGATGCCAAAAAATTATAAGTATTGGTGTGCTTAAAAGCTTCACCATTACGCTTTGAACTATGTTAAATCTTTATATGTGTATCATTCTTGAATATTTGTATTCAAAAAACATTTATCATTTAAATGTTGACATAACTTTAATCTCACAATAATTATTCATCTACTACTTTGAGTGGAATTTTATTCTAATTCTGAATAATGCCAAGTTCATCAAAAGTTCCAAACCTTAAGAAGCAAACTATTAAGTTGTAGTTATTTGGAAGAATAGGTCAGCTTATTTTAGGGAAATATGGTGGAGGAAGTACTCAAGAAGAACAATAATAGATCCTTAACCATTGATGATATTTTTATCTCCATAGAAGAACATGTTTTTGGTAGGGCATATTTTTCTACAAGGACTATAATGTACAAGGTACATAATCAAATCTATGAAATACTATCAATCCATCATTTTTATATATATAAAAAGGTAAAATAAAAAGAATAAATGTAGTCTAATGCTACTAGATAATACATACGAACAAATGTTAACTATCCAACAAAAGTAAATTGAACAACAAACGATAAAAAATTAAAAAATTTATTGTCAACTTGCAAAATTATCTTCTTACTCAACTTTTCATCATTATTACAATCTTGAGATAAAAGCTACATTACTAAAAGATGGTAATAAAGGTGTTAAAAAATTCTTACTATATCATAAAGTCTATTATGTTCTTATTTATAACAAATATACGAAGTTACAACATCTTTCAATATTGGAAATATTTAAAAAGTCTACTAAACAAATAAATGTGTCCAAATTCATTTGGCAAAGTCAACTTGTACAAATCACACACAACTAGAAGTTGTAGTAAAGTCACATACAAACTTTATTTTTAGAAAAGTAATATTATAAAAGTTACTTTAATTAATAAGTCTTTATAAATAGTTATTAGATTACTAACTAAGTACTATTCAACCTATACATATAAATGGGGGCTAAAGAGCCACCCACTTAATTAATCACAATGCAGGATGTTAAAGACCATACATATACACATACACATATTGAATGGAAACCTCATATTTGATATGAATGCATAGTATTAATGTAAGTAGTCTAAACTCATGAGGATAATAACTCAATAGAAACATAAAACTTAGAAGCACATTGACCTATTGAGGGTTTGGTGCACTAAGTCACCCACAAGAATACTAATAATATGAATACGAAGATTCAAATCTACGAGCACAATATCAACACGAAGACTCAAACCTATGAGCACAATAGATTAAAGACACAATACTCATGATCACAATAACCTATTAAAAATTCAAACCTTAATGACAACAATACAATACCACCATTTTACCATAAAACTATGCATTAAATAACAAATAATAAAAATATTATATTACTAAAAAAAATCAAAACATTTATACATCTCTTCAAATTATAAATCCTACATCCCTTCAAATTATATATCACATATCCATTACACCTCCCTTCATATTATCTACACAACCGTCACACCTCCCTTCTAACACAACCATCTCACCTCCTAAAAATGCATGTGACAACTATTGAAGCACTTCGTTACCTGCCCTAGTCAAAAGTCCTAAGACAAGTATGTGTCTTTTCTATGTTCACACAAAATCACACTTAAAATCCATTGACAAACTTTACCCATGGAAATAATCTTCATGTGATAAAGCAAAATGACAACTCAAATAAAAATATTAGATAAGCATTGTGTGTGCCTCACTACTCCTCCATTTCTAAAATGGACAAAGATCCAATAAAATAGGAAATAAAATAATTTTTTCCCATTGGAGCAGATCTTTTTATTTCTATTATTTTATTGCATTAATTGTGAGGAGGCCAGATTCCTTCAAACTCTGGCCTAATAATTCCATGTGCAGTTAACAAGGGATTAATCCATCATTTTTCACAAATAGGAAAGCAGATTTGGTCAAATTAGTAATTAATTAATTACCCCCTACGTTATACATGATGCCATCTCTGATCCCTAAAGAGTTGATTTCAGATCATAAAACAATGCCTTGCAACACAAGAAGTAAGATGAATATACGAAGTCAACATTATAATTTAAATATTATGAAGTCAACATTATAATTTAAATCTAGACTTGATCTATGAGTAGTAGTAGAAAATCAACATTATGACAAATATGTAGACTAAAATTAACAGTATGCAAATTTTTGGTTTACATGGCTGATACCCAAGGAGGAGAGAGGAGTGGGGAAACAGGACATGCCTATTCTAAAGTATGGAGGTGGTTGAGACTAAACGTCAATTTGTCAATTTATCTTGGAATGTCCGGCTTATGACGACATCAGGTCTGATTATGTGGATATTTTAGGGTCTTTTAAGTGTACCTCTCATTACTCCCTTTTCAGCAGTATGGGGGGGTTTCTACTATTGGTTCTATTGCTTCCTTGGTTTGATAGCGTGAGCTATGTATTCAGTATTTGATTCTATGTACTAGGCAGATGCAGTGGTTGGGTACCAATGCAATGGCTGGGTACCTATGCATTCTGGTGAGATGGATCATTTACCATATGGACACTCTTTTCTTTCCTATTTTTGGATGCACTCTTCCAGCTTTGATTGATTAGCTCTTCAGACTTTTGGTGTTTATGCCATCTGTATCTTTGAGTTCAGGTGTTTGCCTTTGTTTGCCTCTTGATTCGAGTAGTGTCATTCGAGGGCACTCATGTAGATTATAGTCTTCTCTACTTGGTCATATTTTAGTGGAGGATCTTCAGATCAGTAGTTACTTCTTGACAGAGTTTACAATTTCTTGCTTTAGTGATGTTGTACATATTCATCTTTGTTCCTATTTCTTGGAACATTCCTAGTTTTGGAGGCTTCTTTAGTCCTTCAGACTAGTCTTTGTCTCTTTTTGGAGTAGAGTTTTTCCCATGTGGTTTTCTCTATTTCTCTGCTTTTTAGAGACTCTCTTTTGTACTTGGTTACCTGATCAGGTCTTTTGTTGTCGGGACCCATTTGCTTTCAGTAGTTCTTTCTAGGTTTTTAGCTGCTCCCAAAGTTCATCTTAAGTGGGGGTGTTAGAGTAATAAAGTATTTTCTTATTAATTGAATCATATTGTTTTAATTATTAAGTCACTTATTACCTCTTTCTACTTAAGCTAAACTTTAGGCATATAATAATTTATTTATTTATTAATTATTATTGTGCAACCTAGGGTTTTCCCTTTTTAGGATTTCTGATCTCCTTTTATAAGGATTGATCTCATAACACTTTGTAACCTTTTTCTGACATTTCATTATTGATTGCAACTTTTGTTTTTGCACATCATGTCTCCATAGCCATTTGCTTCTCTCTCTTTCTGTGACAAGTGTTTGCATGGGTTTCTTGGCAGTTGTGGGTTGTTTATTCATCAACTCCAATATGGGAGGCTAATCATTGTGAGAAAATGATAAACCAAAAAAGAAATTATAACTGCAACCTTTGAGGGACATAATGGAGGGTTTGTAGGAATATTTTACAGAGAATGATCTTTTTTGATATTTAAGCAAAGCTCTACTCTACATAGTAGGGGTTGGCATTTCTTTATGTTAAAAGACTTAAAAATTTCAAGCAACAACATATATATTTTATTCCTAAAAGATCTTAGCATTATTCTTTGGTTCTTAATAGAAGTCAATGTATCAAATTGTTCTTTTTGCCTTTGTTTTGTATGTCTTCTCTGTCCTATGGCTATTTTACTTACTTTTCTCTATATCATCATTTTGAGATAGAATTTGTGCTATCTTATTTCAACTTTTGTAGAGGTTTTCTCGATTTTAAGATTATGGAGTCATTTTTTATAACTCTTTCTATGATCTATAATATTTATGATGCATTATACCTTATGGAGATGAAATTTTGAATTGTTCAATAACCTATAGTTTAATGTAGTGCCTTAGATTTATTTTATTATATCTTTTTCCCCTTTTCCTCCTAGTAGAAGTAATTGAAGAGTCAACTTCTAAAATCTTGGAGGCTATTTAGTGGATCACAATTTGTCCCCTAACCACTGAACTTCCCATAAGGTTGTTTCTCCTAACTGCCAACTTTTGAGATCAAAACTTTCCAAGGAAAGGAGATATCCTAGAATCTAATTTAGGACACTCGTCACAATTTAATGATGGTCTAGGAAAACTTCATAGACCTAGGGGAATGACTCTCACACAAGTTCATAATCATATTTAATCCATATTTAACCAATATCTCACATATCACCAAATTGAAGCATAATAACATTAGATACAATACCATCATTAAAGATCACATCAAGTTCTCATAAGGACCCAAACACCAATTGCAAGCATACATCTCAATAAAATTACATTGATGACCAACATGTTAAGGGATCCTCATTTTGAACATTAGGGTGGTCCATACACACATTGAGTCATAGAGGTGCCACATACACATAGAATAGAGCATATAATAATAACATGTGGCCAAAACAAAACCATAACCTATGCATTCCTAGATACATAGTCAAACTAGGTTGAGATCAACACTTCCAAAAACTACAAATGGTTTAGTAATTAATATGGCCACCACATTAATTATCTCTTTAGAGTCCTTTTATTATAGGAATACACCAAAATATTAAGAAACATTCATATTAATAGGTCTATAATATTTTGATATAACTACACCATTTGAGGGTAACTCTAATGGAGTAGGTTATAAAAAGTGCATTAAATTTGATAAAAAACACTCTCAACTCAAGATTAGAGAAACCTCCCAAAAATGCCAACTACCTCTTATAGAAACCAAACTAACCATTGTGTTCCTTTTGCAAATTCTACAATATTATCTTAAATGGAATGATAACAAGATGTTTATAAACTATCCACGAGTTTTGAATGCATATATTGCATAAAGTTTCACATGCACAGAAGTTTACAATGTGAGGATGCATTCTTTTCCAACATGCATGCCAATTATTTGCATCACTAGCTCCTTATGGTTCAACCCCACAAGTTGCAAATGCATTAATGAGTATAGAAAGATTAAAATATTCTCATATTCTCTCTAAATTATTAAAGAAACATTCTCTCTTCATGTCAATGAAAAATTGGCAAGAAAGTTTATTTGGATTTTTATTATTCTATATACATGTTTTATGGTGAATACTAAGTGGGAATTAGGAGGGGCTAAAATTTCCTTAGTTAATATTTTCTTTCTATTTAGGGATTATTTCTCTCTCTCTAATAGAGTTATAGTTACTATTGAATCACCCCTAATTTACAATTTATAGTTTGTACTGTATTTGTAGGTTAAGAAGGATAATTGTTATTTCTAGGAACTAATACTTTTGAAGCTATTTCTGATAAGCTTTTGATCTTGATCCATAATTATAGAACCATCTTAAAAAAATTTCTAGGATTTCCACTAAAATCTTTAACAAAATTTGAGCCATCCCTCAAGAGGAGCATTCCAAATTATTATCATTCATGGGTTTTTTGAGCAATTAATAACTTATTCTCATGAATGAGGGTGAGTATGAGACATCCTCCTCTCTTCATTAATTTATCATCAATGATCCTAGGGATTCTCCCCTCTTTTTTTTCACATTGTTAAAAACTTATTCTATTGTGTTGCCCAATTTACTTAAAACTACTTTTGTTAATATTGTTTCTCTTAAAATATACATCTATTTTTTTTTTCTAGAGCTCCCCCATGATAATGGATGAGCCTACAATCTCAATAGAGAAAAAGGTAGATTTTTTGAAGAGTGATTAAAAATAACTACTTGTATAAAATATTAAGGGATAAGTTTTGTTATTTCTAGTTTGGTTTTGCATACAACAACAACTAACTCTAATATTGTAGTTTTCTAATTTTGATCTACACCATTTTATTTAATCCTCCTTCTCAAGGATGAAAATATTTCTGATTGACAACTAGTTCTCAACATTAGAAATTTATTCTTTTGGGTTATTTACTCTGTATGTATCTTATATTATGATTCCCTTAACCCATCTCTTTCATATAATGGAATATTTCCTCTCACTTTGTATCTTTGATTAAACTTCAAAAATTTTCTTTCATCTATTACATTAGGAGATATTTGAGAGCAACATTCTCATTCTACGAGTCTTCCTACAATATGACCATTTAAATATTCTTTATTTCT
Organism: Chamaecyparis obtusa; assembly: GCA_027943335.1. Classification (NCBI taxonomy): domain Eukaryota; kingdom Viridiplantae; phylum Streptophyta; class Pinopsida; order Cupressales; family Cupressaceae; genus Chamaecyparis; species Chamaecyparis obtusa. The sequence continues at coordinate 1,228,421 of BSBK01004862.1, forward strand.
CTAGAGAAGGCACACTAAAATAAGGACTTGAATGAGTGTGAAATTGTAAGAAGTTACATTCACTAGCAAATACAAAATCATCACATTCACTAGCGAATGCATAATCAAAATTAATTAAAACCAATTCACAAGTTATCACAATTTTGCACAACAAAGGTGCAATTTTCTCAAATCTAAGTAATCACATGAAGCCCAATCCAAATGAATCCAAATTCAAAATTATATTATCATGAAGGTCAAGTTGGGTATGTGAGTTTAATTTTTTGTATAATATCAATAGGCTAGGAGGATACTTTTGATTAATAAAGATATTGAATAGAGAAATATACTAGGGAATATTAATGTTATCATCCATCATACAAGGAAAGTAAAGGGATACATATAATTAATTTCCAAGTATGATTGGAGATGATAACAATACATCTAAAAAAATGAGTATTAATTCATAAAACCAACACTAAAAACTAATAAAAAATCAACTTAGATCCTATTCTAAAATTGATAGACTTGTAAGGTATAAATTTAATATTGCTAAAGACTAATATGTATTATGTTGTAATTACTAAACCATATACAATAATAAAAAGACATGTTAGAATCATTCCAAAAATTAACAAACTGATAAATAAGGCAAAAATTTCATCTATGTAGATTTGAACAAATTGAGGGTCCTTTCTTGTGACATTGATGCCAAAAAAATATAAGTATTGGTGTGCTTAAAAGCTTCACCATTACGCATTGAACTATGTTAAATCTCTTAAAAGCTTCACCATTACACATTGAACTATGTTAAATCTTTATTTGTGTATCATTCTTGAATATTTGTATTCAAAAAACATTTTTGATTTAAATGTTGACATACGTTTAGTCTCACAATAATTATTCATCTACTAATTTGAGTGAAATTTTATTCTAATTTTGAACAATGCCAAGTTCATCAAAAGCTCCAAACCTTAAGAAGCAAACTATTAAGTTGTAGTTATTTGGAAGAATAGGTCAACTTATTTTAGGGAAATATGGTGGAGGAAGTATTCAAGAAGAACAATAATAGATCCTTAACCATTGATGATATTTTGATCTCCATAGAAGAACATGTTTTTGGTAGGGCATATTTTTCTACAAGGACTATAATGTACAAGGTACATAATCAAATCTATGAAATACTATCAATCCATCATTTTTATATATATAAAAAGGTAAAATAAAAAGAATAAATGTAGTCTAAGGCTACTAGATAATACATACGAACAAATGTTAACTATCCAACAAAAATAAACTGAACAACAAAATATAAAAAAATAAAAAATTTATTGTCAACTTGCAAAATTATCTTATTACTCAACTTTTCATCATTTTTACAATCTTGAGATACAAGCTACATTACACAAAGATGGTAATAAAGGTGTTAAAAAAATTCTTACTATATCATAAACGCTATTATGTCCTTATTTATAACAAATATATGAAGTTACAACATCTTTCAATATTGAAAATATTTAAAAAGTCTACTAAACAAATAAATGTGTCCAAATTCATTTGGCAAAGTCAACTTGTACAAATCACAACTAGAAGTTGTAGTAAAGTCACATACAAACTTTATTTTTAGAAAATTAATATTATAAAAGTTACTTTAATTAATAGGTCTTTATAAATAGTTATTAAATTACTAACTAAATACTATTAAACCTATACATATAAATGGGGGCTAAAGAGACACCCACTTAATTAATCATAATGTAGGGTGTTAAAGACCATACATATACACGTACACGTACAGGTACATGTACGTATATTGAATGGAAATCTTATATTTGATATGAATGTAGAATATTAATGTAAGTAGTCTAAACCCATATGGATAATAATCCAATAGAAGCATAAAACTTAGAAGCACATTGACCTATTGAGAGTTTGGTACACTGAGTCACCCACATGAATACTAGCAATATCAACACGAAGACTCAAACCTATAAGCACAATAGATTAAAGACACAATACTCATGATCACAATAACCTATTAAAAGTTCAAACCTTAATGCCAACAACACAATACCACCATTTAACCATAAAACTACACATTAAATAACAAACAATAAAAATATTATATCACTAAAAAACAATCAAAACAATTGTACATCCCTTCAAATTATATATCACATATCCATTACACCTCCCTTCATATTATCTACACAACCATCACACCTCCCTTCTAACACAACTATCTCACCTCCTAAAAATGCATGTAACAAATATTGAAGCACTTCGTTACCAGCGCTAGCCAAAAGTCCTAAGACAAGTATGTGTCTTTTCTATGTTCACACAAAATCACATTTAAAATCCATGGACAAACTTTACACACGGAAATAATCTTCATGTGATACAGCAAAATGACAACTCAAATGAAAATAATAGATAAACATTGTGTGTGCCTCACTACTCCTCCATTTCTAAAATGGACAAAGATCCAATAAAATAGGAAATAAAATATATTTTTCCCATTGGAGTGGATCTTTTTATTTCTATTATTTTATTGCATTAATTGTGAGGAGGCCAGATTCCTTCAAACTCTGGCCCAATAATTCCATGTGCAGTTAACAAGGGATTAATCCACCATTTTTAACAAATAGGAAAGCAGATCTGGTCAAATTAGCATTAATTAATTACCCCCCTCTACACGTTATATACGTGCTGCCATCTCTATGTTAATGGAATCTTTGACATCCCCGTTCAGTCTGGTGGGCAGCGGGAATTTCGACCCAAAGAAAGAGGCATAGGTATGTGTCACAAGGCTACTGTTCTGTCATAGATATGGCTGTTATTGGGTAGTGTTTTCTGCCTCCAGATCAGCTCTAGATTCGGAGGGGAATTTCTATTTCAGCTTTATTATCACTTTTTCAGACACCCAACTGTGTTTTCTTTCGTTTGTATTTGGTTTTGGCAGGGGGAGATCTGTTCGCCATGGCGACGAGTATGTGGACTGTGCTTTTGGGTCTTTTGGTTTTGTCTGTGGCTGTTTCGGCAGCAGTTTCAGACTTTTCCATTGTAAGCTATGATCTGAGCAGAGATGATAAAATCATGGAACTCTATGAGGAGTGGCTTGTAGAGAATGGTAAGGTTTACAATGGGCTGGATGAGAAACAACAGAGATTTAAGATATTTAAGGACAATCTGTTGTTTATCAGTGAGCACAATATGGAGAATACGGCATCCTACAAATTGGGTCTGAACAAGTTTGCAGATCTGAGCCATGAGGAATTCAAGGCTAAGTATTTGGGTGTTAAGCCTGATGCTAAGAAGAGGCTTTCGAAGTCTCCCAGCCCTCGATATCAGTATAATGATGGTGAATCGTTTCCCGATTCGATTGATTGGAGAGAGAAGGGAGCTGTGACTGCAGTTAAAGACCAGGGGTCTTGTGGTAAGTCTTTCTAAACCTTAACTCTGTTCAGTCCAGGTTTTGATACAGAAAATACATGCTTTGAAATACTAGTTTATGGCAGATTTGACCTTCCTATACTGGTCACTTAAGAGGGCATATACGTTTAGAGCGAATATCTTTAATGTTTAGTTTTTGTACTAACATGCAGATAGTAATAATAAGGTTAGTAGATCGGGGAAATGGAATTCTTGGCTGTAACATTTGAATCGATTCAGTATTTTGAAAAAAAATTAACTACTTTCTCTTAATTTATTTAATTTTTGTAATTTTTTTTCACTAATATAATCATTGAAAATATGGCTTCTTGGTTGTAGTAGAAATGGGTATATGGATTAATGGATAATAAGATTGGAGTGTAATCAGGATTATTTTTTTCCGTTTTTTGTATAATTATGGTGGTTATGGGTATATGAACTAATGACGGATGATGTTTTAGTGTAATCAGGGTTTCTTGTTCTTTTCCTTTTATGTATAATTATGGTATTTGTGGATACATCTGTGTATATTAGATTCAGTTCTCTACCATGACAATAAAAATGAGTTTGGTATAAGAAGTTTGTGATATTATGCGTCTGTTCCCTTTTTTATCAATATAGTTTGATAATAAATTAATGGTTGCATGAGTTATACTTTTTTAATGTTTAACCCCTTTACATCAATGAAAGGAGTATGATGCGGCGAAGGTGTATAAAAATGCATGTTTTTGTTTTGTTCATTAAATCAGTACAGTGATTGTAGATATAGTAATGGCACTAAATGGGTACTTTTTAGATTCAACCCCTCTGCGGGTATGGCAATAAAAGCATTTAGAGTCAATTAAGAGTCATTTATTGTTGATATGTATTTATACTGTATATGTGTATATAGAATCATAGCTAATAACAATGAGTGGATACATGCGTATTGTTTACATTTAATTCTTTTCGTGGTTAACAGAAAATAGAACATATTTCTGTTTTCTTATCAATATAACAATTGTGTAGATTCATTGCTAATAATAGATGATCCTTGAGTATCTTTTATATCGAAGTTTTCCTGTGGGAAATAGGAAAAAAACATATTTCCAGGCTTTTATCAATATATTAGCTGTGGATATTGGAATAAAAATTCATAGCTAATCAACATATAGCGGGATGCATGGGCATTTTTATATTTCAGCCTGTAAATAGGGCTTTAACTCTTGGGTGGGTACAAGTAGTATATTAGTGAAGGAGGCCAGGAATCTTAATAATAAGTGTGAAAATTTACAAGCAATGGACACGGAACAGCTTGAATTTATAGATACCTATTATTGAATTAGTTGTTCTATTTTGAACTTGCTAAGATTCACATATAGAACTTTCATTACCATGCTGAATGCTATACTGGCGCCTTAGAGGTTAATAGTTTTCCGAGAGTGTGGATTGGCCTATCAACAATAATGACATAGCTTTGATAATGGGGCCACACTTATGCAATCCTACTACCAATTGCAGGAAGTTGCTGGGCTTTCTCAGCTATTGCTGCCGTGGAGGGCATAAATCAAATTGTGACAAAGGATTTAATTTCACTGTCCGAGCAAGAATTGGTGGACTGTGATACGTCCTACAATGAGGGCTGCAATGGTGGACTCATGGATTATGCTTTTGAATTTATCATAAGCAATGGAGGAATAGATTCTGAGAAGGATTATCCTTACACAGCATATGATGGGAGCTGTGATACTTACCGGGTAATTTTTGTACTTTGCATTAATGTAAAATTGGCTCATTTTATGAGTGTTTTGTACTAATTTTTGGATGGAATATGCCTACAGAAAAATGCCCATGTGGTTACTATTGATAGTTATGAAGATGTGCCTGCCAATGATGAAGCTTCGCTGAAGAAGGCTGCTGCCAACCAGCCTATTAGCGTGGCCATCGAAGCCAGCGGGAGGGGATTCCAGTTCTATACATCTGTGAGTAATCTGTTTATATTATGATGTTTGTTTATATATTTATTAGTTAATTATACTCATGAACTGAATGACGATTGCATTTAGTTAATTAGTTCTAGCGCCTGAGCTCCGAAAATCATAGGGTGGAGAATTCTTTGTTGAGGGGACTAAGCCTGTCCAATAGAGTTTAGTGCCTCAACCATCAATTGCCCTGATAGGTTTTGAAACCACGGTTGGGTGTTTAAGATTCTTTGGGCGTTATATGGTCAAATGGCAAACTAGAAGACATTTGTATCCTTTGTGAGAATTTGATATAAATTTGGAAGAACATAACCCATTCAAAAACAGCATTCCATATGTCTATGGAATTTGAATGCCTTGCATGAAATGTCCTACATTGTTATTTTCGATTTCACAGTTTTCCCACAAATGTATGCGTATTTCAATAAATTACTAGTGTCTGGAATTTGTCACTTAGACAAAATTAAATGTTTTGACTCAGTGAATTGGTGAGGAGTGAATGGGTGAGGTTATAAATGGGGACTTCATTTCTAATAGGATTTGAATCTTGATGATAAGAAGAACAACACAACAATTTAACTATTATTAGATACTACTATTGACAACATACAAAAGATATATACGCATATTGATGATTTAAAAAATTATTGATTAGACCACTAAGTTGAAGCCATCTGTCAGGGCAGTGGAAGGCTGAGGATTTTACCTATACTGGACAGGTGGACTCCCTCACCATTGAACTCTCTAGAAGGTAAAAGTTACCTGATAGGGCGAGAGGAAGGCTGAAAATTTCAAGTCCACTGGAGTTGTGGATTCCCCTCCAAAGAACATTGTGCTTGATGGCGGTTACACTAATTCAGCCATCTACAGAGTCCTTTAATAAATTTGTGCGAATGACTAGAATAGGCTTAAGTGCTACATTTATGCCTAAAACCATTTAGTGAAGACGCACAGAAGCGTGGAAAGGCATTTCTGTGCCTCAAGCAACTTTCGCAACTTTGATTTGTGGCATTCTACTCAGTTAAACATCCTACTTAGCAATGTATTGCCTCTTTTGGCGGTCTCTCTCTTTGTCTTTCACACACATTTTAAGTTATAGCTGCATATCCTTCGTTCAAAGTTCCTACTCTCTCTAAGCTGCTGAGAAGTATACTTATAAGTGTAGCTGATCCCTGAAGAGTTGGTTTCAGATCATAAAACAATGCCCTGCAACACAAGAAGTAAGATGAATATTATGAACTCAACATTATAATTTAAATATTATGAAGTCGACATTATTATTTAAATCTAGACTAGATCTATGAGTAGTAGTATAAAATCAACATTATGACAAATATTTAGACTAAATTAGCAGTATGCAAATTTTTGGTTGACATGGCTGATATCTAAAGAGGAGTGGGAAAACAGGACATGCCTATTCTGTAGTATGGAGGTGGTTGAGACTGAATGCCAATTTATCTTGGAATGCCCGGCTTATGATGACATCAGGTATGATTATGTGGGGTACTTTAGGAACAGGCAGCTTAAGCTACCTATTTGAGGAAAATCAATTAAGCAGAACTGCAAACTTGATGATCAAAATCCACCGCTGAAGAGCAGATTTAAATAAGAGGTTACAGCTGACTTAGGTTTCGTGGCACCCTATCCAGAAGTGTTTGCCTGTTGTATATCCCATAAGCTGCTTTAGCCTCATAGACATTATTAAAATCTTTTTTTCATTCATTCACATGCCATTAGCATTTCTCATTTCATGTGCAATGTATATATTTCTTTTAACCGATTGTTTGTATTTTTTAGTGTTTCATTTTGATATGATACAAATAATTGGCCATCTAATAATTAGCTACTGGTGTCTTGAATGCCAATTAATCTGTTTGACTACTGACAGATGTGAATTTCTGATTGTGATTTCTTCTCATATTTTCAGGGTGTGTACACAAGTGCCTGTGGGACTCAGTTGGACCATGGTGTCACCTTGGTTGGCTATGGCACGTCTAATGGTACAGACTACTGGACTGTCAAGAATTCCTGGGGAAAAAGTTGGGGTGAGAAGGGATTCATCAGACTCCAGAGAAACGTAGAAAGCAACACTGGCATGTGCGGGATTGCCATGGAGGCATCTTACCCCATTAAGAAGGGAGCCAACCCTCCAAACCCAGGCCCTTCTCCTCCTTCCCCTGTGAAACCCCCCACCATGTGTGATAATTATTATTCCTGCCCAGAAAGCAACACTTGCTGCTGTGTCTTCGACTTCGGTGGGGACTGCTATGCATGGGGCTGCTGCCCTCTAGATTCTGCTACCTGCTGCGAAGATCACTACAGCTGCTGCCCTAATGACTTCCCTGTTTGCAATGTGGATGCTGGAACGTGCAACAAGGTCAGTTCAGTTTGTTTCTTTTATTTTGGCATTTCAGTTTCGATTAGCTTCGTCACAGTCTCAAGTTTTTTTTTAATGGCAATGGGTTCAGCCCCTTGCTCCTTTTTTTAATGTTTGCATTTCAATTTTTAGATTTTTATCGTGGATTTTACTGGAGGACTGTTTTCCCTGTGTTTTTAAAACCAAATCTGTATTAAGTGCTTATTTTAATGGGCTTTTTTTCCAGAATTTTGAGTAAGCTTGGTTGTCCCTAAATTTTTTTCTGGAAGGCTAATGAATCCAATTCATCGTTTTTTGCACCTTTTTTTATTGCAGTTTTATTTCATATGGAATTCTTTTTCCTTGATAAATTTTGGATGAAGCCATTGATTTTTTTTCTTGGACCTGGTATCACATAAGGCAATATGTGAAATGCTAATGGAGCTATCATTCTTAATAGTGCTTGCTCTCTTTATTTAGATCATGTTGTATTACTCTTTTTTTTGGTTTTGGTCTCTTTCCTTGATAAATTCTGGATGAAGTTATTGACTGTTTTTGAAAAGATAATGCTTACAGAATCTAATTGGAATTCTTAAAATACAAAAAGGACAATGTAATTTAATGGGTATTAATGTCCTTTATGTTAATTCATACAAATCTAATGGGAATTCCTAAGATAGATAAATAATAATGGAATTTAATGGCTATTAATGTTCTTTGTTGTTAGTATTCAATAAGTAGCCATGTCCAGGGAGTGTTTAAGATATGATCTATTCAACATGTTTTGACTATGGCATTATTCCACAAGTTTTTAGTAAACTCTGACACTTTTTTCTGTTCTGTGTGACAGAGTGGTGGTAAGAGTCCGTTTGGAGTGAAGATGCTGAAACGTACCCCTGCCATGCCTCATTATGCCCAAAAGGCCGCTGAATAGGATTCACAGTTTCTCATTTGAGAGGCCTTAATTACATAGCCACTCAGATTTCCTCTGCATCAGCGGAAGCTTTTGTTTTGGCACTGTACATAAATATTCTTACTATTGCAATTAGTATTGTTTTAGGCCAGTGGGTAGTCAGTCCTTGAACAGAATCCATTGATGTTTTCCTTAAGCAATAGTATGTTGGCTACTTAAGTTGTAGTATTTAGTTCCATCTATCTAGACCTTGTTATTATTTGTTTCTTGTAAATGCAAGTTAGTCTGATTGTATGTATGGGCTCGACCCTGGTCCGAAAGAAATCCAGAAATATGGTGGCTCGCATGTACCACCTCGTTCAGGAAAGTGATTAATTTGTTTATATTTCTATATATACTCGCTACGGATGAATGTGTATTTATCCATTTGTGGGCATGTTTATTAGACTTACATCTGTTTTCATGTTAAAATATGATTTTATAAGTTTATTTGTAATAAGAATCTGGTTTGTGTTAATATCATATGCAAAAGGTAATCTTCCAACACCAAAAACCAAAATAATGTGCAGAGATATGCAAGTGCCAAGAATACTAAAATTACTGCCAGTTTTTGTTTTATTTTGTTTTGTAATGAAAATGAATTGGGTATTGTCGCCTTTGACCTACGTGGCACCCATATATCTTGTCTTTTTGGGAAAGCTCTGCATATTAGAATTCTTTAATGCCATGACTGACAAACCAATGTTTCAGTCTGACTCACTGAAGAGCTGGATATTTTGGGCAGTGTGTCAATCTGAAGGATTATATTTGTATGTAGGGGAAAGGATCTAGCCTTAATTTTCAAAATTTTAAATAATTTCAAAATCAAATGTGGTATCAAGATTCTAAAAAAAAGAGAGTGATATTTGTACATTAAATCATGTTTTATTATTGTGTTGACGTGGCATCATATTATTTGTTACTTTTTAGATTTAAAAACTGCATTTCATTTAAATACAAATAGACATTTTCATTCATGACAACTAGAAAGTCACAATTATTAATTCAATAGTATAAAAAATATAGACATTCAACAAATACTATAACAACTATAAAATGAAAAAAATTGCATACATAATCTCTCCTTTTTAAAACTATCTAGTACTTATATTTCTTGTATTTTCAAGAAAACTCTGCATATTCAAATCCTTTAATGTCTTGTTTGACAACCCAATTAAGACTGAATCACTTATAATTGCATTTTTGTGTTTTAACTAAAGAATGTAGACAAAATATTATGAAGGCTATAACACTCAATATTTTAGGCAGAGGATCTAGTTATTGAGCCTTTTAATTTTAGGATTGTCAAAATTTTATTTGAAATTTTAAATCATTTTTATTTTTAAATACCAACGTATTTGGGAAGTCTATTGTTTATAATTAAGGTTTTAGAATCACATTATCAAATAGTAAACATTAAATCAACCAATACTATAATAACTATTAGGAAATTAAATATAAGTTAATAAATTAGAGAACATTAGTTTTATATATAATATTTTATATACAATATAGTAAATTTTTTATACAATTTTAAAATACATTAAAGCAATTGTTTATATAAATCTATTGACCTTGTAACAAAAGGATTTTGCTTACATGAACAAAGAGTGAATATGCATTTACACACCCAAACAACTTATATATAGATAATTACGCCGTAGGCGTTTTCTATTTGAAAAGCCCCAACCTAATTTATTGAATCTAACGATTACAATTGATGGAACCTACAATGACTACCATTGGGAGAATCTCACCCATCCATAGTTTTCCAACAATATTGTCACTTTTTTGAGGGTGTCGTATTTGTCTGATGCAGGACTGTCATTTTTGCATTTATTGGTGAAGCATAGCCAGTGGTGCCTTATCTTACATGCCTTAGTAGAGGAATGAGTCATGTTCCATTGGCTCTGCATCGATGGGACTCAATTCTATCGCCAGAAATGAAGGGCCTTTCTTTCTATCACGGTGGAGGAAGAGGAAATTGACACAGCAAACACTCAATAGTCCAACCACCATTCTCCACCACAAGCGTCTGTTTAGACCCTACCAATGCCCTTCGCCTGTGGAGGGGCCGCTCAAACATGGTGCAGACAATTCACTTAGCTATGGAATTCACGTATTGACCTTGAAATCCTGCATGGCAGCCGACTCAGTAAAACAAAACTCATGTATAACATGCTACCTTGGTCAAAAAGTCTATGTAGTGTGTGAGGAAGCCTCGGGCTGTTGAACACAATGCTCAACAATATCAGAATGTCATTTTTCGTGGTCAACTCATTACTACCTGCTTGTCATGCATTACCATGCGCTGGTGTTGAAAATCCCCTATGTATGGGATCTGTCGCATACACCACACAATTATCAGTGTGCACACCATCGTGCGTGGCAGTGAAGACATCCCCCCGAGACTAGCATCTCTAGTAGCCCAAAACATTCGAGAACAGGGCACAGACAGAGGAACTGCCTGCATAAGCAATTCTATGTTGTTTCTCCAACAAAATTGGTTTTTGGCCCAATTCTCGAGAAATCCTAAGACTCTCTGTCCTTAGATTTGTGAACTAAAAGCCAGATGTTTCAAGCTTTCCAAGAGAAGAATAACAAAATCAATCATCCTCAAAATAAAATAGGAATTCACCTTTCCCGGTTTGGAATTCTGGTGCAGGTAGGAGATATGTTACAGGAATCGAGCTTTACATCTGCCCATTGCATTTTCTTGAAACTCTCAAAAGACTTTTCAACAAATCCATTGGCACATTCCCATGAGACCGCATTTTTGTTAGATAGTTCACAGTCAGAGGCAGGCTGAATGCTGGAAAAAAAAGGCAAAATTTGGCTTTCCATGCCAATCACATTTGCTTGAAAGTTTCAAAAAAGAAGGCCCAGGTTGGACACCCCTCCTACCCTCGGCGTCACAATGATCACTTAGTTATGTTGTAGGCGTTTTCATATGAGAAGGAGGAGTTGAATTTTTAAATCAACGACTCTAAATCTTTCTAAGAGGATGGCCATTGAAAACATCTGTTGCGTTCTTTTTTGCCCCTTTACACGTCATTTGACCTGTAGTATGTCCACAAATTTGTATTCTGGACATCGATGTATCACAATTAGCAAATTTGTATTTTACCTCCGCTCTTCCTATTGGACATAGGCCAGCTTATGCATGGATTATAAATATTGGAATCTATCTCACTTTCTCATCTGCTCTTCCAAACACCAAGTAAACCCTCTCTCTCAACGTATAAGAGCCATGTTAGTAAACATATTTGCACTTAAAAAATACCAACACAAACTGACTCATAATGCCCAAATGAAAGTACAAATGTTACTAACAGTTGGATAGATTATAATTGAATTGATAATCTTCCTCTAAATTGAAAGGTACAACTCCCTCTTAAGATTTACAATGAATTAAACAACTAGATATGTCTTTAACCGGAAGACACAAAGGCAGCCTAACATTACTTATCAACATGGGAAAAATGTGATTAACATATTTAAAGCTTAGAAAGAAATGAATGAATGACCAACAGATCGCTCATCTAATCTACCTAAAACAAAGAAGTAAAGGAGAATTTAACATCTTGTACTACATCCTGAAAAAGAGAGGCAAAACATCTAAGAATGATTGGAATCACCCACAGATTTATTTCAATCAGAAAATCATACACCAAACCTACAGATTTAGATATACAAAATCTATTTTATTCTTAAATGCTTAATATAATGGCCAACTGATCATCATATCTTTGCACAAAAAGACCAACTTTACAAAAATAAAAACAAAATATAAACTCTCCTTTAATCCTCTGCTGTAAATACAAAATTCAAAAAATGTTCTCCCTCTCCTTGTTGCCAACTGACTGCTGAAAAAGAAGAACCCTTGCCTCATCAAAATCTTCCAATAAATAATGTTCAACCCCTTTCCCAGTTAACTGATTCTTGGATACTTTCACCATTTTCTTTCACTTCCCGTAACTTTTTAATGTTATCCCATAACCGATTCTTGAAAATATTTTCTATTCATTCCCCAAAGTTTTTTCCATTTTTCAGAACATGATATCTTTATAGACTATTGATTTTAAAGTTTATAAAGATATAGATTAACATATTAAATGATAATTGGACAACTGACAGTTGAATATGTCAAACAAAAAATAAAAATATTTTAATGCTGGGGTGGACAAAAATATTTATGACAGAAAAAATGGGTCTCCATGTGGGGGAAATAATGTTTTACTCCACCATTGGATCAAGCTCATTTTCAGATATGTGGTCCGAAATCTAGTTACCTAAATTATGACCAGAGCGATTGAGCACATTATACCAAAGCTGAAAGTTACGCATCTCTGAGTATATGTATATAAAACTGTAGAAAATTAGATTTCTTCATCTTCTCTTGCATTCTTTCATTTGGCTTATTTGTCAATGCTGAGCATAAATGGAATTGAATTATCCAGTATTTATATCTATAGGCACCACTTTGGATGATTCATAATCATCAAACCATGTGTTGGAATTAAAAAGCATGCATTTATTCCTTCCAGTAAACTGGATTACCAAACTTCTGTAACTTTTGAACTCTGAAACTCAACTTGAATCATTCTGAATGCTTGAAATTGAAGCACTACCCCTTAGTACATTTACAAAGAAATGAAGCATCATAAAAGGCATGGACTAACTACCACCCAAGGCTTGTTACAATTTACACTTGATGGTTGAACGTTGAACTTTGAACTAAAATAGTTCAAGGTTTGTAGTTCAATGAGAGGAAAGACTTTGCAACACATGTAACTTCAAATAACTCAAAAGAAAGAAAACCATAGAAGCCAATCAATGATGAGAAAGAAAAGGTGGTAACAATGGCTCTGATTGGGGACAAGGACTCTTAAGGACGAAGGAATCTAGCATCTCTGGTGAGGAAATAGTGCCTAGCCATTGGGCAATGGAGTCAAAGACGATATCAGGGAGCTACTTGTAGAGGGTGGAGGGGAGCAGGGAAACACACGAAAACTATTAACACAACAAAAACTAGCCAATCCAAACTTATTTACAAGTATGTACACAGGCAGGAAACTCCCACTAGGAGAACTAGGGAAAGATTACTTACACAAAACCGTTCACAGACTGCAAAAAGAATGAACCTTTTCAGAATAATGGGATGAATCCACGTGAAGCAACATGTACCAGCTACCATCTGACGATCTCTCCAATATTGGAAAACAAATCAATAGAGTGCAAGAACTTTGTAAGTAGACTCATTCCCAAAGGGCCATGTTTCATCATAGATTTCTAGCTGCAATGTGCTGACACCATATTGAATGAGCTGATTTGTATCAAGAAAACCAGTGCCTTCCATATGAATGTTAGAAAAACAAGTTAGACATTTGATTGGACAACATTCTTCAAGAGTGAAAGGATGATCTGCAAGATTGCTCCTTTTAAAATTTGTATTTGAATTTATTTGAAACTTGTTTTCCAAGGATGCATTATGATAAAAAACATCATAAAAAAAAATGATTCCAATATGGGATTACTATCAAGAAACTCATCTTCATAATCAAACTTGAATATCTCTAATTCAGATTGTGTATGTGGTGTCATACCGGAAGCAAAAGAGTTTTCATCATCTTTCTTTTCATAAGATCTCTCATGATTCTTCAATACCTTGGACTGTAAAAACTCTTTACTATCTTGCATGTAATCAATCTGAAAAGACTCAAAATCTGTCTGTATATCAATATGCAAGATAACTTCTATCTTATCTCCACTATACATTTCTTGTTCCAGTTGCTCCATCATACCAACATGATTAAAATTACTTGCTGGAAATACATCATAAAGTGTAAAGGACTTGAAATCTGAAAAATAAATTCTTTCTAGCAAACTTTCATTTAAATTTTCATTTCCAGCTACTTGCTTTTGTTGCTCTTTCATATCAATCTGATCATCATTACTTGTTGGAAAAGTATTAGTGACATCAAATGTAAAAGGATCAAACTCTAAAAAGAAAATTCTTTCAGGAAAGCTTGCACACAATATTCCATCATTGGATCTTTGCTCAATGGATGGTGTATGTGGGCATGTTAATGAGTTTTTTGATAGTGTACCATGGTCATACACATTTTTTAATCATCCTCATGCTCATCATGTAAATAATGTATTCTAGCAATACTAGAAGGATTATTTTCAATCACGCGAGCTGATTGGAACTCTTGATCATTTAAAATAGTCAAGTTTTGGAAACAAGAAATAGATTGTGTTGGCTGCATTGCTTTCATGAAAGGTTTCCTTTGTAAAGGGTTTTTCTTTGGATACACATTTTGATGACAAAGATAAATTTGAGATTGAGATATATTTGCAGTGTATGTATCCAAACACTTTATTCCACTCAAATTCATACAATCATCTATTTCAACAGCTTCCCTTTGAGCATCTTCTAGATTTTGTAATTTCTTTCGCCTTAACAAAAATTTGACTTCAGTTAGCAATGCAACAATAAAAATAGATAACTGATTATTTTCAGTTGGTTGACTTGCTTGAGACATTTTACTAATACATCTATTAAATCTATCAATGAAACTTCTCATAGATTCATTTTCCTCTGTCTTGATTTGAACAAAATTTACTAATAATTCACCTATATCAACTGCAGATCCAAATCTATCAAGGAACTTTACCTCCAGATAGTTCCAATAGGTAATGCATCCATTTTGTAAATTTTGAAACCAATTTGTAGCTTCACCAATCAGGCTTCCAACAAACAATCTCACATAGACATTTTCTTCCAGTACACCAAGAATACTACAGGCAATATTGAATGCTTTAATGTGATCTTCTAGGCATTTATTTTTATCTCCATCAAATGTAGGAATATACTCTTTTGGCCTTTTAGGTAGGGCTGAATGTAATGACAGAGCAAGAGGCCCAAACTGGGGTCTCCATGGCTTGGCTGAAACTAACGCCATAATACATTGGACTCTTTTTAACCAAAAGATTCTGAAAATTATAACACAGAGTTGCCAATCTCTTTTACACTGAGATATTAATAGAAGTTTTTATTGAGAAAAGAAAATACTGATCTTTCATTTCTATTTCCCCAACAAAGTCGCCAAAAATCTGTTAGTAAATATATTTGTACTTCAAAAATATCAACACAAACTGACTCATAATGCCCAAATGAAAGTACAAATGCTACTAATAGTTGGATAGATTAACATTGAATTGATAATTTTCCTCTAAATTGAAAGGTACAACTCCCTCTTAAGATTTACAATGAATTAAACAACTAGATATGTCTTTAACCAGAAGACATGAAGGCAGCCTAACATTTACCCATCAACATGGGAAATATGTGATTAATAGATTTAAAAGCTTAGAAAGAAATGAATGAATGACCAACAGATCGCTCATCTAATCTACCTAAAACAAAGAAGTAAAGGAGAATTTAACATCTTGTACTAC
Organism: Chamaecyparis obtusa; assembly: GCA_027943335.1. Classification (NCBI taxonomy): domain Eukaryota; kingdom Viridiplantae; phylum Streptophyta; class Pinopsida; order Cupressales; family Cupressaceae; genus Chamaecyparis; species Chamaecyparis obtusa. The sequence continues at coordinate 1,244,565 of BSBK01004862.1, forward strand.
ATCCTGGAAAAAAGAGGCAAAACAACATCTAAGAATGACTGGAATCACCCACAGATTTATTTCAATCAGAAAATCATAAACCAAACCTACAGATTTAGATATACAAAATCTATTTTAATCTTAGATGCTTAATATAATGACCAATTGATCATCATATCTTTGCACAAAAAGACCAACTCTACAAAAATAAAAATAAAATATAAACTCTCCTCCAATCCTCTGCTGTAAATACATGATTCAGAAAATGTTCTCCATCTCCATGTTGCCAACTAACTGCTGGAAAAGAAGAACCCCTGCCTCATCAAAATCTTCCAATAAATAATCTTCAGCCCCTTTCCCAATTAACTAATTCTTGGATACTTTCACCATGTTCTTTCACTTCCCGTAACTTTTCAATTTTATCGCATGACTGATTCTTGAAAACATTTTCCATTCATTCCCCAAAGTTTTTTCCTTTTTTTAGAACATGATATCTTTATAAACTATTGATTTTAAAGTTTATAAAGATATAGCTTAACATATTAAACGATAATTGGACAAATGACATTTGAATATGTCAAACAAAAAATAAAAATATTTTAAAGCTGGGGCGGATGAATATATTTATGACAAAAAAAAATGGGTCTCCATGTGGGGGCATAACTTTTTAGTCCATCGTTGGATTGAGCTCATTGTCGGATATGTGGTCCAAAACCTAGTTACCTGAATTATTATCGGAGTGATTGACTACATTATACCGGAGCTAAAAGTTACGCATCTCTCACTAGTAAATTTTACTCTATTTTTCGACAAGGATTAGTCGAATTTTCGATACCCATTGGTCGATCAGACGACCCAAACCATTGTCAAACTTTTTTCGTCGATTATTCGACAGGGAAAACCATCATCAAAATTTTGACCTACTTAGTGGTTGAATTATCGACCGAATCTTTGTCGAAGTAATTGCTTGAAGCTGGAAGAATTGCAGACCAAACCTTTTATCTAAGTGACCAAAGTTCGTTGCAATTGAGACCAACGTTGGTCGGAATCGACGTCGAACACATAGCAGTCTCATCGAAACAACAAACATAGTGTGTCTCTATTTCGACCAAAGTTCATCGAAATCAACGTCGAACACATAGCATTCTCGTCGACACTACTAATATTAAATGTCAAAAAATTGACCAATACTAAATTTTCGTTATATATATATATATATATATATATATATATATATATATATATATATTATTGATGGGTTTGTAACCGATTTCTCTATATTACAGAGATTTTTCAGTGGGCTTGCAAGTATTCTATTAGAGAAAATATTGAGAAGGTGAGTTTCAATTGTGGTGGATTTTGCAAACTATATTTGGTTATGAATTTCTTAATGCTTTTATTTGAAATAAAGATGATGATGACTTATATACAGGTTGCACATCCACATCCACATCTGATATAAAATTTATTATTATAAAGTCTTGTTATGGAAATCTGTTTTATATTAGTCTATATTATTCTGAAGCCATGTTATAGAAATTTGTTTTATATTAATCCTCAGAATTAGTTAGCGAATCTTCTTCTTTATTTCTAAATTCATGGATGATTCTATTTTTCTGTAGTAAATAGCATACATAACAGATAAACATGAAATCAACAACAAATATCTACCTCTAAATACAACTCCAAATGAATGAATAAAAGAAGAAAATGATAATGTTGATTGGGTATCCAGTAAATTAAATAGTTTAATCATGCAAATAGATGTGGATAGTGCACATCACAGTGATGAAACAATGCTAGTAGGGTAGTGACATACAAAGAGACCAGCTTAAGAGGGAACATAGATCAAACCATGACATGCATACAAGGATAATAAATAATTATAGTATGTTCAACTAGAGATAAGAGATCAACCAAGGCACCTACATGAAATAGTCATATATCAAGTGCAATAACATGATCAAGAGATGGTTTAATCATTAAGAGTCACAACTACCAAGAAATAGAGCATCATGATTACATATGGAAAAAAGAGGTGCAATGTTCCCTCTAAGGATGCATTGTAATTTAGGGACAACTAGCTTCCATTCCTTTACTCTGTATGAATTATGTTCTTGATGCCAATATAATCCCCTCAATTATTAATACAAAGTCAATGATATATCCCATTAATAATATCAAGGCCACTTAGTACCCCTGATTTTGACAATTGGATGCAACTTTAATGAGTGCATCTTGTAGAATAAATCTAAACTTAATGATTACTATGATCTTGGATGTATCAGGTTTGGCAGATTAATGGTGCAATATAACCACTGATATAAGAGATACCCATTTGCAATTGCATAGATATCAATTTGAGAATGTATGTTTGTGCCCATCTAAAGAGTGCTTCTCTCTCTCTCAAACACACATACTATATCTGCTATATCACAAAGGTAATAATATTCTTGGTATTGCCAATCAGATTTATGATGGTAAAGGATATGATAGGATATCTAATATAGATACCTTTAATCTATCTCTGTATTGTTCCTCGATCTGATCACTATTTCTAACCTTTGTCAAACTTTTATAGATGATGATTTAATTCTAATTCTGAATAGTACCTTGGATGCTATTTTGAAATTATTGTTTTGTATTCATGCATTTGCAATGGGTGGAGCCTCTCTTGATTGGTATCGTTAGTTCCTCATGTATCCATTCTTGGTATTTCTGCCGCTCAACTTGTGCATTCAGACTTGAATGAAAATAAAATATAAAATCCTCCTATGTTGATCCTTATTCCTAATACACACGGCTTTATGTGTTTCTTGCCATACATTGCTTGATAATACTTGTGTAGTTTGTAGAGTAGTGGATGCGATTCAAATCAGGAGACCATACGCAATCAACCAATGATTACGTGTTTGGTTTGTTCAACTAGAGATAAGAGATAAGAGATCAACCAAGGCACCTACATGAAAGAGATCAAGATAATAAATAATTATAGTATGTTCAACTAGAGATAAGGGATCAACCAAGGCACCTACATGAAATAGTCATATATCAAGTGCAATAACATGATCAAGAGATGGTTTAATCATTAAGAGTCACAACTATCAAGAAATAGAGCATCATGATTACATATGGAAAAAAGAGGTGTTACAAGTTTGCATCACACATGCTTAAGGAAAAAGTTTCTAATACAACTGAAGAGAGTAATTAATATGGAAAATTAATCAAATGTAAGCAACATATGACATTAATTTTGATAGTTTGATCAAAGGCCACTTTTGCAGGCACCGCCCGCCAATCCTGGAAAGGAAATAGAGCCTATATACCCATATTTGTTTGTCATACCCTTTTTGCAAGGAACTCAAAAATTATTCAAATTAAACAAGTATGAACTGTAAGAGACTAAGAAAGAGGGCAAGGTGTTACCTCACTAAGATGATAGTAATAATGAGACAAAGAACCATGAAGACTAAATCCAATGAGACCAGATCTAAACATCCGGGTTCGATCAAATTCAAAAATTGGTTTGCCTTCATAGCACTGTCAAGTCAACAACATGAGCATTATTTTGTGTCTAGAGTGTCATCAATGTTTTTAAATGTAGAATGAAATGGTTGTAAGTATGCATTTCTGCCACATGCAAATGATTTTGAGATACAAACTTGTGCAATCCAATCTCCCAAGGAATAGACAGCACCACTTATCACCATCTTTGCCAAAATAGGATTTGTCTTCAAGGCCTCTTCATACACAGTCTAGTTATGCACAAGAGCATATCTGAAAATCTCATAGAGGGTCCATCCCTGAAAACAAAAGCACCATTTCAGTTTGAATATTGAATATATACAAATATAATGATGTAAGAAAAGTAGACAATCATATACTCTATGATTTTGAGGTATAGAACAACAAATATAAGCTGAAAAGCCAATAAAAAACATAAGAGACAAATCACACTTTAGGAAAGTACAAAAAGAAAAGAAAGATAAGTTCTTATCAGGCCACTGAAAAGATTTCAATATTTTAGATAAGACATCACATGTATTTATTTCATTTTTTTCATGAAGTATATGCATGATGGTATATTGATTTATTATCATTTCCTTATATTGCTGTATAAAGTATCTCTGTTAAATGCCTTTTGTCTTTTTTGTCGTTGGTATTTATTATTTATCTCTTCCTTTGAAGCTCTTCACCACCTTAATGATAGACTATATATATTCATGAGAGATAAAAAATGATCACAACCCTCCCGCTGAAGTTCACATCATTTATGAAAGGTCCCTTCTCTTCCCTTAATTAATCGATAACAATTCTTAAAGCCGGTGGTTACTCTAATATGAAATTGGTTATCTTAAAATAGTTTAATTACTTGTTTCAATGTTAACATGCCTTAATGCCATCAATCAGAAAGAATTGGCTTCTATTTCCCCCCAATCATATGTATGGCCATTGTATCATGCAGGCTCATGACAATGGTTATTGCCAATTCAACCATAAATAGATTTTTGGATGCACTATTGGTATAAACTGACGACTGAAAGAAAAAATTCATTGAAGAGAGCAAATTTGAGGTAAGCCAATTGTTGATATTGTAGCACCAAAATAAAGTCCCTATGTCAGCACTAAAGAAGGGTGTTAAGAATTCTAAATTATAGTGCATGACATAGAATAATGTAATAAATAATTAATGAACATGTTAATGTTATCTATTATATGTTAATTTTTAGATAATTATTAGTTATGAGTTGGTAGTTAGTGGTTTGGGTAGTTAATAAATTGGATGGCTTCATAAAGCCATATAATGTAAACATCTGCGAGTTGAAGATGAAAGACTAAATTTGTGTATTGGAGTCTCATGCTCTTCGTTTTCAATTTTGCAATATACCTTACCCAAATGTTGCTGGAATTTCAACTCACTAATGCAAATCAACACTGTCCAATTGTCATCTATTTCACACAACACTCTATTAAGGCTAAGTTGCTTGTAATCAAATTTCTATACTAGTGTTCATCCTATTCTTCCACAGGTCATTCTTACAAATAGATAGTAAAGAGGTATGACATACTACTCCACATCTCAAATTTCTTCTCCACCTTCTCCATCACCAATTGAGGTAGGTTAACTTTTGACATACTTATTCATAGAGATAGCTATGAGAGATCATTGCCATGCAAGAAGAAGATTTCCTTCATTTATTCTATTAGCTTAGTTATTTATTGGCTTATTGCTTTAGATTACAAATAACAAGCAAGGTTAATTGGTATATTACACATCATATGTTATTTCCATCTTTCTTTACTCTAGATTTTATTGTGCTTAGTCTAAGTGTTGATAAGATTACATTATAAGAAACTAAGTGTTGATATTAAAAGGGCATACATACCAGTAACAACAATTTCCCTCACATCATTTCTTCTCATTGCCTAATCATACTTTTCCCCAAGTGCACCAAGCACTGCAAAGAAACAAGATAAACAAATCACAAGCATATATCGATGTTAGAATAGTTACTAAAATGGTCATAAATTATGTTCTTATAGTAAAAGAATACATGGGGATAAGTCTATTTAAGGTCTCTTGATTCATGGTAACTCATATATGAAGACATAACACTTACTTATAGTTATTTTCTTTACAGGCAGAAGGAAATTTTGATTCTCATATTCAAAAATTCAAACTATTAAGGATTACATACAACACATCCAAACACAACCAAGAGAAAGGTGCCAACACTTACCGCCAAAACCAGGAATAACTCCAAGAGAAAGCTCTGGCAACCCAAGTTGTGCTTTTGGCGTTGAAATACGAGCATGACAAGACTTCACAAATACAATGAATTGGAAACTTAAGATAGATCATGTAATGCAATGAACCTTTGGAAATATAAAATAAGAAACTGAGTGTGGATATTAAAAGGGCATACATACCAGTAACAACAATTTCCCTCACATCATTTCTTCTCATTGCCTCATCATACTTTTCCCCAAGTGCACCAAGGACTACAAAGAAACAAGATAAACAAACCACAAGCATATAGCGATGTTAGAATAGTTACTAAAATGGTCATAAATTATGTTACTAAAATGGTCATAAATTACGGTCATAATAGTAATAAATGTTTATAACAGTGCTTTTAATAATGCTCCAAACATTGAGAATGCAAGATACCTGTAACGATGAACTTCATTTCGACTTGCTAATTGGCTGTCACTATTAACTCTAAGCTTACCTTTAAAGTTTGAGCTTCACTTGGTTTCGAGAATAGTTTAATATTCTCTACTTACCAAGGCCAACCACATGAAGGTGGAAGTTCATTTGGCCCCTCCCCCCCCCTAACATCACTCTAAATTCCCCATTAACATCTAATAACATTCATTCATTCATCCATTTTTGAAATATAACATTCAATCATTATAATCACATGATAACATTCATTAACACACAACATTCATGAATAATTCATTAACACATCATTCGTCAAAATTACTAGTACATCATTCATTCTTGAAGACTCTGTCTTAATCTTGGTGCTGGTGGTCTTTTTCTCTATTTTTCTCCTAGCGTCTTTTGTTTTTTTGTTGTGTAGGTGTTTATTGAATATTTGGGATTTGTTCCTTTGTAGTCTATTCCCTTCTTAGGGGTAGCTAGCTATTCTTTGGGCCTTCATTGCTTATCTCACTTCTTTGATGTTAAAGGGTTTCGGGGCCCCTTCAAAACCTATTTTAACCGTAATAAAAAACATTACTAGTACAAAATTACATCCATTAAGATAACGTTCTTTCATTACCAAAAAATGTTAATTATAATAATTTCTTTTTGGGTTTCTTGCTATTTTTTTTCATGTAATTTCTAAGAGGAAGATCAATGTCCTTGTCATTCCCCTCCTCTACTGATTAAAATTGCAATGCATGTCTCCGCCTCATCTGTTCAGGAACAGGAGGCCGCTGTGGCAAAGGAGGGTCCGCTGCAGTAACAACTACGTCATGAGTTAAATTCACACCATTTTATATTCGTGAATTACAAGTATTTAATTAAGTAAAAGAACTATATATCAAAAAATTAATTTAAAAGAACAAAACATAAATTTTCTTTACCTGAATGTGCCACATGATCTACATGGTGATCAGTCTGAACATCCTCTAGCACTCGTTCAACATGACATTTGGTATCCTCTAAAATATACACAAAAAAGGTTACAAGTTCAATTTAAGATGTTAAATTTTATTAATAATTACATAATTAATTTTAAATGGAAAATGAACACCTCCATCAACACTACGATGCACATCAGGGGCTTCATCATGCGGTGTAGGATTTGTATTACGATTAAGAGGCTGCATTACAATGTCATGCACATTATTATAAAATAGATTGTTGCTCAAGTATTCAATTTCTAATATATTTTTTGGCATATTTACCTGTTCAACTGATGTAGGAGACTCTTGGTTTGGGCCAGTGGAAGCTTGGCATAGGCGTTCATCCACGACTTGATAACCTTCCTTGAAGGCAATTTTTTTGTGTTCTGCCGTGGCCTCTAAATTAAATTCAGAGCCCTGCATTTTTTGATTAAACAAAATTATTTGCATTTTGTAAATAATTTTTCTCTGCAATTCATTTACTGGTACTTACAATTCGTACTTTAACTTTGGAATATCCACCAGAGCCAAGTCTGTGCTGCCCAATCTTTTGCAGCCTGGCCTTTGTTGCCTTTGATGTGTCCTGTAACCTATGAAAAGTTTGAAATATGTTAGATGATATAGATATAAAGATCACTAATTAGTGCATTATTACATTGTACTATTAGTTAATACTATTGCATACCTTCTCTCATTTGCTGGTGTAATTCCTCTTTGAGCATCCCCTTTCTCCTTTGCATCCAAAATGAACTCATTCCAATCCCTCACTGGAATAAAGGGAGGACGCTCATACTTTGGGTTTTGGACAAGACTCTTTCTATATGAGTCCCTCACAGTCTTCAGATGTTTGGCAACTTTTTCTAAAATTTTCTTCTCCTCAAAAATATTACTACCAAACTCATGCTCTAAATCTTTAATGAGATGATCTTTTAATTTTTTTTCTTGCAAGTTCCACCTTTTAAGAAAAAACACAAAATTGTTAGATAGAAAAATGAACTAAAGTTGTGTACCTTGAATATAGTAAAAGAAAAGGCCTGAATGAAAGGAAAAATATTGTACCAATTAATGATTTGAAAAAAAAATAGTGGGATAAGGTTAGTTCACTTATGATGTTCCACCTTGTACGTATGGTGGGCCCGAATATATTCAGTGTGAGGTCATAAAGCGTCTTATAAAATGAATCATTTCTTGCAAAAAATGTCATGGGATAATCAATCCAAAACTTGTTATGAATAGGTAAATGCATATTACAATATAAAAAATAATAATTTTAAAGTACCTGGAAGCTTAGGACATTTTAAAGGCATCAATTCATTATCGTCAATCAACAATGACGTCTGCATAAATCCCGTGCTAGAAACATGGGTAGATCTAGGAAATGATGGTGAATTATCACCAATACATGTACTCTGATCTGTATCTAGCATACTAGACGATGCCGGTGTAACTCCTACACCACAAAATTAATCCACTATGAGATGCACCCAAGATTAAAGTACAAATTATCAAATCATAATTAACACAAAACCAAATATAGCAAAGCAAGGATTTACCAGACATAGACCATGAAGGCGTCGATGTTTGCATGCCCCTTATTGCCGACATTACACTCAAAAATCTCGTATGGACATCCATTGACCTCCTAGGAGGAGTCACCTGCACTTGATGATCTGAATAATACATTGTTAGCAAAGACATTCTGAAATAATAAAAGTAAGAGTTAACTTAAGAAGTTTTTGAATGTTCCAAAGAAAAAATTCCTTGTAACTTGTCAACTAAAGGATTATTTTACCTGAGGCGGTCGGAGCTCTGCTAGTACTGGCTTCACCGCATTGTCCTTGACTAGGTTCTAGAGTTTCCAAAAAATCCTGTAACAAGAACACATATTACATATTTTACTTCACAACATAAAAGAGTATAAAATATAAACCTTTATTGAACTTTTGTTATAACTAAAGATTCATTACTGCTTACTTCATAACGACGTGCTTGCGCTTTCAATTCAGATAGCCTCTTCAACATCTCCTCGGTTGGATTCGCTTCATCCAAAATTCTCATTATTTCTAAATTGATTTTTTTTAGTTTTTTCCTCAACATAATTGTTATATTAGGCGTTTCTGCGATATCATCATCAGAAGGGGTAGCTATTGCCTCTATTGCTGCAGGTGCTTTTCCCCTATCTTGAACATCAAATTGTGACAAGAATATCAGTAAAACTATCATAAAAACTCTAAAACCATAAATAAAATAATGTAATAATATAACATTTTTTAACTATCTAATTTGTACAATTTCAATAAGGTTTACCATTGCTGAAGAACAGGTGGGAGGAGCATCCTCGTGGCCTCTATCATGTGGGGGATCCATATCGTCTTGTGACAAAGATTAAATATAAAAACTTCTGCAAACTAAAAGCAATAGACTTAGCAAAAAAAACTTATTAATAAAATGGTATATAGTACTTACCACCCTCATGATAGTAACTTTGTTTGTATCTATGCGATTTAAATGGTAATCTATTAGCAGTTCTTCCCCTACACTTATTGATTTTATCGCACATACAAAAACTTGATTCCCCTCATGCTCCTCAAATATGCAATTGGGTTGCTTATTAGTTGAGGAAAGTCGCGTACTATTTATAAAACCCACAATATTACCTGTTGCTTTTGGTCTCCCATCAATGTACATTGCAAATCTTTTACTTTGATCATTTTCTTTCCATTGTATATAATTTTCTGATAGTGCATGCCTACACATACTTTTTTTATATTGAACAATCCGCATCCAATCATTGTAATTGTAACACGGACCAACATACTTGAACAATTCAAAAACTTTGTTGTAACATACCTTTATCCCATCCATGGAAAATAGGCCCAAACCATGTAATGATGATGGAGCTATGTGATATATCCTCTCATTAACACAAAAATCAATGTTAATTGGAGGTAGCTCATTGGGTACCCATTCTTTCTCAATATGTGTGTACCAAAATGGCACCTTGATGTTGCCTTTGGTCTCATCATCATAAGAACATGACCCCCCTTTAGCAAAGAAAAATTGCACGTGTTTATCAATTTTTTTTCTAATCTTTTGACCTCTGGTTGGTCTCCCCATTTTAGCCGTACTACATGTAGAACTTTCATCTACCATTCCCTCATTTCCCTCATTCGATGTAGATAGATCTGACAAGTACCTATTTGGTGGGTCCTGCAATCCATCAAATGAGATATTGCCACGTCCTCGCTTCAAATAGAATTTTGATAATATTTAAATAATATATATAGAATAATCAAGTCGTGACCCATACGTACGATTCTTCATTGTCTATACGTGGGAGATATAAAATGTACTAAGTTGAAAGTGATTATATAATTATATGTCTATACGGCTCTTCTTTGTCTATATATACATTATATGATTATATAATATATCTATTTATAACATACGTGCTCAGTGATAAACAAGAAGAATATAAGAAAATTATGTCTATTTATTGACTTATACCTATTGATCCATGTCACTGTGCACGATCCATGCCAAAGGGGTTAAATTTCTTGCATATGTTAATCATTTATCTTAAGTTAGCTAAAAATTACATGATACGTATGCTACAAATAACTTAGAAGACAACATGAACAATATGCAACATCGTAAACATGATTAAATTTACCTTATATATGGAATGCAAGATCGTCAATAGAAGGGGTGACAATGTCTGTAGTCAATTGCCTGTTTGAAAAAAAGGTGATAATCAAACACAATATATACATGTATCAGCAACAATTAATTGAGCATCGTAAGCAAAACATTGGTAATTATAAATCACATATGCTGTAATCATTAGAATTGAACACAATAAATATGTAATCATTAGAATTCAAATCAATAAATCAATATTAAACATATATACTAATCAATATAAATATATATAAATAATTAAATCACCTATATACCTTGTACATTTCAATCATGTCATTGATCATCTTCTTCATCCATCTCATCATCATCATCATCACCATCATCACCACTATCATCATCGCCATCATCACCATCATCATCACCATCATCATCACCATCATCATCATCATCATCATCATCATCATCATCATCTTGATCTTCATCATTTGATGCTTCTTCATCATCTTCAATATCTTCTTCTTCCATAACATTATACTTTATCAACCTTCCTCTTGGATCATGTCTAACAACAAATGACCAACCCTGTTTATGTGGAACCTCTGAGTAAAACACTTGCTCACATTGGCTTAGAAGAACATAGGGCTCATCTCCAACTGGCTCAAATGACCTTGTATTAATCATTGTAAATCCATTATCATGTTGAATAACAGTTCTATCTGGATCATTTTGATTCAGTCGTAGCCTGTACCATTTGACAATGAATAGAACTACTTTGAAGGAGTTAAAGCCGCACTTAATTATATCATCCAAGATGCCATAGTATCAATTTTGAGATTGTTGAGGATGTATGTTGTTTCTAGATGATATATTAGTGACCTAAAAAACTGCAGTTATCCCAGAATCACAAGTTTTTTTCGTGTCATCCAACTTTTTTATGTGAAATTTGTGGCCATGATAGTACATAGCTTTGTGGTGCTTGATCTACAATTTTTAAAGCATGTGAAAATTATTTGCATTGTGAGTTGATACGAAACATACGAGTCATGATCATTAATAAATTTGTACATACCTCTCTACCTCTTAAACCATATGCTAGATCAATTACCATTGGCGTAACATTGGAATCTCCATTACGATGAGCTTCTCTAACCAATGAAGCAACATCTTCCCATGTTAATGAGAAACTATTTTGTTGACATCATTCAATCCATACCATCATCTAATCAAGATTGTTCGCAATATACAAATGTATTGCATCCCACTCTTGACCAACTGTATAAAAAAAATACACCAATTATAAATAACTTATATTGAAGATTTATAAGAATTAATTAACTACAATAACATCTTATATTTACCTCTCACTTTCCTCAATCTACCTTTGCCCATCACGTACTCCCCTTCAAATTTGTTAATGGAGTTGGGATCCCAAATACGATCTACATGGATCTTTTCTGAAAACTTAGGAAGATATTCACTAATGTACACCATGGTCTGGTATACCATATATCCCTCCACCATAGAACCCTCAAGATGTGCTCTTTGTTGAACCAAGCCTTTCAAAAATTTCAAGTGCCTCTCAACCATCCACATTGACCTAGTTGGTATAGGTCCACACAATTCAATCTCCTCAACTTGATGTATGAGGTAGTGTTCTTGTGCATTGAAAAAAGTTGGAGGTAGACACTTTTGCATTTCACACATAAGATGAGGAATTTTCCTCTTCTAATATTTTATATCTTCTTTATTGATTTCTTTTGATGACAACCACCTCATGTATTTTCTAAGATCATATATAACTTGTTTGACACTGTTGGTGAAGTGGTGTGGGAGAGATAGAGGTAGAACGTACTGCAATATTTGTAAAATGATCTTATCAATATTTTATAAAAGAATGCAATGAAAACTACATGCAGTATACAAATATATAGTGAATACAAAATAACATGAATTACCTTAATAAATATATGGCAATCATGTGTTTTCATCCCTGTCCCAAATTCACTTTCTTTGATATGAGATCATTTATGTTCGCAGTAAACCCTGTGCAAAATCGTATTTTTTTTATGACTTCTTTTATAGCATTGCTCTACTGCTCCAACAATAACCAACTAAGGGCACTTGTATCAATCCGGTCTCCATTGTTATTGATCGAATGACATTTTTCATTACATGGTTGGATTCTTCAATGTCAATACAAATTTTGACAATTTTGTCTTTGTCACGCCTTCCATCCAAGATTTTCCATAAGTCTCTGTTACATTCTTTCCAATATGCATGGGGTCAAACAAATGCACGACTGGGAGTTTCTTGTAGTATGGAAACCTACTAAATTGCGTAGGATAACTTTTAAGTCCTTTTGAAAGTTGGTCATCAATGCCTTGATGACCTTCACGAGCATCAATTACATCATCAGTAAACAAAACACAATATCAAAATATAAATTTTAAACAAAAACCATAAGATGGAATGACATTACTTGGATGATTTATTTTATCATATTCCAACTTCCATAGGCGAGGTGTCATTCTCTGTGGCTTTGTTGTAGTCTCTTCTTTCCCATTGAAAAGATGTTTTTCGGTAATTCGGTACTTATGGTTTCTGTGGAGAAAGTTTCTATTCTCATCGAACACCTGCTTTCCTAAACTTTTTGAATGACATGATTTCATCTTTGGACCACAAACTGGACATGCAAATTTTCCCTTTGTTTGAAGACCTACAACATTGTGTATAATTGGATTAAATATGTTAAATTTATGTTAGCACTATAACATACCAAAAAAGATGTGTTAAGAAGAAAACATACCACAAAAATGTGTTAGCCCAGGGGCATCATGTATTGTCCATACAAACATTGCATTGAATTGAAATTGTCTTTGTCCTATTGGTTTAGAGATGTCATACATAGTGACCCCATTCCATAACACCATCAACTCATTGATAAGGGGCTCAATATATATATTGATATCTTTAACTTGGTACTTACCTAGTTGAATGAACAAAAATGTTACATAATTATTATGACCATTTTGATGAATTATGTATAATAAATTAATTTAGATGACTATTAAATGAAAAAATACCTGGAACAATTAGTGTCAACATTATGTGCTCTCTCTTTATGGACATCCAAGGAGGAATGTTATTATTGATAACAAAAAAAGGACCACACTGAAGAAGTAGATCTCATCTCTCCAAACAGATTGACATCGTCTGCTGCCAATGAAAGCTTGAGATTACGAGGTTCTTCTTTAAAGTGTGGCCATTTTTCCTCCATTTCCTTAAATGTCAAACCATCCACAAGAATTCGCATAATGTCATCTTGATTTCTATTGCATGCATGGTAATCCATAAATTGTGCCAAGCTATTGCACTTGAATAATCATTCCAGATGTGGAATAATGGGAATAAACTGAAGAACCTTGTGAGACACCTTTTTTGTTATTCGATCTGATTGATATCTACTAATATGACAAATAGGACATTCTGTTGCAAATTCATGTTGTTTATGATATATAATATGATCATTTGGACATGCATGTATTGTTTGATACTCCATTCCAATATCTTTCATAATGGCAGATAATTCTCGGTACAAGTGAGGTAACAAATACTCACCTATCAACCTATGACCAAAAATATAATTTATTAATTTAAAGAATATTAATTGCTACACGATTCACCCAATGTTAATTGTAAGGGAATTACGACTAAAATAATGAAAAAAGATGACATACCTTAACATACGTGTCATTTCTACATTGGACAAACCATTCATAACCTTCAAGTTCACCAATAACAATAAAGAGGCAATAAGAGTTGTTTGGGAGCCTTCATATAGGGGCTCCTGTGCCTTCTCAAGTATAGGTACATCAAGGTCTGTGTCAACATCATCATCATCATCATCTTGATCATTGTGATCATCTTGATCATCGTGATCTTCTTCATCATCGTGGTCTTCTTCCATGGGATCATTACCTTCTACTTCTATATTCACACCTCCATGTTCCCTCATTTGGAAATCTACATTCTTCAGATTGTCATGGTCCATAACATGAAACCCAGGGTGGTTGACCTATATGAAAATGATGACCTTATATTAATCATGACCATGATGTCATCATCAAATCATGTCTTATGTATTTTATACATTATTAAAATACATACCAATGGATGAAATTCATTTCCCCCTTCAATGTGACCATGCCACCTACAATGTTCGTCAGCTGTTTTGATTAGATATCTTCGAGTCTTTAAGCCCTTACAAATTTTGCAAGCACAATAACATTTTCTGTCACCTTTTCTTTTAAAGTTAGACCATAGTCTAGCAATTGTCTCCCTATTTTGTTGTGCGTTGATATCGTCAGACATGGTCTTTCTTGAATGGAATGACTCGTTGGTGGAAGAAGGATGACTTGTTTGCAACCTGCAGATTCTATATCAAGTGTATTAAAATAACATCCAACATTAATAATCAAGTAAATTCTAGCAAATCCAATTGAGTGGTTCAAGTTTGATGGGATTTAGATAAGCATTAAAATTAGATTCAACAATGAGCCAATAAAATTTATGATTAGAATTCCATTGTGTGCCCAATTGCTCACCTCGTATTCTTTTAATTAAATTATAATAGATTATTTAACTTGAACACTAAACAATGATACATATAAATGTATAACATATCTATTAAAAATTCAAACTCAAATCTCCATTGTTTACATTGAATAAAGGAAAACTAAATTACATAATAATGTTAAAACCTTCCTACTTATAATTTATTATTTGTACTAATTTCAATTAACTCAATACTCATGGAAGGTAATCGGCTTTGGAAGCCAATTTGGTAGGTGCAAGCGAGGGTAGGATGTATGTAGAGATGGTGTTGGGAGACAAAGTATTGTAGTGAAGTTTTTTTATCAATAAAACTATATTTATTCTTTGCAATTTACTCTGTCTCACGGTACAGTCTAGGAATAGTGAGTTCCTAGGATGGATTGAAATGTGTTTGGGATTGGTTCTCAATGTAAAAACATTGTATTAGTTATTGCTTACCTTTCCACACCTTCTTTTTACTATTTCATTGCATTTTGAATTAGGAATATTGGATTGGTATTCCTAGGACAACGACTGGTAGGGTACAGTCAGTTTGGTAGTTTGAAGTTTTCTTTATGATGTTGTTAGTTCAAAGTCAAATCTAATATGGATGGTAGGAGGATAAAATACAATACAATAGTTGTTAAAATAATGTGCTTTGGGCCACCACAAAATTCATGCCTTAAATTATTATTATTATTATTATTATTATTATTTGCCTCAAACAAATGTATTGAGAAATCAACAAGTGTATTTTCCTAGCAAGAGTTAGAGAATCCAAATATAATAGCAAGCTCAACAAAAACAATTTGAAAATATGAGAAATCTTGAAGTAGATGTTCAATCGTTTCTATATGACCTCTACATTCTAGAATATACCTATGAGAGCTCTACCATCCACTTCTTTGAAGTGAATCCAAAGTTAAGACTTTACAATTAAGACAGAGACACAAAAAAATGTCATTTTAAAAGGAATGTCAACCTTCCAAATTTGTTTCCACCATAACATATCTTTCCATTGAATAAAAGATAATATAGATTTAGTTGACCAAGTTTTGTAATAAACTTCAATCAATAATCTTTATTACCACAAAAATTAGTCCAACATATTAAGTTTTGATATTCATGTATGTTTTCTAGTCAAAATATCCATATAATCATTCCACATAACTTTGTTGTGAGCAATGAAACCCAAAAGACTCCCTAATTCATCCTTGTATCTAGATAATGGTAAATGCACGATCAATAGTTTATGGCATATCATAAAATAATGTAGGTAAAGTATGAGGCTAGCCAAAAGAATAAAATATGTTGGGGGTAATTAGGAAAAATTATCTAATTAGTTATATAAAGGTTCTTTATTCATTTATTCTTTGAACATAGGAGTGCAATTTAGATTGAGTTTTATTCAACATGTGTTGTCTCATTCATTATAATATGGACACTTGTCAAGCTCTCTTTTGATCTTCTTGTAGTATTTCTTTATTTTTGAGCACACAAGACAACAAAGTGGGGGGAGTTGAATAAATTGTATGATAAAACCTTAAATTTTTTACTACTTCGTATGTCAAAATATTTACTTCATGAATCAACAACAATGTAACAATGAAAGAAAAATGAATTCTACACAATTGCACAAGTGAACACTAGATTTATATGGAAAACCTAGCTAGGGAAGAACCACAGTGAGAAAAACCACAATATAGAATAATTTACATAAATTATTTTACATCTAAAACACAAGGAAGAAACTATTCCCTGAAATAATGGCTTTATGGTTATACCAAAGATATTTTAGTACTCAATTTTAATGATAAAATTTAGATGAGGCTACAACCTTAAAATATTACATGAAGAACAAAAAAAAAAGTCCACCACAACAAATGTGTACCATTAGCAACCTTTATCACACTACTTGAAACTTCAAACACTTTTGAATGTAGATACCTTCAACTCATTTCTTTCAATAATCATTTGGCATTTTTTTCACACTTCACAATCAAACGCACTTCCAAAAATTTCTCACATTCTAAATGATTTGGTCTTTCATTATATCCTTTGCATGCTCAAAAAGACTTTTCCAAGTCAGCCACATTAAAATGTACGAACATGAAATCTAAGATGACCAAATATGTTGACCCCAAAAACTTATACAATGAAGGGAAAGTGAAAGATAACCAACCCTAGAGATAAATGAAGCCCAAAACATATTGACACACTTCTCAAAGCTATTGTAAACTTCAAAACAGATCTACAATTAGTTTAGTTCATGCAAAAAAACCTCTTATCCTCTTAATTATTTAGTTTAATCATCAAATAGTACCAGAATGGAATAAAGATGTCATCTTGACCATAAAGGAATATCATATGATATTAAACATTCCTTCAACACCATCAACACACTATCACATTAATTAGGCTAGTACAAATGTATTGAAACTAAGAATTCTATCACCATATGCAACTAATCAACCAGTCTTTGAGATGCCTATCAATTAGAGTCATATTTGTTGTTGTTAAGTTGAGAATATAAAACTTGAAGGGAAGTAATTTGCAGAAAATATGAGAATATTCCCCAAGTTGTAAGAGGAAATTCTAAAATTCTTAGAAATGTAGAGAATATATTATCTTCTAAGATCTGTGAGCACAACTTCCAAACCACATAAAGATATCTTCAAGAAAAGAGAAACAAAGAAAATCCATGAGCTAGATAGAGAACATGCCCAGTTTGACACCATTCAAATGGAAACTAGTTTTCTTAAAGGATGAAGAGTTTTGGTAATGAAGTATGTAAGGGGGGAGCATTTATGAAGTGTTTATGTAGTTGTTTTAATTTGGGAATGAGTTTAGAGGACTGGTTTAACAAACCCTAGGAAGTGGGCCCCTAGGAGTGAGGGTTTAGTGGCTAAGGCCATAGGTGAAGGGTGGAGACTTGGTCTGTTGAACCAGTCCTCCTAGGGATTCATGCAGCTTCCATCTCCTAGCTTTTTGATGATCCAAACCTGCATGATCACAAAGAGCATCGCACGGCTAGCAGATACCCATGGTGGAGGTGCGGATTATGCCCGATAGTTGTCTATCAATATGCCACTAAGTCTTCAAACAATTTTAACCAATGTTCTCCAACACTGTCGACTGTCCCGGAGACCCTCCAAATATAATTGATCAGGTTAGATTGGGATCTGTTTGGACTTCTTAAACAATGGGTACCATCGGTGGTTACAATCACCAAGACAACTTTAGTGTTTCAGAGATCCACGTACCCGATCTATGACTCAATTTCAAAACCTTCCAATATTATACTGCTGCAGACATATTTTCCTTTCTCTGGCTAAATACATGGCTTATATTTAGCCTAGGGTTTTGTCCAGGAAGCAACTCAACAACCCATACAACTCTGAGTGTTGGGTGTATTATGATACATTACCCTAATTTGACTTTCATCCAGTGGCATTAGAAAACTAGTGGAGAAAATACAAATTAGGGCTGTGATTTCATGAAAGGGTTGAGGACAATGGCTATGCTTTTGACCTCTCAGAGAATCACTTTGTTTTGATAGTGCTACCCAAACTATGACAATTTGAAATCTGAGACTGCAGTTACATATTTGTATTTGCTAACAAATGATAGATTGTGAATAAAAATAAAGAACACGACTATCAACAACTAATTCAAGAGTTTTGAATAATAGTTCCTAAAGTTATTCTGTAGAAAATAATCATTCTATCTTTCGAATCAGAAAACTATGTATAATGAAACACCTCACTGATCAAACAAACACTCTGTGGACATATCAAAATGTTTTCAATTTCATTTCTGCAGCGACATCAAATTTGTCTATCTATTACAATGACTAACCCTGAGCCTGAAACAAAAAATGGCATATTCGAAAGATAACCAAACCTTCTTCGAAGATGGAAATGAAATGAGAAATTTGTCCTCCTTTGCACGCTGCAGTCCTCCTTCAAATTTTCCCATTAAAATGAAATGAGAAATGAAACTTTTTTTTTTAAAGTTATGCCCGTGTTCATCGATATTTTGACATACATGGTATTGGTCAAAATTTTGACCAACACAGGCATGGTTTAAAAAAAAAAGAAAGATTTCCTTCTATAATCTGACCAACTTAAACCTTTTTAATTGATGGTCGAAAATGTTGGTAGAAAAATAAGGTCAAATGTAATAGTGTCTGAGTACATGTATATAAAATTGTAGAAAATCAGATTTCTTCATCTTCTCTTGCATTCTTTCATTTGGCTTATCTATCAATGCTGAGCATAAATGGAATTGAATTATCAAGTATTTATATCTTTAGGCACCACTTTGGATGATTCATAATCATCAAACCATGTGTTGGAATTAAAAAGCATGCATCTATTCCTTCCAGTAAACTGGATTGCAAAACTTCTACAACTTTTGAACTCTGAAACTCAACTTGAATCATTCTGAATGCTTGAAATTGAAGAACTATCTCTTGGTACATTTACAAAGAAATGAAGCATCATAAAAGGCATGGACTGGCTACCATCCAAGGCTTGTTACAATTTATGCCCGACAATTGAACCTTGAACTTTGAACTAAAATAGTTCAAGGTTTGTAGTTCAATGGGAGGACTGACTTTGCAACACATGTCACTTACTTCACATAACTCAAAAGAAAGAAAAACACAGAAGCCAATCAATGACAAGAAAGAAAAGGTGGTAACAAGACATCATGATAAAACCCTTTCCATCATACTCTCCCATAATGACAGTTCTTGTGGTCTTCTTTGCTGGTGCGATCATGGCAGAAGAGTATCTCCCCAAAGGCACATATAAGAGCAAACCGGCGCCATATGAAAATATTGACTTCATTGTAGCATTGACAAGTACAATCATAGATGACCAAAAAGGGTGCAAGAAAGTATGAGAGAATCACTCTTAAGCCAATGCAAACCCGTGCCGGATGAAAAAACCTAGGATCTTCTCCTATTATATAAGAGTGAGATTGAAAGCATAATCGTATATAGATAAAGGATTTATAAACTTTTCTTGAAACTTCCCTTATGTGTCAACTGAGGCTAATAAAGTAATATTAGCAGTTTCATATGCCACATCCATTTCTTATCTTAGATAATGGGTTTCTAAAATTCTTGTTTACAAATAGAAAGATATATATATATATATATATATATATATATATATATATATATATATATATATATATATATATATATATATATATATATATATATATATATATATATATATATATATATATATATATATATATATATATATATATATATATATATATATAGGAGAGATGGGAGATAATGGGATAGAGATAGAGAGAGAAATAAAGGGAGATGGAAAGAGAGGGAGAGGGAAAAATATGGATAGAGAGGGGAGGGGGAGAATGAGGGATGGGTCACTTACTTCACATAACTCAAAATAAAGTGAAACATAGAAGCTAATCAATGATGACAAAGAAAAGGTGGTAACAATGGCTCTGACTTGGGACAAGGACTCTTAAGGACGAAGGAATCTAGCATCTTTGGTGAAGAAAGAGTAGTGCCTAGCCATTGGGCAATGGATTCAAAGATGATATTAGGGAGCTACTTGAAGAGGGTGGAGGGGAGCAGGGAAACACATGAAAACTACCAGCACAACAAAAACTAGCCAAGCCAAACTTATTTACAAGTATGTACATAGGCAGGAAACTCCCACCATGAGAACTAGGAAAAGATTACTTACACAAAACCATTCACGGGTTGCGAAAAGAATGAAGCTTTCTGGAATAATGGAATGAATCCATATGAAGCAACACGTACCAGTGGCCATCTGATGATCTCACCAAAAAAAATAATAGTGTACAAGAACTTTGTAAGTAAAGACTCATTCCCAAAGAGCCATGTTTCATCATAGATTTATGGCTACAATGTGTTGGCACCATATTGAATGAGCTGATTTGTACCAAGAAAATAAGTTCCTTCCATATGAATGTTAGAAAAGCAAGTTAGTCATTTGATTGGACAACATTCTTCAAGAGTGAAATGATGAATTGCAAGAATGCTCCTTTTAAAATTTGAATTTAAATTTATTTGAAACTTATTTTCCAAGGATGCATTATCAAGAACATCATCAAAACAAAATGATTCTAGCATGGGATTACTATCAAGAAACTCATCTTCATAATCAAACTTGAATATCTCTAATTCAGATTGTGTATGTGGTGTCATACTGGAAGCAAAAGAGTTTTCATCATGTTTCTCTTCATAAGATCTCTCATGATTCATCAATACCTTGGACTGTAAAAACTCTTTACTATCTTGCATGCAATCAATCTGAAAAGACTCAAAATCTATCCGTATATCAATATGCAAGATATCTTCTATCTTATCTCCACTATACATTTCTTGTTCTTGCTACTCCATCATACCAGCATGATTGAAATTACTTGCTGGAAATGCATGATCAGAAAGTGTAAAGGACTTGAAATCTGAAAAATAAATACTTTCTAGCAAACTTTCATTTAAATTTTCATTTCCAGCTACTTGCTTTTGTTGCTCTGTCATATTAATCTGATCATCATTACTTGTTGGAAAAGTATTAGTGACATCAAATGTAAAAGGATCAAACTCTAAAGAGGAAATTCTTTCAGGGAAGCTTGCACACAATATTCCATCATTTGATCTTTGCTCAAAGGACGGTGTATGTGGGCATGTTAATGAGTTTTCTGATAGTGTAGCATGGTCATATACATTTTTTAATGCATCCTCATGCTCAACATGTAAATAATGTATTCTAGCAACACTAGAAGGATTATTTTACATCATGGGAACTGATTGGAACTCTTGATCATTCAAAATAGTCAAGTTTTGGAAACAAGAAATAGATTGTGTTGGCTGCACTGCTTTCATGAAAGGTTTCCTTTGTAAAGGGTTTTTCTTTGGATACACATTTTGATCACAAAGATAAATTTCAGATTGAGATATATTTGCAGTGTATGTATCCAAACACTTTATTCCACTCAAATTCATAGAACCATCTATTTCCACATCTTCCCTTTGAGCATCTTCTAGATTTTGTAATTTCTTTCGCCTTGACAAAAATTTGACCTTAGTTTGCAATGCAACAATAAAAATAGATAATTGATTATTTTTAGTTGGTTGACTTGCTTGAGGCATTTTACTAACACATCTATTAAATCTGTCAATGAAACTTCTCATAGATTCATTTTCCTCTATCTTGATTTGAACAAAATTTACTAATAATTCACCTATATCAACTACAAATCCAAATCTATCAAGGAACTTTACCTCCAGATCGTTCCAATAGGTAATGCATCCACTTTGTAAATTCTGAAACCAATCTGCAGCTTCACCAATCAAGCTTCCAACAAACAATCTCACATAGACATTTTCTTCCAGTACACCAAGAATACTACAAGCAATACTGAATGGTTTAATATGATCTTCTAGGCATTTATTTTTATCTCCAGTAAATGTAGGAATATACTCTTTTGGCATTTTAGGTAGGGCTGAATTTAATGACAGAGCAAGAGGCCTAAACTGGGGTCTCCATGGCTGGGCTGAAACCAATGCCATAATACACTGGACTCTTTTTAACCAAGAGATTCTAAAAATTATAACATCGAGTCGCCAATCTCTTTTACACTGAGATAATAATAGAATTTTTTATTGAGAAAAGAAAATACTGATCTTTCATTTCCATTTCCCCAGCAGAGTCGCTAAAAATCTGTTAGTAAACAGATTTGCACTTCAAAAATACCAACACAAACTGACTCATAATGCCCAAATGAAAGTAAAAATGCTACTAAAAGTTGGATAGATTAACATTGAATTGATAATCTTCCTCTAAATTGAAAGGTACAACTCCCTCTTAAGATTTACAATTAATTAAACAACTAGATATATCTTTAACCAGAAGACAAGAAGGCAGCCTAACATTTACCTATCAACATGGGAAAAATGTGATTAACAGATTTAAAAGCTTAGAAAGAAATGAATGAATGACCAATAGATTGCTCATCTAATCTACCTAAAATAAAGAAGTAAAGGAGAATTTAACATCTTGTACTACATCTAGGAAAAGAGAGGCAAAACAACATCTAAGAATGACTGGAATCACCCATAGACTTATTTCAATCAGAAAATTATACACCGAACCTACAGATTTAGATATACAAAATCTATTTTATTCTCAGATGCTTAATATAATGACCAATTGATCATCATATCTTTGCACAAAAAGAGCATCTCTACAAAAATAAAAATAAAATATAAACTCTCCTCCAATTCTCTGCTGTAAATACAGAATTCAGAAAATTTTCTCCCTCTCCCTATTGCCAACTGACTGTTGGAAAAGAAGAACCCCCTCCTCATCAAAATCTTCCAATAAATAATGTTAAGCTCCTTTCCCAGTTAACTGATTCTTGGATACTTTCACCATGTTCTTTCACTTCTCCCAACTTTTCAATTTTATCCAATAACTGATTCTTGAAAATATTTCCCATTTATTCCCCAAAGTTTTTCCCTTTTTTAAGAACATGATATCTTTATAAACTATTGATTTTGAAGTTTATAAAGATATAACTTAACATATTAAATGATAATTGGACAACTGGCATTTGAATATATCAAACAAAAAATAAAAATATTTTAATGCTGGGGCGAACGAAAATATTTATGACATAAAAAATGGGTCTCCATGCGGGGGGCATAACTGTTTACTCCACCTTTGGATCAAGCTCATTTTCAAATATGTGGTCCAAAACCTAGTTTCCTAAATTAATATTGGAGAGATTGAGCACATTATACTGGTACTGAAAGTTACGCATCTTTGAGTACATGTATATAAAACTATAGAAAATCAACTTTCTTCATCTTCTCTTGCATTCTTTCATTTGGCTTATCTGTCAATGCTGAGCATAAATGGAATTGAATTATCCAATATTTATATCTGTAGGCACCACTTTGGATGATTCATAATCATCAAACCATATGTTGGAATTAAAAAGCATGCATCTATTCCTTCCAGTAAACTAGATTGCCAAACTTCTGCAACTTTTGAACTCTGAAACTCCACTTGAATCATTCTAAATGCTTGAAATTGAAGCACCACCCCTTAGTACATTTACAAAGAAATGAAGCATCATAAAAGGCATGGAATGGCTACCACCCAAGGCTTGTTACAATTTACACCTAACAGTTGAACCTTGGACTTTGAACTAAAATAGTTCAAGGTTTGTAGTTCAACGGGAGGACCAACTTTTCAACACATGTCACTTACTTCACATAACTCAAAAGAAAGAAAAACACAAAAGCCAATCAATGAAGAGAAAGAAAAGGTGGTAACAAGCCATGATGAGAAAACCCTTGCCATCATACTCTCCCATAATGACAGTTCTTGTGGTCTTCTTTGCTGGTGCGATCATGGCCGATGAGTATCTCCCCAAAGGCTCATATAAGAGCAAACACGTGCCATATGAAAATACTAACTTCATTGTAGCACTAAAAAGTACAATCACAGATGACCATAAAGGGTGCAAGTAAGTATGGGAGAATCACTTTTAAGCCAATGCAAACGCGCGCCGGATGAAAAACCCTAGGATATGCTCCTATTATATAAGAGTGAGATTGAAAGCATAATCGTACATGGATAAAGGATTTATAAAATTTCCTTGAAACTTCCCTTGTGTGTCAAATGAGGCTAATAAAGTAATATTAGTAGTTTCATATGCCATATCCATTTCTTATCTTAGATAATGGGTTTCTAAAATTCTTGTTTACAGAAAGAAAGAGAGATATATATAAGGAGAGATGGGAGATAATGGGATAGAGATGGAGAGTGAAATAAAGGGAGATGGGAAGAGAGGGAGAGGGAAAAATATGGATAGAGAGCGGAGGGGGGGAATGGGGGATGGGTGAGATACTGAGAGATAGCGATAGAAAGAGGGAGAGGTGTAGAGGGAAGAGCAAGAGAGAGAGAGAGTAAGGAGTTAGAGAGAGGTATGGAGACAGAGATTGAGAAGAAGAGGGACATGGAGAGGAGAGGGAGAGATAGAGGGAGAGAGTGGGGATGGAAGATACAAATATATAGAGGAGAGAATGATAGAGGGCCAGAGATAAAGATAAATCTAGAGGGAAAAAGTGATATTTAGAGAGAGAGGCGGAGAGGGGGAGATACATAGGGATGGAGGAGGATGGAGAGAGGACAAGATAGAGATAGAGATAGAGATGTGAACAAATATGAAAATGTAGAGATTTAAAGGTATAGGAAGGGAGTGATGGATATAGATGGATGGCTATAGAGATGGAGATGAGTCTAGATATGGAGGGGGAGAGGCAGATAGAGATAGAGATAAATATAGAGTGAGAGGATGGGAGAAAAATAGACTGAGAGATAGTAGTATATTGAAAGGTAAACATAGAAAGAGATCTAGGGAGATACATAAAGATACCTAGAGAGGGAAATATAGAGAGGAAGAGATAGATAGTGAGATAGATTGATAGAGAGATAAGGATATATAGAGAGGATGAGAGGGAGAGATAGAAAAAGGGAAAAATACTTAGTAGACCTTCCATACCTCTATGACATATCCATTGTACACTAAGGTGCGATTGCTAATATATATTCCATATAACCAACATTGAAAACATAAGATTCACTATAATTTGTCACAATAAAACAAACCTCCTTTTAACTACGAGTTAAAAATTATCTTTTTCAATAGATTGAACAATAGTTTTGAATTATTATTTCTATTAAACGTTATTGAGATATTCTTTATTAGGTCAATTTATCATTAGATTTGATGTGGCAAAGGTTTGCTAATTGAGATCTATGTATTATTTCAAACCAAATGTTGCCATAGGATGACCTATTTGCTTAACTCATCTAATATTTTAGTGGTAAGGATTTGGTGTATGGAGAAGTGTTGGTATAGGCTTAAGTTTTACTTAGATAGTCAATATATGAAATTTAATAGATGTTAGTTGCATTTTATTTAATATTTTTTAGCATGTATTTTTTTATTAGTAGTTTGATAATGGTATTGCTACCTTTTCACACCTTCTCTATTTATATAGGGTGTTTGCATAGTTAATATTCTCTTGATCTATTGTTCACCTCTAGTGAAATATAATCTATGTTATTTCTCTTTGTATCCATACCAAAAATTTGAGACTTAAACAAAATTTAAGACAACAAATGTGGAGATATGAACCAAACCACTTTTCATACACTTAAATTCTTTCCATATTCTTCTTGCATAAACAAGTATACAATTTTTTAATTTGATGGCCAAAATCCAAGACTACATTTATTGGGAGAGTTAATTGTTATATGACCATTGCTAAAATTGATGCCCATATTTTGCAACCATAATTTATAGTACAAATTAAAATATATTTCTATGTTAAAATTTAGGACTTATCCTCTTCAAATAAGAGCTTTGGAACTAGTTATTGCTATTTTTTATCTGGCCCATTGGCACCACAAGGGGGGAGAGAATAATAGTGTTTAATGTAAACTTGACAATAATGAAAATGCATGCCTCTTTTTGGCCTCTTATTAGGCATTTTATTGGAAGCTCTAAGAATATGGATAAGCCATTTATCATTAAAAGATTTGACAAAAAAACATCTTAGAAACGATTGACTTCAATGGAATGCTAGTGATCTCTAAGGTTTTTTTGTTACTGCCACTATATTAGTAATGAGGTGAAATGGATCATATGAACTACACCCTTAGCCACTAAATTTAAGGCATGTCTTTGTTAGCAAGAGACATTGCATTAGATGATTTTTATGTTCTCATTGATGGAAACTACACATTATTATCTTGGCCACTTGATAGTTTTTGGATTTATTGAAGGTTAGAATAGAAAATTGGTTAAGTATGGAAGAATATGAAGAATATACAAGGATTGATAAAAGGATCGGTATGGACATATGTGAGAGAGTTTTGAAGAGCGCAATTAGGAGGAGATTCTAGATGTCATATCCTATCTATATCTATGATCACACCTATTTATGTTTTGATTTGCACAAGTTATGAAGATTTGATAATCAGTTTGACAATGAAGCATGAGTAGTGACAATTATTTGTTGGATCGATTAATGATCCTAATAGATTGATGATCCAATTGGTTTGATAATTCCTTTTGGTAGATCCAACATGGTAGATGTTATCTATGGTTTGATCGAGGTTAGAATGAAGATCTAATCATTGTTTTGATCAAAGTTCTACACACTTCATTTATATTCTTGGAGCCAACATGTTAACTTATTTTATTTTGATATTGGGTATATAAGCCCAAGTTTTTGTGATGATTTATGTGATGCGACGATATCATGTGAAAGTCAAAGATGATGTATTGATATTCAGTGAATGGAGAGAACCTAATTGCAAAGATTAGGTTGATAGATATGTGTTGTACCTATATGGAACTGTATAAGCATAGTTGATGATACTTCTCAGTTCACCATTTTGGATTTTAGTCCAAATATTTTTGTATGGTAGTGAACCTCTATTTGTATTGTAATCTGAATAGTGAGCTCTAAGAAGTGGGCCTGAAAGTAAGGTGCATTCTATTTTATACTATTTCCCTTAATCGAGTCTTTATTATTTCTGTAGAGATAATTGTGGGTTCCATCCCCATTGTGGTTTTTCCCTTAACCATGTTTCCACAAAAAAATGATGGTGTCATGAGTTTATGGATGTTTACTTTATGTGTTCTTTGTTTACTTGTTATTGTATGCAGTTTATGGTTAAACAATCAGATCAGTAAAGCTAAATTTTTTAGAAAATTGATTCATACCTTCTCTTAGTGCTCCTCAATACTAACAATTAGTATCAGAGCCTTGTTCCTCGAAAGAAGTCTAGTAGCTTGAGGAAGGTCCTAATGGGCAATTCAACAGTTTCTAGTACTATTTAGAAGAAACTCTTGATTGCACTTGAGGATGTTGATAAATCAAATGCTGAAAATATTGAACTAAAGGAAAAACCCAAAGAAGCTGAAAGCTTTATAGAGAGTCTGAAGGAGTAGCTAAATAAGTCCAAAGAAAAGAGCAAAGATCTTGTTGAGAAGTTGAAGTTGAAAGGAAGTATTGATGATTCATCAGCTATGAAGGAGAAATTTGATCAATGTGATCAACTTGAGAAAGAAAAACATAACCTAAAATATGAAAAGGAAGACATGATGATGAAAATGACTAAATAAATTGAGGAAAAGCAAAGGAATCGGGAACATCTTGAAAATTCACTAAAAGACAAATCTAATGAATGCCACAAATTGAATTGTCGGATTGGACAGATGTATCTTGATCTTGATGAAGCCAAACATAATGAGCAAGAAATTGAAAGAGTTAATGAAATTATTACGAGTGAACTTACTAAAACTAATGAATTCAAAGAAAAATTTAAATCTAGTTCAATGAATCTTGATGATCAACTTGAGAGACAAAGACCTAAAGGAAATACTCAATGACTTGTCTTTGAGAAAGGAGAAAGTTTTAGATCAGGAGAGAAAATCAATTCATCATAGAATCAGATTGAAGAGCCTAAGAAGACACCTATGAGGAAACCAAACTTCAATGGAAGATGCTTCACATGTAACATATTTGGTCATTGAGAAAAGGAGTGTAGAAAAAAACCTAATACCAAATCCTTTTCTGGTTATTGTGCCACTTGCCACAACTATGGATAGAAATCAAGTGAATGTAGAGATAAGGTGAACCAAGGAAATGTAACCCATTACAAATGCAACAATTTTGGACACTTGGTGAAGTAGTGTAGATTAAGGAAAAATCAAGTGAATACAAGGTATGGAAATCTAAATGTGACGTGTTTCAATTTCAACAATATTGGTCACATTACCAAGAAGTGTATATACAAAAAAGAAAATGTAAACTCAAGAGGTTTGGTAGAAAGAAACAATGTACATGATGATAAGGAAAAGAAAATTGTTGATGTTGAAGAAGTCATGAATTAAATGAAGAAGATATGAATGAAAAAAGAACAGATTGATTTACTGGACAGATCTCACCATTTTTTGGTGTGAATATCTCTTCAAGAAATTAAATATAATTTGACAAAGAGAAAACTGAATTGAGGGCTAGTGGAAAAAGATCAAAGATTACTGGCATGACAATTAAGAAATCAGTGAAACCTAAGACTAGAGGAACTCTTATTGTTGATAGCATAGCTAGGAACATAAGGGAATATGGAAGTATGACTAATGTCAACCAATGTTATGAAAGATGTGATGATGAAGGCAAGAAAAATATTGAAGAAGCTATCATATACAGTTTTCATAAGTTTTGCAAATGACCTAGTGAACTACATAAAATGATATCTAAATCACTTTATAAGAAGATTGATGCTAGGTGGAGGTATTCTTAGAAAGTTGACAGAGAAATTTTGGAACAAGCTTCAGTGGAAATTAAGCTTGAATTGTCTATGGAATAAGTGAAGCTCACAATTAAGGCTATGAGACCAAAATTCAGAACAAGAAGCAGAGTATGCAAAATACTCATTGGTCAATTTTTTCCAGTTCATGATGAGACTCTTGATATCATGAAGAAGGAATTAGAGAAAGAAAATGAATTGGTGGATGATACTGAAGAGGAACAACAAAATCAAAAGGCTACCATTGAAGAGGTAACAATAGATAAATTTATTTCCATTGAACAATTGATTGAAGGAATTATCAGTGATATACCTTCTGATACTCCACAACAAGTTCCTACTATTGAAGTTAAAGATGTGCAAGGAAAAGTTGAAATACAAAAGGATCAGACAAGCGAGGTTGAGGTACTTGTTGTAAATGCTACATTTGAACAAAGGAAAGATGAAATTGTTATAAAGGTTACAACTAATGTTGAAACTGCAAAGAAAGATGAGACACATGAAGTTGATTTTGCAGTCCAATCAATAAAGTGGAAACTAGATCTTAGTGCAACTTTCAGTTACAAGAATAAAGGAAAGGATATAGATATTCTTGAAGAAGAAATTATAGATGATCTTAGAGATGAGGATGTTGAGGTCATTCAATGACCTATTGATGTTACCAAAATGAGTCCAAGTGAATTGATGAAAATGTTAGACATACTTAAGTTGAAAGCTAAAAGGGACAAACTGAGAGCTGAAAAGAAACAAGAAAAAGTACTTCCATAAGCTAGAGACATTCTTGTAGATCTTGTACCTAAACTTGACTATGATCCTAATGCTACACCAATTGCAAAGATGGACACTTTGATCAGTTCTATCTTTGAGGAAGTTACTAGCTTGGAGGACACTGTTGAGTATAGAGAAAGGGTGAATTATGAAAAGAAGAGTACTGGTAAGTTAATGGAGACTATTGTATTAGATAAAGGAAAACTTACAATTCATGTGAACCAGGTGAAGGAAACTTTGAAAGAGATTGGTAAATTACTTTCTAGTTTTTGTTTGATTTTGCATTGTTTACAAAAGATTTGGAGCTAAAGAGAACTGAATCTCAACATGAGCTTAAGTCTTTAATTGCTAGTTTTGATCCTATTTCACATTCAGCTACCACTTATGGATCACAGGTGAAGGTTGTAAATCAAAAGATGAAAATATTACAAGAAGAACAGGATAAAATGATCACCACTTTATTAGAGTTATAGAATTATTTTATTCCTACAGTTGGTGTAATGGAACAAAGTGTTAAAGATTCAGAGGTAATATTTGGGTCACACAATATGAGTGCACTTGAATCTATGGAGGAGTTATCTTCTATGTTACATAGACAGATTCAAGCCACAAAGCACTTGCATAAGTCACAGGGAAATTATTTGGAGAAATCGAAAAAAATTAAAAGTATTTTTGAGTGACTGTGACTAGTTAGATGATTTCATTTTAAGTTTATTTATGCACCCTTGTCATTCTTGTCAAACGAGGAGTGATTAGTGCAGTGAAAATAAAACTAAGGGGGGGGGGGGGGGGGGGGTGTAGTGTTTAGCAGATTTTCACTATGTCTTGCCATCAATGCCAAA
Organism: Chamaecyparis obtusa; assembly: GCA_027943335.1. Taxonomy (NCBI): domain Eukaryota; kingdom Viridiplantae; phylum Streptophyta; class Pinopsida; order Cupressales; family Cupressaceae; genus Chamaecyparis; species Chamaecyparis obtusa. Next base: position 1,275,943 of record BSBK01004862.1, read on the forward strand.
AGGGGGCATTGTTGGCATTATGATGGATTTTGGAGTTGAGATGTAGAGTTTAATGTTTAGGAATTTATCATTGATGCCAACTCTATTAGATTTTATGAATAGATTGCAGATACCAATGGATTAGATGGATAGGTAAAGCTAAATAAGATAAGTGTTTTAATTAGTTAATAGGACGCCAATGAAAAATATTTTCTTGAGTGGCGATCAAGATAGTCAATAATTTAGGAGGTGTGATCATTCCTGGTGGATTACCAAGGTCAGAGAACTACAGTTTTACAACCGCAATCGATAACTCAATTTTTTGGGTGAGTTCAAATTTTGGTGATGTGTTTAGTGAGAACTAGTTGTGCTACTAATTGGTTCCTATTGATTAGATGATCAAGGTAGTTGATTTTTGGGCCAACGTGTTAATATATTTTGGGCTGACATGTTAGTGATGCAGGAGCATCTCAAGTCCGTAGCAATCCCGTGTCACCAAAAACATTTTGGAGTTTGTCTGTGTTGCTTGGTTCCTTATTTGATCAAGTTGGTCGGTAGTTGTTCAGTTTCCTTTGGTTACCGAGTGTGGTCGGTCATTTCCTAGGTGGTCGGTTGTTTCACTAGCGCTCGACGTTGCCTATTTGCTGCTCGGTCATCCTTGCTCACCAACAGGTTTAGTTTTAGTTTTTGTTGAGGCCAACTTGTGCATTTATATTGGATCATGGATTTAATGCCTATCCATCATTGGGAAGTGAGTGGTCCTAGATCTAACTGTTACTTCTGTTGATTGTGGATTTGAAGGCCAACTCAGTTCGGTATCCTCTTGTATAAATGTAGTTGTTTGGTTATAGTTTAGGAGGGCAATTTGGGAGAGACATAAGATAGTAGAAATTAGATTGAAGATTTGTAACAGATCCTCACATGTTTGAGGACTTTTGAAATTCATTATAATATCAAGCCATAATCAGGAAGGCCTTAGAACCTAACATGTATGATTCAATTGATGAAAATTTATGAAAGATCTAGCATTCTCTCTCTCAAACCTTGTGTTTGTTTGCTTCCACATGTTTTGAGTAGGCTTGGATCATTAGGGTGTGCCATCCTTTGGTCCCTTCTAACCCTTGCCTTGCATCAGGTGGTATCAGAGTGAGGTGAGATCTTGATCTAGGTCTATGGATCTAGGTTTTTAGGTTTCTCTTGAAGCCCTAGTTGAAGTGTTGTGGGGTAGGAGATTGCGATCTAACCTGCAATTGCAGAGGGTTGTCAAGATGGTTTGTGGGAGGCGTGATGCAGATCCAAGATTGGTAGATATGCTAAGGCAGATTGCTGCTAGGCTAGAAGCAGTTGAAATAACCCAAAGAAGAGGTAGACATCTTGAAGATGTTAGTGATGATGAAGTTGAAGAAGAACAGGAGAATGCAGAACCTACACCTGTTATGGATCAAGGTGAAGAAATATTTTTGAAGGCCTTGACAAGTTTTAAGTCTACATCACATTTTAATCCTCCTAAATATGGTGGAAAGTTGGATTCTGATGAATTGGTGGACTGGATCACTGAGATGGAAAAGTATTTTGAATATGAAAACATTCATGAAGATAAGAAGGTGAAGATTACAAGCACTAAGTTGAAAATTCATGCATCCCTATGGTGGGAACATCTGCAATTGGATAGGAAAAGGAAAGGAAAAGAAAAAATCAAGGTATGGAGTAAGATGGTCAATAAATTGAAAGGAAAGTTCTTACCTTTCAATTATCATATTAACCTAGTTTGGTGAATGCAAAGTCTAAGGCAGAAAGATAGCTTGGTAAAAGAGTATACTGAAGAATTCTATAGATTAGATATCAAATTTGGACATGATGAAGATGATGTGGAAAGAATTGGTAGATACCTGAATGGTTTGAGAGTTTCCATCCAAGAGGAAATTAGTATGGTCAAGTTGGAGAACATTGAAGAGGCTTATCAATTTTCTTTGAAAGCCAAGGAGAAACTGAACAAAATACATGAGCAGAGACAAAGAGGAAGAGGTGGTAGATTCCCTACAGGAAGAGGAAGATCTAATGGTGAAACTAGTAGATCTGAACCTGAAAAGATAAATCTGGACAAAGGCAAGACATAATGGAAAAGTGAAAGTTCATCTAGAGGTAGAGGTAGTAGCTACTAAGGTGGTTATAGTAGAGGAAGTTTTCAAAGAACTTGCTACAATTATGGAGAAGAAGGACATAGGTCATTTGAATGTACACAAGTAAGTAAGAAGGCTGGTAGCAGTAGAAATGCTGTAGTGCAAGAAGAGCCACTCAATGAACCTGAGAAGGAAAATAACCTGATGGTAAGGAGAGCACTATGGAATGAAAGTAAAAAGGAAGATCCGGTAAGAAAATGTTTGTTCAAAACTAGATGTAGAGTTTCTGATAAAGTTTGGAAGGTAATCATTGATAATGGTAGCTTGGAGAATCTAGCATCTGAAGAGATGGTCACAAAATTATAGTTGGAAAGGCTAGAACATCCGAAGCCCTATCAGGTTTCATGGATCAAAGATGAGCATACACTCCTGGTAAGTGAACAATGTTATGTGAATTTGAAGATTGGAAAATACTATGATAAGGTGTTGTGTGATATCATGCCTATGGATTGTTGTCATATTATTGCATAAGTATACTATTGTGGCTGATTGAAAGAAAAAAATCTTGTTACCATTGATGGAAGAACCTATTAGTAATGTTTGCACATCTATAAAATTTTGCTTGACGGAAGGAAGAAAGTTTGTGAAAGATTTGAAAAGGAATGATGTATATTTTGCTGTAATTCCTAACAAACTGAGTAAGAAAATAGAAGATAATTTTCCTGAGGAGATTGAAAAGTTGCTCACCGAGTATAGTGAAATCATTTCTGATAATGTACTTGATGGTTTTCCACCAAAAAGAAGCATTGATCATTATATGGATCTAATCCCTGGAGCTAGCTTACCGAATAAGGTACCTCATTGGCTAACACCTACCGAGAATTGGGAATTGAACTGATAGATTCAAGAGTTGCTGGAGAAAGGTTTGATCAGAGAAAGTTTGAGTCCTTGTGTAGTAACTGCTATATTGGCACCTAAGAAGAATGGAGAATGGATAATGTGTACTAATTCTAGAGAAATCAATAAGATAACAGTGAAGTATAGGTTTCCTATACCGAGGATGGATGACATAATGGATAGTTTAATTAGAGCAAAGTATTTCACAAAGATTGATTTGAAAAGTGGGTATCATCAGATCAAAATCAGAGAAGGTGATGAGTGGAAGACTACTTTCAAGATGAAAGAAGGTTTGTATGAGTGGTTGGGTATGCCTTTTGGTTTAACTAATGCACCAAGTAATTTTATGAGGCTGATGAATGAAGTTTTGAAGAAATTCTTGGGTAAATTTGTGATTGTGTATCTTGATGACATTTTGATGTTTAGTAAGACCAGAGAAGAACATTTGGTGCATGTTAGACAAGTTTTGCAAAGATTGAAAGAGGAAAAGTTGCTGATAAATCTGAAAAAGTGTTCATTCATGAAAGAGGAGATTGTGTATTTGGGATTTGTGATCTTAGTTGATGGTTTAAAGATGGATCCTGAGAAGGTTGAAGCTATTTTGAATTGGCCTACACCTGTGAATACTAGTGAGGTAAGATCATTTCATGGTTTGGCAAGTTTTTACCGAAAGTTCATAAGGAATTTCAGTTCAATTTGTAATGCTATGACTGAGACTATGAGAGGAGAAAAAAGAGAATTCAAGTGGACACATGGAGCTGATAAAAGTTTTGAGAATCTGAAGTAGAAGGTTGCTGAATTACCTATTTTGGCATTACCTGATTTCAATAAAGTATTTCAAGTAGAATGTGATGCAAATGGAAGTGCAATTGGAGCCGTGTTGATTCAAGAAGGTAAACCTATTGCTTTCTTTAGTGAAAAGTTGAATGATGCTAGAAGGAAATATTTTGTGTATGATCAAGAATTCTATGCTATTGTTCAAGCACTGAAGAAATGGAGACATTATTTGATACCGAGTGAATTTGTGTTGTATACTGATCATAAGGCTTTACAATATTTGGGTAGTCAGAATAAGTTGAATCAGAGACATATGAAGTGGGTTGAGTATTTGCAGAGTTATACATTTGTGATAAAGCATGAGTGGAGTCACTAACTGAGTTGCTGATGCGTGGAGTAGAAGAAGATCCTTGATGACCGAGATGAAAATTGAAGTTCTTGGTTTTGATGAGATGAAAGGTTTGTATGAAAATGACCCCGATTTTTCTGAGCCATGGAGAAAGTGCAGAGCACCCATTCCAGATCAACATGATACTAAATGGGATAAATATTTTATTTAGGAAGGTATGTTGTTCAAAGGTATTCAGTTTTGTATACCGAGAGGAGTAATGAGAACTAATTTGATAAAAGAGAAAAATAGTAGTGGTTTGGATGGACATTTTGGCATTCATAAAACATGGAATTTGCTTAAGGAGAAGTACTTTTGGCTGCAGTTGTACAAAGATGTTCAGAAATTTGTGAAAAGTTGTGGAATTTACCAAGTTGCAAAAGGAGTAAGTCAAAATACTGGTTTGTATGTACCGATTGTTGTACTTGAGAAACCTTGGATTGACATCCGTATGGACTTTGTTCTTGGCTTACCAAAGATAGTAAGAGGTAATGATTCTATATTTGTTGTTGTGGATATATTTTCTAAGATGACACATTTTATACCTTGTAGAAAGACATCAGATGCAGTACATGTAGAAGATCTTTTCTTTAAGGAAATTGTCAGATTGCATGGATTAACAAGGAGTATTATCTTTGACCGAGACAATAAATTTGTTAGATACTTTTGGAAGAACCTTTGGAAGAAATTTGGCACTGAGTTGAAATATAGTTCTACATTTCACCCACAAACCGATGGATAGACTGAAGTTGTAAACAGAAGTTTGGGAAATCTTTTGAGATGTTTAGTTGGAGACACACCAAGCAATTGTGATTTTGTGTTGGCACAAGCAGAGTTTGCATACAATAACTCAATGAATAGGAGTACTGGAAAAACACCATTTGAGATTGTGAATGGCATACAACCGAGAAGAATATCTGATTTGAGAGACATTGATGATGAAAATAAGAGAAGTGTTGAAGGAGTGAAGTATGCTGAGTACATGAAGACATTACATGAAGATGTGAAGCTGAAGTTGGAAGATAGTAATAAGAAATACAAAGATAGAGCTGATAGATCAAGAAGGAATAAGACTTTTGATATTGGTGATGAAGTGATGGTGCATTTGAAGAAAGGTCGGTTTCCTGTTGGAACATATGGAAAGCTGAAGATGAAGAAGTTTGGACCTTGCAAGATTTTGAGGAAATTTGACAGTGGAAATGCATATGAGATTAAGTTACCTAATGACATGGACATATCACCGATCTTCAACATTGCTGATTTGTATGAGTATCATGAACCTGATGAAGAAATGACAGTACCGACAGAATATCCTAAGAAGCAGAATGAATAAGTTGAACAGATTTTGAATCAATGAGTTGGAAAGAGCACAAGAGGAAAATAGTATATGGAATATCTGGTAAAGTGGAAGAATATACCGATGGAAGATAGTTCATGGATTTCATAGTTTGAGTTGGATGCAGCTCAGACCAGACCTACCAAATGATTCAGAGAATCATTTCAAAATAACCCCAGGTGTCTGATGCAGGAGCATCTTGGGTCCTTAGCAATCCTGTGTCACCAAAAACATTTTGGAGTTTGTCTGTGTTGTTTGGTTCCTTCTTTGATGAGTTGGTAGGTAGTTGTTTGGTTTCCTTTGGTTACCGAGTGTGGTCAGTCATTTCCTGGGTGGTCGGTTGTTTCACTAGCACTCAGCGTTGCTTGTTTGCTGCTCGGTCATCCTTGCTCACCGATGGATTTAGTTTTAGTTTCTATTGAGGCTGACTTGTGCATTTATATTAGATCATGGATTTAATGTTTGTATCCATCATTGTGAAGTGTGTGGTCCTAGATCTGACCATTACTTCTGTTGATTGTGGATATGAAGGCCGACTTAGTTTGGTATCCTCTTTTATAAATGTAGTTGTTTGGTTGTAGTTAATTAGGAGGGCAGTTTGGGAGAGATAGAAGATAATAGACATTAGATTGAATATTTGTAATAGATCCTCTCATGTTTGAGGACTTCTGAGATTCATTGTAATATCAGGCCACAACTGGGAAGGCCTTACAACTTGACATGTATGATTCAATTGATGAAAATTTATGAAAGATCTGGCATTCTCTCTCTCTCACTCTTGTATTTATTTTCTTCTGCATGTTTTGAGTAGGCTTGGATCATTAGGGTGTGTCATCCTTTGGCTCCTTCTGACCCCTGCCTTGTGTCAGTTAGGTATGATTGGCACAATTTTCCATAAGTTAGGTCAATATTGTGGACCAACATGTAAATGTTTTTTTCAAGTCTTAGTCAATTTAAGAACAATAGCATAAAGGTGAACTAAATCACATGATTTAGTGTTGTGATTGTGAGTTTGGGTGTTGTGATCAGGGATAGATGCAATATAGTGTGCTAGAGTTAAAAAATTATAGTGGATCTATCAGGCAAGCAATGTCACTTCCAGATTAGTCATTTGAGTATATTTCTCAAGGCTAACTCTAACATGTTAGCACATTAAATCCCTTAAAAAGGTGGATTTTAACATGTCTTATTGTATAAATCCTTTAATAGGGTAACTTCTTAACTGGAGTTTAAAATCCTCTTGCTAGGTAGATCCTAATAGGTCTTTTGGTATTTCTAACAATGTACTAGTCACTCCTAATAGGATGAACCCCTAACAGGGTATTGCAAGCTCCTAACAGGGAAACTCTTTTTACTGCAATGAAGAGATTCGTGGGTGTCATCCCTAGTGTGGTTTTCACCCTCTAACAAGGGTTTCCATGATAAAAATAGTGGTGTTATGTGTTTTGATTAAGTAAAAAGAGGATTTGAAAGGTCCTGAAACCTTATACACGAGCATCAAAAGATATAGCAATGCAAGACCGAAATACAGCTGTGGTGCCCCACTAAACAAACCAAAGGAACAAACCATAGTGGTGTTATGTGTTATTCATTTGTGGATGCTTGAATTGTTTTACTTCTATTGCATAGTTACACTTGCATGTTTGGTTGTATAAAAGTTGTTTAAAAACATAATCAAATTAGTGGTTGAATTAGTTCATTACCTCTTTACATTGATTCACCCCCTCCCTCTCAGTGCCTCCTATATCTGACAAGGTCTTTTTGATGTCTTTGGCCCTTTTCTACTGATGTCAAAGGCGGAGAGAGTGTGTGAAAAATAGAGAAAAATCAGATTGTGCTAAAGAGAGATTGTATTGAGAGTTTTGAAGCTAGATATTCAGAGTGATCAAGTGGGTATATTTCAGAGTGATCATGTGGATATATTGACATCTTTGTGCATTGGTCAATTTTTCATTTCATATGTTTCCATCAATGCCAAAGGGTGAGGTTGTTGAGCATGTCAGCGATTTTTTATTAGACCTTGTTTATGTGTGTTGACATTAATATTTTGCCATTGATGTCAACATACTATTTTTGTTGCAGATAGTGTGTTTAGTTTGTTCAAAGAAGATGATTTTAGATGATCAAGTAATATTTTGAAGATATTTTGTTGCAATTATAGATGTTGGTTAAAAAATGCTTGTAGTTTATTATGGTCAGCTTACAAAGGTTTGTATAATAGATTGAGTGAGTTATGATTGATTTATTAATTAGCTGTTATATTTTAGTGTTCCTATATTCCAAGGTCAAGTTTTTTTCTTCAGTGAGAATCGACATGGTTGATTCATTTGATGCAAAGGTTCAATAGTATTCTTGGATCATGTTATGAATGTTTTAGATAGTTTTCATTGATTGCGGTGATCACATTTCGTGATTTTATAGCATGTTTGTGTTTCTTCATTTAGGTCCTAGCCGACTTGGTGAAGTAACATGTTTTGATTCTTGATGAGGATTTGGAGAAGTTGTTGTGTGTTCAAGGATGAAGATTCGGGTCCTATCTAAGTTGTTTTTTACTTGATTTGGGTTGCATTGTAGTTTGAGAATAATTTTATATCATTTGTTCTTATAGGTATTAGTCGACCTTGTTTTGAACTATTCATTGTAATATGTATAAAGGTGAAATCTTTTTTTAATTGCAATATATGGGTGTGTGAAAAAAGAAAAAGGAAGAAGGATTTTTGTATTCTACAACTGAGGCAAAGATTGTACTTCATTGGAACTTTATTGGCATTGCAGATACTATAAGTCAATTTAATCATATTGGACAGTTTGTCCACTCTTATGAATTGTAATTAATGATTGATTAGTGAACCCAACTAAGGGATAGATCATTGTATTGTGAGTAGTAAGCTCAAGCAAATGGGCATGTGAATGCATATGCATTCTTAATTTTTATTTATTTTCTCTTAATCGGGTAGTACTTTTAATAAAGTGCATCTATCTAGTAGGTTTGACTCCCACCAGGGTTTTCCCTTAACTGGATTTTCTCGAGAAAAAAATTGGTGTTATGTATAATGTGTTGTAGATCTTGCATTACTATCTATCATTATGACCATTAACTAGTTTAAGTGGTTTAAAGTCCTAATTATTAGTACACAACTAATTAACCCCCCCCCCCCCACCCGCCTCTTAGTTGTTCTTGCCTCATTTTGGGCCAAACACATTCCTCAAAGATTGACCTTTGAGATTTGAGACAATATATGCCTTTATGACATATCTTCCCAACCTCCAATGTCCTCTCACCCTCTTTCATTGTTAGACTTGTCACAATGAGATACATTTGAGAAAGCACAATGCATGTGCTCTCTCCTTTGTGCATCTTATCCCTTTCTCATCTTTGCAGCTTGACCCTTCATTTATCCCTCCTCAATTGTATAAATTGAGAGCCCAATCCTTCACAAAACATCCACCTTTTATGTATTGTTATCATACCATTTTAGATCCAAAATGAAAGCATCACAACCTTATAATGCCAAAATCATTCCAAAACCCTATTAAAGTTTGAGCAATAAATTTTAGCACACATATCTCCATCATTAGACACATCTACACATCAAGGGAGCTTTTAAGGGTCCCGTGAAGGTTTGCATTCTCTAATTTGTTTGTCTAGTTCTCTTTTGTCTAATTGTCTATGTGGTATTGCTTAAATTGTGTTTTGAGTGCTTTTATTGATATTTTCATTTCTTTAAATGCATTTCCTTGCACACACTTACATTAATGTATTTTTGTATTGTTATAGTACATATTTTGCTTGTTTTTTAATTGTCTTCATTAGCCTTCAATGCATATTATTTGAATTATAAGGAGAATATTATAGTTGTTACAAATAGATAGTCATAAATTTTTAAGATCACATATACTCATTTAAAATATTATAAATATGTAGTGCTTAATTAAAAAAGTTATAAATTATGGCCTTATTGACCACTTCATAAGCAAAGGTTTTTCTCCATACAAGGTTTATTTGTGGCCATCAAATATACATATATGCTTATCTCCTTGCTTAGAGAAATATTTAAGATATTTTAAAACTTCATTTTTCAACAATTTGTCTAAAAATTAACACATATTCACATTTATTTAAAACCAAATGATATTTTAATCTTATTTTTTGACCGATATAAATTTATATTCATTAAATAATTTTTTTAAGAAATAATTGTCTACTATTTTTTTAATGTTGCTAACAAAATTCAGTTGTGTGGTTTTCTAGACAAACTCATTGACCCATGATTCATAAGTAGTAATTTAAAAGAACCCATCTCTTATTAGAATCAACAATCTTGTTAACAATCATGGGGGAGGTACCTCATTTGCAAAACGTTCACAAGATTGTGCCTTATGAATCATTCATTTATTTTAATATTTTAAATTTATATTAACTTTTTATATAATATAAACATTAAATATATTTTATTATTGATTGTAAGTTATTTTATTATTATTATAAAAATAACATTTAAAATAAATTATTTTTTGTTTAATATTATGATGGTTCAATTTTGAACATATATTTTCAATGCTTCTACATTTTCTATGACATACTATCAACCTTTTCTTCAATCCTTTTAACCTCAAATAAATGTTTGATTTTCTTTTACATTAGAAATTTTGTGTTTCTGTTATAGAATTGTATATTTAATGTTTCAAAGAATGTTTTGTGTGAAAATTAGTATGCAAATTTTTTAATTTAAAGTGATAACATTGAATAACTAATCAACAATTTGTGTCAATATCTAGTTGTATTTAGTTAGTATTTTTCAAATACAATTAAACACACTTAGACATTTAAAAAAAATAAAATTAATAATTAGTAAGTCTTCAAATTTTGTAAAAAAGTAAAAATAATTAATTATTTTTAATATAATTATAATTAATTTAATTTATATGTAAAAATTATATAATAAAAGGAAAAAGAGAATAAAGTAACTTTGAGTAATGATATATTTATCTCAACATATTACACATGAGAAAAAGAAAGGTGTTGTACATCCACAACCATAACACCTAGAGATCAACAACTATGTCTAACAACATATACATATTTTATTTGTTGTAAAGTTATAAGAATTTAATTTTTTTAAAAGTATTCTAATAATGGGCTATGTATGAGGGATTGTTATCATAAAGTATGTCTTACTTTTAAAGAGAGATTTTAATATAAATATGTAATTTTATTTTATAAAAATTAAAATATCAATTAAAAAATAAGTCTAATATATTTTATTATTAATAATAATTCTATAAGAATATATAAATAATAAAATAAATTTTAAAATTAATAAAAAATAATCTTTTAAAAGGAAGAAGAAGAAGAATTAAAATAAAGCTAATTTTTCCTTTTTAATATTTTTTCTTTTCAATTTTCAAAACATAAAAAATAGAATACACAATAAGATAATATTAAAAGATATTCTTATTAGAAGACTTGATAATAATAAAATATAGATTTTTTGCATTGTTTTTCTTATTGATAATATTTAAGTATATGTATATATTTTTAAAAAATAAAACAAATATATGAATTTTTAAAGTCCAATGATGAAATAAAGCAGACCATAGCTTTGTTATAAAGAGGTTTGCCAATTGTCCCATAAAATTATTTTTGCATGATTTAACTTATTTTATTTTACTATTTAAATTTTATTTATACTAAAAAAACATTCCAATTATCTATGGTCTATACAAATATTTTTTATATGATTATAATTATTTATAAACTTAATAAGTTAATTATTTATTGCTAATTATTATTATTAATATTATTAATATTAATATTAATATTATTATATTTATTTTGATAGATATTTTGACCTTGCATAATGCATAATTGATTTGAAGTCATCACTTTTTCATTGAGATCTTTATTGGGCAAACAACATCATTTTCTAAATAGTCTATTAATTGATCTTATGTGTTTCACCATTGTATATAAAAAAATATCAAAATTGTCTCTAGTATAACCAATTGTTTTTTATTAATTTAAACAAGGTTTTAAGAAGGTTTAACACCAAGGAAGATAAACAAACAACCAACACAAAAAAATATAGTAGAGCTACCAAAAATACAACTAATACAAACCTGAACAAGCGAAGGAGGAGAGCAATAGAAATAATTGAACATAGCAGAAGAAATCTAACTATTAAGAACAATTGTTATAGATAGATTGTATTGGAGTCAATAGACCGCTGGTTTTTTTTAGCTTAGTCAATGTACTGACTATTACTTGAGGGACCCTGTGTGAAAATTCTATTGTAGTCACTGATTATTAATCTCCTATCTGATAAAGATTATTTAACTGCCAAAAATAAATTCACAACTAATATTGAAAAATAACATAACTGCAACTTCACTAATAAAAATACACAGAAAGAAATACGCAACACAATCAACACAATATTTTCAGACAATTGTCCTTGGAAAAACCTCGAAGGGAAAACCAGTACTGCAAATGAGAAATATATTAAACTTCAGCAAATTAAGAGATACAAAATTCCTTGCCTCTCACTGGCAGAACCCCGACAATCTCCCAATTCCTCCTGCTGATATTCCTCCACTGCTATTCCCAACGCTATCACTGCGCCTCTTGCTAACACTACAAGATTGTTTGCTATCACTGTAAACACATTTGCGAACACTACAAATGCTCTCCAAGATTTGTTTTCCAAATGCCCCTAGACCTCCTTTTATACTACCCTCATTGGTAAACCAACGACCAAGATCGATTCACAATCGACGGCTGAGATTAAAAACAACTTAACAACCCTAACCAAGTTGGTGTTTAGTTGCTTCTAAAAGTGGTCAATTATTTAACAAATATTTGTCCCAACTCTAACCAATTTGTTAGTAAAACAATTACTTGCTAAATAATAACATATGGACGAACAACTGTCCAAAGCTAACAAACTAACACTCCCTCTTAGTGAGGAAGCTGTTCTGCATGACACCCAACTTATCTTTGAAGAAGATGAATTTTTCCTTCCCCAATGCCCTTGTCAGAATGTCTACTACCTGCTCCTTTGTAGGTATGTATTGTAGCTAAACAACCCCCCATTGTACACAATCCTTGATGAAGTGATACCTGATGTCTATATGTTTAGACCTATCATGAAACACTGGATTCTCAAACAACTTGATGTAACTCTGATTGTCACAGTGTATCACTATAGTCTCAACTCTCTGACCAAATAAGGCTACTAGCAACTTCGGAAGCCATATAGCTTCACATGTCACGATGCTAGTTACTATGTATTCTGCTTCTCTAGAACTCAAAGCCATAGAATTCTGCTTCCTGCTGAACCAAGAGATAACTCCCGATCCCAAACTGAAACAACACCTTGAAGTGCTTCTCTTGTCTATTGTACTGCCTGCCCAATCTGCATCAATATAGCCTATCAACTTGATACCTTCACCTTGAACATTTCTGATCCCGTACTTAACTGTACCATGAAGATAATGCAGCACATGCTTTGCCACTGTCCAATGCACTCTCTTTGGCTCCACCATGAATTGACTGAAAGAGTTCACTGCAAAGGCTATATCTAGCCTAGTGTTGACTAAATACATCAACAAACCAATCAACTGCTTGTATAAGATGGGATCTACATCCTTCTCCTTAGATGTATCTACCTTCCTCCAATTCATGATCATGGGTGTAGACATGGCTTTGCAATCCTCCATCTCGGATCTCTTTAAGATTTCAATGCAATATTTCCCTTGCCCAAGGAAAATTTCTCCATCTATCTGCCACACCTCCATGCCTAGAAAGTAGTGCATAAGTCCCAAATCCTTCATCTTGAACTCTGCTGCAAGTTCCCTCTTGCACTCCTCTATGAGCCCTAGTGAACCTGTTAGAAACAAGCCATCCACATATAGAACAAGAATGAGAACCTCACCCCCAACCACCAAGTAGTAGAGGTTAGCATCTGCCTCACTCTTCACAAAGCCCATTTCCTGTAAGTAAGTATTAATGTTCTCATACCACACTCTGGGAGCCTACTTGAGTCCGTATAAGGCTCTCTTCAATCTACACACATGGGTCTCTTTACTGTGTGCTAAAAAGCCTTCTGGTTGCTCTATGTATACCTCCTCCTTCAACTCACCATTAAGGAATGTTGTCTTGACATCCATTTGATGGATCTACCATCCCATCTGTGCTGTAAATGAGATCATAGCTCATATAGAAGTATACCTGGCCACTAGAGCAAATGTCTCCTCATAGTCTATTCCCTCTTTCTAAGAGAACCCCTTTGCCACAAACCTTGCCTTGTATTTCTCGATGCTACCATCTACACCGTGCTTGATCTTGTAGATCCAGTGTGATCCAACCACTTCCCTATCTATTGGTCTAGGCACTACCTCCCACACATCATTCTACATTATTGAGATATATTCCTCAACCATTGCATCTCGCCACACCTGATGCTATGCAGCCTCCTGATAACTAGAAGGATCACTATCTACCAACTGACTAATTAAAGCCACATGGTCATTGAGCTTGGCTGGTTGTCTCCTTTGTCTCGTACTCCTCCTAGGAGTTCCCACTAACTCCCTAGTATCCCTTTGTTGAACCTCACAGTTCCTATTGCCAACTGTAGAGGATGAAATATCAACCTCCATATATTCTAGATGCATATCCTGCTGCACCAGTTTCTCCATACTCTTCAAACTCTCACCACCTAAGCCTATGCTAGTACTAGTAACTGTACTCAAGCTTTGCTACCCTTGACTCGGTTGAGCTACCCCTGGAGCTTTTATCGGCTGCTTACTCTGATCTTTTGCAAGCAAATCTCTAGATCTTCTGAATGCCTTGTCCTCCATGAACTTGACATCATGCCTGACTATAATCCTCTTAGTCCCTGGAATAAATATATGATATGCCTTTGAGGTTTCACTGTACCCAAAAAAGTACCCCCTCTTTGCAGTCTTATATAACTTTGTATGTGTATCACCTGGAATATGGCAATATGCCAAACTTCCAAATATCCTAAAGTGACTAACATCTGGCTTCTTCCCTATGAAAGCCTCTTCTTGTGTCATCTTACCTAGTACCTTATGTGGAACCCTATTTTGTATGTACACTACTGTACTACATGCCTCTGCCCATAAGTAGTGGGGCATATCCAAATCATGTAGCATAGCCCTTGCTACCTCTGATATAGACCGGTTCTTCCTCTCTGCAACTCCATTCTGCTATGGATTGTAAGGAACAGTCCACTCTCTCTTGATTCCTTCCTTGGTATAGAACTCTTGGAATTCATTCCCTTTGTACTCACCTCCATTATCTGACCAAAGAACCTTAATCTTCCTTCCTGTCAAGTTCTCCACAAGAGCCTTGAACTCTTGGAAGTGACTGAAAACCTCATCCTTGGTCTTCAAGAAGTATATCCAGGTCTTCCTAGAGAAATCATCAATAAAAGTAACATATTACTCATATCCTCTGAGAGACTTCGTCGACATTGGTCCACCTACATCTGAATGTACTAGATCAAGAACACCCTTAGATCTGGTGTCACTCCTTGGAAAATATGCTTTTGCAAACTTCCCTAATACACATCCCTTACATACATCATTGTGCTCTGTGCTCACCTCAGGAACACCTGTCACTGTCTCACGAAGCAATTTAAGTGCTCAATGATGTATATGGCCCATCCTCCTATTCCATAGCTCTCCAAGATCTCTAGGATTATTGTTGCTCATGAGTGCCTTAGGAGTGTCAAACTGCAGCCTATAAAGGTGACCGCTCCTAACTCCAATAGATACAGGTGATTTCCAATCTTTGTGCTTGATCAACACATGTGTCCCTCTAAAAAGTACATTATACCCTTTATCCTGAAGAATAGATACATAAATCAAATTTATACCTAATCCTGGTACATGCAATACATCATGAAGGGGAATAATCTTCCCATGCTCCCTCTAAAATTGAACAATCCCTTTCCCAACTGAGTTGAGCTTGGACAAGTTTCCCATAGAAATTTGGGTACTCGTGTCTTCCTCCTTGTAACTGGAGAAGTACTCTCTAACTCCTGTCATATGAAATGATCCCTCATTGTTTATATACCAAACACTATGTGAGGTTGAGCTAACCATACAAGCTATGAGTGTGAACTAATCTTCCAATCTACTAGAGAGCTCATTTGCACTTGTTGAAGCTGCCACTTGCTTCTTGCCCTTATTTTCATTCTTCTTCCTTTCTGGGCAATCATTGACATAGTGACCAAACTTGTGACAACCAAAGCACTTGACCTTAGATAGGTCCTTCTTCTTCTCACCTTGTGAGCTTGATCCTTTGCTAGACCCCTTCTTCGATTTTCCCTTTCCTGCTAGGGAAATGTTTTCTTATTCCACCTCACTTTTATGACTCTTGTTGTTGGCTTCATTGACAAGACTTAGTCTAAAATCCTCTTGAGTGAAATCACTCCATAGTCGATCCCAACTCGGTAAGGTGTCTCATCCACTAACAACTTAAACAAAGACATCCCACTATTTAGTAAACCCATTTAGGGATATTCTAACTAGCTCATCATCATTGGGGCTATCTCCAATGAATGCTAACTCATCCTTGACAAGTCTAAGCCTGGTGAGGTAACTTGTGACATCTTCTCCCTTGTTCATCTGGGTATTCTTCAACTTTTCTTTGAGAATTAGCTTTCGATTGGTGGTAGCATTCTAGTATAGATTCAGAATGGCATCCCACATCTTCTTCACAGTATCTAACTCCGTGATATGTGGAACAATATGATCCTTGACACCATCAAGGATTATCCTCCTAGCCTTGGCATCATCCTTCTTGTATGCTGCGAGCTATTTTGCATTTGAGAGTATAGCTACAACATTAATAACATACTCCTTGATACCATTCTCTTCTAGCAACAAAGAAATTTTGGCTTTCCAGACACCAAAATTTGAGGCACCATCCAATCTATCCTAATCTCTCAAACCAGCAATGACCATCTCAAAGAAATAAAAGAAATAACTCGAAAGAGGTCAAACTAGGTTTTATAAACCCTTAATTTATTTCCTTCCTAGCGTAAACCTTTTCTACCCTCAACTTAGCTCTGATACCATGTGAAAATTCTATTGCAGTCACTAATTATTAATCTCCTATCTTATAAAGATTATTTAACTGCTGAAAATAAATTCACAACTAATATTGAAAAATAACACAACTACAACTTCACTAATAAAAATACATGGAAAGAAATACGCAACACAATCAACACAATATTTTCAAACAATTGTCCCTGGAAAAACTCCGAAGGGAAAATCACTACTGCAGATGAGAAATATATTAAACTTTAGAAAATTAAGAGATACAAAATTCCTTGCCTCTCACTGGCAGAACCCTGATAATCTCCCAATTCCTCCTGCTGATATTCCTCCACTGCTATTCCTAGTGCTATCACTACGCCTCTTGCTAACATTGCAAGACTCCTCGCTATCACTGCAAACACATTTTCTAACACTGCAAATGCTCTCCAAGATGTGTTTTCCAAATGCCCCTAGACCTCCTTTTATACTACCCTCGTTGGTAAACCAACAGCCAAGATCGATTCACAATCGACGACTGAGATTAAAAACAACTTAACAACCCTAACCGAGTTGGTTTTTAGTTGCTTCTAAAAGTGGTCAATTATTTAACAAATATTTGTCCCAACTCTAACCAATTTGTTAGTAAAACAATTACTTGCTAAATAATAGCATATGGATGAACAACTATCCAAAGCTAACAAACTAACACCCTGTATTTGTTTACATTCTTTGAATTCCCAATATAACTTTCTATATGTAAACAATGGATAAATAGTGACACTAAGTATTATTTATGCTCTTTCCAAAAACATGTTCCAAGTCTAGATCTTCACAACACCATGACTAATTGTATTAGTCTTAGTTTTGAATTGACTATTTTTTAACCAGATCTAGCAATTTATGTTGGTGAAAATTTACACTGTCAAATGCATTTTCTTATTGAATATTTTTGAAGGTGTAGTTGTTTCTATTGTTGGATTGTTTTTGAAACATATTCTCTAATCTATTATATAGACATTCCATTTTTATATTTTATATTAATAATTATCTTCAATTCAAAGTATTGTACTAAGAGCAATTGTTACAAATAGGTTGTAGATCAATTTTTTGTGTACTACTGAATATGTAGCTTCAATTTAAAGTATTGTATTAAAATATATTTTACGTGTCTTAATAGAGTAGGTGTATTGGAATCAATGGATTGGTTGTTATTTGCTAGGTTAATGTACTGCCTATTTACTTAGGGGACCTTATATTTGTTTGGACTTTCAAATTCCTAATATAATTTTCTATATATAAACAATGGGTAAAGTGTCTTATTTAAGTTCTTATATTTCTTATTTGATTGAAAATCTCTCTTTATATATATATGTGTGTGTGTGTGTGTAATTTTTTGAATTGACCTTCCATGCCTCTTGAGTGTACCTATTGCACACCAAGGTGTGATATGTGTGTGTACTCCGAGAGATATTCTTCTCGAGGCACTTATTGCACCGAGACAAATTGATAAAAATAGGTGCCTCGAGAAGGATATCTCCCAGTGTATTTTTTATATATTATAAAATATATATAAGCTAGTACATCTAAACATCTAAAATGTTTTAGAATGGTCATTCTTGACAATTAATATCTTGTACCTAGATTGGAATTGGAAAAAATCCCTTTGCACATCTATTCATTGTACTTGAATGTACTTGCATGATAGGTGGCAAGTTCTTAGGGTTAGACTCAATATTTTTTCAAAGCACATTCTTGGTAGGGTTTGCATGTGTTTTGACATGTCTAGTCATAGAATGAATGGAATGATCCACTTTGAGTATTAATACTCTCAAACCTAATGTCGTCAAGCAGATCCAATTGGTGATCATGCTCGCATATCAGAAGTTGATACTCCTAAGAGTTTATTTTGTTTTCATTAGTTAAAAAGAAGTTGGTAAGGCAGAGAAAAGTCATTCAGTAAAGGAAATAAGTAGACATAGAATTTCGGCAAAGGAGAAGCAAGCACAAGCACCGAGCAAGGCAGAACCAAGTTATATCGAGCACCAAGCCGATATGAGAAGACACTTACCAGGTTAAGGAAAATGTGTTACCGAGCAGAACAGGCCGACACCAGAAGAAATTTTAAGTACATTGAACCTTGACACTGAACATAAAATGGTTTACCAATCTCGAGGAGATTATATAATAAAACATTAGAGATTACAACATGATAATTACACATGATTACAAGATTAGATTAGCCAATGAGAATTAAGGATGGAATATGCATTAGAGGAGTACTCGATGCTAGCATCGCTTGATGAGAAGATTCTAAAAATTCTAGCACCGCTTCAAAATTATATATAAGAAGATTAGAGTATGAAGATCAATATGGTGGTTAAGGATTATTTAAATGAAAATCTAAATAAAACATACTAATCAATTGAAACTAAATCTATGGAAAACTAAAATACAAAACAACAATCTCACTTGCAAAAAACTTGCTCCAAAATTTACTCTACTCTTGGCTCCTCCAAAACTCTCCACTTCTTCGTACTCTACAAAACAACAAATGAATAGAGGAAACACTCTTTTATAATTTGAGAGCGTCTCTTCATACTACCCAAAAGTGTCTTTTTCTAATTCATTTTCCTATTCAAATTCTAACACTACTACATTTGGGGCCAAATTTCGAGAGAAGTTTCCGACGGGTAACTTTTTATTATGAATTTGGTGTTTTTTTTGTTATAGGCCCTGATGGTGTTGGTATTCTGATGGGTGTTTAATTGATCATCAAAATTTTGACAGATTTGGGGTATAGATAAAAAAAATTGAAATGACCTCATCATTTTTATTTTGATTGGATCGAGAGGGAGTGGGAGAAAAGGAGTGAAAGTTGAGCACGGGAGGAGGTATGTGATTTCTTCATCTTTCGAGCCTCTAGCATCATATTTGAATGCATTGCATTTTATTTGATCATGAATTCTCTTTGAAATGACCACATTCTACTGGTGTCATGCCCTAGCTAGTGCTTTATCTCTATTATTTGATGTTATTAGTGCTTGTGCTCAAGGATATCGATTCACTGTATTCAAATGTTTGGATTCACGTTTGTTGATATTATTGGCATATATGTTTAATGATTCCATTGTATATTGTTGTCACTTAAATGACCGCATTCTACTGGTGTCGTTCCCTAGCCCGTGCTTTAACTCCATTATTTGATCTTATTGGTGCTTGTGCTCAAGGATATCCATTTTTTTGAAATGTTGACTGTGGTTATCAAATGGATAGCCGGTGAGCTTCTAGCTAGGTGCCATTTGCATTGATAGCTTAGGGCATCAAATCTATTGTATTATTGATAGTTGAGACTTTGTTAAAAGGAAATAGGATAAAGAATGATTTTTATTTAGTTTCTCTATTTTGATCCCTAAGTGGCTTACAACCCTAGAGAAGTATATGTAGGTTTACAGATGCAGTTGCAGGATACATAGCAGCCGATAATTCACAAGAAATCCATGGATCCAATTTGAATAGCAATTAATACAAAGAACTAGGGTCCTCAAATGGCCCAATCATCCCGACCTTGACTGTCCCGTCAACCAGCGACCCTTCAAAACTGGGTTATCATGCAATCAGTGAGTGATCCTTCATTCTCCTAGTCTGCCCTGCATCCAAACATATTGGAAATACATAATACAATGATAAAAAGTCTTTCACAACCCCCCTTCCCCCAAGGAACACTATCAACCATCCCTTCCACATAGCATTTCATAGTTTTATGAGTGGATTATGTAGGAATAATTAACATTAAAAAAGGATAAAAATCCTCAACACATCTTGGAAACCATTGAATTCAATAATAAAAGAAACCTAACACCAACACTATTCTTTACATAGTTGCAGGATACATAGCAGTCAATAATTCACAAGAAATCCATGCATCAAATTTTTATAAGGATATCCTACTAATCAATAGGAATTTTCTTGAGATGACCAATGATTATGAATTTTGATGGTAGTGTGCTAGTTCAAAAGGATAATATAAATCTGAAACAATTTTTTCTGATTTTCTTAAACTATAAATGTGGTTAAAGGGAAAATATTATGTGGAAAACCCACAAACCAAGCTAGTAAATGATTCTACATCAAATTATTCATATATTCATTCAAGTATTGCTATGCTTCAGCTACCTAACCTTTGAGCTTCATCTAGAGGAATGTGTAGCTTTAAGATGGAGTTACTTCTTGGGCCTTACAATAGGGTGGACTATGATCAAGATTTTTTTAGGCTGTATCTTTGTTAGTCCCATTGTTAGGTTCTTATAGTTCATGGTTTGAATCTATTATGGTTGTGTAAGGGATTTGTAGATGCTTTTTCTAACATAATTATTGGACACCATGATTGTAACAACTAGTTGTTGGCTATTGTACACATGAATCATAACTGTCAATGGTTCTTTGTGTTCAAGAATTCGTTGATCAATCTTTGAGATTTATTGTCCCACCTTTAACAGAGTGATAAAAGATATAGTGAATGCTATCTTTTCCAAGTGTTTTGTGGGTGCCATTATCTTCTAGGAGTAATTGCTAGAACCAAATTATGTTCTTTGCCTCTAGTAAATATTGCAGACACAATTATCTTCTTGGTGAAGGGTTGCTTCCATCCCCATGAGGCACTATTGCATGGTTTCCATTCCCTTGTAGTATGGTGAACCTAATTTAATACAAGTGTGCACTATTTTTGTATCCATAATTTATGGCCCCTACACTGTGGTTGTTAGCCTAAGATAGGCCTACCTTTGCATATAATAAGAGGCCAACATGAAACAAACATCCAGAAGTTAGGGGTTTGTTCCCTGTCCATAATTTATTATTTAAGTGCTAAGTGATGGTGGGTATATCATGTAATTCATACCTAGTGTGTCTCTTTCTTTCTCTCCACATTTCACATTAGGAGTATATGCTATAAAATACCAATGAAATCAACTATTGGTCAAATCTAATCAAAATTACAATATAAAGATTAAAATAGATCTTGAAGAAATATGGGAACCATTTTTGACAGATATTGTACAAACGAAGGGAATACTCCCAAGAGGAAATGCTTCAATGTGGAACAATTGAAGGACAATATTTTACTTTTATATGCACATCTGCAATGTTTTTGATATTTTTTTGAGATAACAAAACCATAGAAAAAATAACATATAGAAGAAAGTAAAGAATAATGATCATATTTTGAGATATTGTGGAAACTTAAATGAAAGAATGGTTGGTGGGGTTATCATGCAATCAGTGAGTCATCCTTCATTCTCCTAGTCTACCCTACATCCAAACATATTGGAAATACAAAATACAATGATAACAAGCCTTTCAAAATCCCCCTTCCCTCAAGGAACACTATCAACATCCAGACCTTGACTATCCCCTTAACCAGTGACCCTTCAAAATTGGGTTATCATGCAATCAGTGAGTGATCCTTCATTCTCCTGGTCTGCCCTGCATCCAAACATATTGGAAATACACAATACAATGATAACAAGTCTTTTACAATCCCCCTTCCCTCAATGGATTACTATCAACATCCAAACCTTGATTGTCCCCTCAACCAGTGACCCTTCAAAACTGGGTTATCATGCAATCAGTGAGTGATCCTTCATTCTCCTAGTCTACCCTGCATCCAAACATGTTGGAAATACACAATACAATGATAACAAGTCTTTCACAATCCCCCTTCCCTCAAGGAACACTATCAACAAGTGATCCTTCTTCTTATCAGCCATATCTAATGTTTCATTGAAGTCACGACCAAGAATGAAGGTCACCTTACCCATACCATTCATGGATTCTGAAATGTTATTCCAAACTCTTGAAATTTTTTCTATTGCTTCTTGTTGCTTCTTTAAATACTTCTTCTACCACAATGTCCTCATACCTCATCTTCTTGATCTTCCTGGCTAAAGCAGATGAATCCACACACAATAACCCAAAATGAAGGGTTTTGTATCCTTTAATGAATCTTCAGTCACTGGTAACGCATGGACAGTCAAACTAGTAGTTTCCAAAGCATTCAATAAGTGAATATGAATGTTTGAAAACTTTCCTCTCAACTTGCCCAACCACTCCTAATTGGTTAGAGGGATATTTCTAGAATCTCCACTATTCCTATCCTTACCAATAATTCTTAAACATATGTTATTTGATAAGATAATAACATGCTAAACTGAACCAATGGCATGTTCTTCATGTGGTACAAGGAAGATTTGGCTATCAAATCTTCCTTCATGCAAGCTAAGCACGAGAGAAGGTATGTGATTTCTTCATCTTTGATTGGTATCTTTGACGGGCAATGTCTTTCGAGCCTCTAGCATCATATTCGACCACAAATTTCAAATGCATTGCATTTTATTTGATCATGAATGCTCACTAAAATGACCGCATTCTACTGGTGTCGTCCCCTAGCCCGTGCTTTATCTCCATTATTTGATGTTATTGGTGCTTGTGCTCAAGGATATCGATTCACTATTTTCAAATGTTTGGATTCATGTTTGTTGATATTACAATTCATCATATCAAATAAAGTATGTTTAAGAAGTTTTAGTGTCTAAACACTCAACTAATCCCTCTAACCGATTAGGAGTGGTTGGGGAAGTTGAGAGGAAAGTTTTCAAACATTCATATTCACTTATTGAATGCTTTGGAGACTACTGGTTTGACTGTCCATGCGTACCAGTGACTGAGATTCATTAAAGGATACAAAACCCTTCATTTTGGGGTTATTGTGTGTGGATTCAAATGTAGGTTTGATTTGGTTAATGTTTAGAAGAGATCAATAAAGTATTTAAAGACAATCTTACATGTTTGGAGAGGTTTGAGAGGCACTTATCATGACTATACCCTCACAAATAGTGGCATAGATTGGTTTTACTAAGTTTCCTTTCTCTACTTTGAAGTTTCCTTTCTCTGTTGTAGGGGTACAGTTAGAGGGTTCATTGACAAAATGATCCTTTGAATGGTTACTATAAATATGAATGATATGATATAGCATATTTCTCATTTTACTTGAAGTTTGGAATAGCTTGTGCTTGTGCTAGAATTCTTGGTAAAAGTGAATGGAAGGAATAGTGTTGGTGTTAGGTTTCATTTATTATTGAATTCAATGGTTTCCAAGATGTGTTGAGGAGTTTTCTCCTTGTTTAATGTTAATTGTTCCTACACAATCCACTCATACAACAGTGAAATGCTATGTGATTGGCAATTTCATACAACTGGTCCTTTGGCGTGTATTAAAAAAAATAAAATTTTTAGCATAATATTATCATTCTCTTTCTTTGTTGTAAACATGCCATTGGTTCAGTTTTGTAAAAAAAATTTCATGTACAATTTTTTTTTTCTATTTTTCCATTTGATAACCACAGTCAACATTTCAAAACAGTGAATAACATCAAATAATGGAGATAAAGCATGGGCTAGGGCACGAAACTAGTAGACTAAAACTGAACCAATGACATGTTTACAACAAAGAAATAGAATGATAATAATATGTTGAAAATTCTATTCTATTTAATAAACGCCAAAGGACCAGTTGTATGAAATTGTCAATCACATAGCATTTCATTGTTGTATGTGTTAGCCCATTTTCCTGTAATAGCAAAATCCTCAAAAATGGTCTATCTCTGCTAGTTTTTCGTGGTTGCATTTGTTTCCCTTTGGTCTCTGCAATGTCTTCTGTGTCTCTGGCTTGAAACCCTAGGTTCAAATTTCATATTTCTAGCCGTTGCATGAAAAAACCCTAGTGTGCCCTGGCCTTGTTATATTTCTGTGTTACTTTTTTGGGCCACTTAAGTTCCTAAACACCCATGTGCTTTAATTTTTCCTAAGTCTACCAGCCGGTAGTATTAATTATTTTCCTAAGCCCTTGCACTTTAATTTTTATAATGTTTCAGCTTTTAATATTTTCTTGGGCCCAGTCCTCTATCACAGTTCAATCGAACGGTTGGCGTATCTTCTCATAGAGTCTCTCTCCTCTATGAGATCTTATGAAAACCATTGATCTCCCTTTATAGCATGGCTTTTCAAATGAGTGGGACCACTGACAGGTTTGCATAATTGGCGACTTTTCATTGGTCCATGTGATGATGATATGGCAATATGTTGGCGGGCCCAGGGTTATAACATATTCAGTGAATTGGCATAATCTGTCAGTTAAGTTTTTCTTTTGGTCACTAATTCTCTAAGTCTAACTCAGGGTTACGACATGTTCTAGCAACTTGGAAAATACCATTGTTCGCGTATTGTCTGAGTTAGACCATGGTTAAGGCAAGTGTTTCGCGACTGGGAGAATGCCTCAATCGCGTGTTTGTTGAATCACCTGGGGTTAAGTCTTGCAACGGTTAGATAAAGATAATATATGTGGACCCGCTATCAGAAGGTGCTGAGGTGGCGGCATTTTATTGGTCGAAGAATAGTGATCTGGATATGTTGTCAGGCGGGCCTGTTATCTCAATCAAGAGATTCAAGATTGACGGCTAGCATAAAAGTGCATGGAATCTTTGGATCTTATCAAATCATGCACCAGCCATCCGATCTTCCTGTGTATTAAGGTCAACAAAGGGTGGCTCCTTTGACAGTTGGAGCTGACGTGCATGTTTTTCATTGGCGAAAGAGATAAAGATGTGTGGGTTCGAACTGACAAGTGTGCTGACTTGCTTGATTTTCATTGGTTGTTGACTGATGACGAGGCTAGAGACTTTTCAAAGCCCATTTGACTATTTTAAAGGATATTTTGAACCGCCCGATCTGCTGGGAAGAAATAAAATCAACGGTCATGTTTTAAACTTGAGCCTGTAGCTGTTTTATTTCAAATTCAAATATTTATGCTGCGTTTTCACCAAGGTTTGAAATAGTGAGCCATATAAAGCAAGACGGTGGTTCAGTTTTAATTGTGCCAGGACATTTGCAGTTGGAGAATGATGTAGAGGCTCTGGGTTGTTGTCTTGACCTGATCTTTCCTGCTTGGGGTGCCGTGCCATTTTAAATGTAAAGGATTGTTATGTGACTACAGGTGGCTAGGGTTTAATGTTTGTCAGAGATTTCCATGACCTGTACATGCAAGATTTTCCATTGTTGACTCTAGTGTTAATTTTGTTTTGTCTGCTACAAGAAATTAGTTAAAATTGTATCTACAGATAGCTTAGAATATGAAACTGATTATTTGTACATCAGATTTGATCTGATTCTCCCAGGTTTCTAGGCTTTTCTGGCATTCTTTTATTTCTTATTCAATCTAGTTGTTGAGGTTGTTGCAGACTGAATCTTGCCCTAAGTGATCCTTTTCTTGTTGCAATCCTTGTTCCTCTAAAAGGATTTTTATGATCATTTAGGAGGGGCTGGCTGGAAATTCTTGACACAGGAAGCTAAAAAGCTAAGTGTGTATCCTCAGTCTAGATTGTAACATTTCTTGTTGGTTGTATTAATACTAGGGAGAAACCTTATGTATCTTTTGCATATTATCTACGATTTTACTGAATCAGTTTGTAATACAAGGATTTGAGTCCACATACTTAATATAGTTTCTCATGCTTGGATCTCTCCTTTAGTTGTTCTTGATGAATTCTGAGTTTTCCAACTCATCGCATTAGGTTACTAGTGTATATGTTTTATCTCTCAACCTTGATCTAGGATCAGGTTAAAAGTCTCTAAGTGAAGCATAGATTCATCTGGTTCAATCAGGAAGGATATTTGTAAGTAGTGTAAGAGATGTTTAACAATGTTTATGGCTTGGATTCTTAGATGAATTTAGTATTTGTTATTGTATTTCATGTCTGCTTTAGGTGTGGTGCCCAATGGATAAGGCACTGATCATAAGCTAGTATCCCCTGTACTATTACATATGTTGCATGGTTGTTTACATTCTGTAAGAAGTCATAAATCATTACCAATCATTTTACTTTTATTTACATTTACAGTTATCCTACCCAGTGATGGAGAGTTAATGAATAATAGGTTGTTATTTAGTACTTTCTCACTGTTATCTATTGTAAGATCTAGTGTTTAGTAAGGAACAAAGTAATATCCATTGGATCAGGTGTACCCACCTTGGTTTTGCAGAGCCAAAAGTGAAGAGGGTAGTCTTGTCCCTATAGTTGGTCCAGGTACCTATAAATTTCTCAAATTTGGAACTAACCCCTCCTTAATATTACTCATAGGTATATTGGTATCTCATGGAGTGTAAAATCCTATCCAGGAGCCAACAGTATGAGTGGATTGTGTAGGAACAGTTAACATTAAACATAGCCAATGTTCTCTTTACTTTCTCAAATCTTTGCAAGTCAAGAACATTAGAGATGTATAATACATTGTTAGTATCCTCTTTCCATGGGTCCTAGGTCTTTGGGTCCATGGAAAAGAAATAGATTACAAAATACACTTCAAAACAAAAGAAAAACTTAGAAAATTCAGTCTAACTCATTTTAGATGAAGGAACAATCATGCTAACAGTTCCTCTAAGTCTTCCAAAACATTTATTGAACTCCCCTAAAGTCCTATTGGATCCCCAAATTTCTTAATCCAATGAAATTACATCAAGATCATGAGAAACTTAAAAGGATTAAAAACATTCCTTGGAACAGTCAAATCATTATGCTTTCAAATCAATTACCTATCAACATATCCCTTACGAGGGAGAGAAGCCAAACACATAAAGAACATGCACATAAATACAACAGCTGAAAAACTTAAATGGAATACACCAAGAAGTACCAAATGATGAATGCTCAATTGTTGTAATGGCAAAGCATCAGAACTGTCCATTTCTAGTACTTGATTTTATAGTCTAAATGATTTTTCTATAGTCGTAATGATTTTTCTAGAACTTGATTGTCTAGTCTTAATCTTTTTCTATAGTCCTAATGATTTTTCTATAGTACTCTTAATGATTTTTCTAGAACTTGATTTTCTAGTCTTAATGATTTTTCTATACTCTTAATGATTTTTCTTTCATCTTAATGTTTGTTGCTCTTGATAAATTAGGTCTTGAATTTGAATTTTTGTTCACTGTTTTATTTCAGCTTGATATTTCATTCATTTTTCATATACATAGAGACTACACATGCTGATAAAAAAATGAGCTATTTGATTAAGGTTAACTATTCATGATTGTAAATATTTAATATTTCTAATGGTACTCCTTGGTGTATTTCATTTTAAAATAATCATGTTTCTATGGCTATGATAAATGTCCCTTTGTGTTGAGAAAATTAGAGTTAAAAAAATGGTTGCAAACAAATCATCCTTCTTCCACCAACATTCTAGTCAATGTACAAGTAACGAGTCATTCCATTCAAGAAAGACCATGTCTGACAATATCAATGCAGAACAAAATAAGGAGTATGCAAAATTTAGTGATTGTATCTTCCATTAGAGCCACTTCATATGCACAGGTGATAAACA
This sequence comes from Chamaecyparis obtusa, assembly GCA_027943335.1. Classification (NCBI taxonomy): domain Eukaryota; kingdom Viridiplantae; phylum Streptophyta; class Pinopsida; order Cupressales; family Cupressaceae; genus Chamaecyparis; species Chamaecyparis obtusa. The sequence goes on from BSBK01004862.1 coordinate 1,303,946, forward strand.
TGCATATTTTCTTGAGCGCTATTGGGAGCTTACCCAACAACTCATGTACTATTGTGAAAATCACCACAAATCTATTTGCTGCTGGGTCTAGCTCCCAATATTGCTTGGTAAAATATGAATGTTTTTCACCTGTGCATATACCTTCTATGATCAACTCTTATATGCATAGGTGATGAACATTTAGATTTCCCTAGGAAGTACTTTGAGTAGTCCTCCTTTACATGTACTATTGTGAAAATCATCACAAGTCCATTTGTTGGAGGAAATCTCATAGTACACATGTTTGGAGGCTAGGTCTGAAGGAAACAAGAGAATTTGAAGAGTCACGAGTCTTAAGATTGTACTTAATATAGCCAAGCTTCATTCAATGGTACATTCAAACATGAAACAAACCATTCTTAAACCAGATTAAACTAGTAAATGAAAGGACATATTGATTATAAGTAAACTAGTAAACCAAAGGACATGCTTTTACTACTAAGTCTCTATTTGTTGGGCATACTGATTATAAGTAATTGACATATATCACAAATGTAGCTAATTAAGGTTGGTGGGATGATTATGCCTATCCTAAAAAAAGACTGTCAAATCATTATGCTTTCAAATCAATTACCTATCGACGTATCCCTTGCGAGGGGGAGAAGCCAAACACATAAAGAACATGCACATAAACACGGCAACTAAAAAACTTAAATGAAATACACCAAGAAGTACCAAATGATGAATGCTCAATTGTTGTAATGGAAAAGAAACATCAGAACCGTCCATTTCTAGAACTTGATTTTTCTATAGGCCTAATGATTTTTCTTATTTTTTGTCTATGTTTGGTGACATGATTTTGAACATTGTTGACATACTTAAATGGAATACACAATACCAAATGATGAATGCTCAATTGTTGTAATGGAAAATCATCCGAACCATCTATTTCTAAAATTTGATTTTGTATAGTCTTAATTATTTTTCTATAGTCCTAATGATTTTTAAAATTATTGACAAAGAGTGTTTCTTTTTTTTATTATAGTATAAATGATTTTTCTATAGTCGTAATGATTTTTTTTATTTCTTGTCTTTTGTCCCTTTTTTATTTCCTATGTCTATGCTTCATGATAGGATTTTGTCACCTTCTTTTGATGCTATATGTCATTCAATCTATGTGAAATACTATTTTGTTTACTATTTTATTTTAGCTTCATATTTCTTTCATTTTTCATATACACGATGTACACTCAAATTGTGCACTTCTCTAAGTCATTACTTCCAAGAGAATCCATGAATGGGAAACCTTGAGAAAGAAACCTAGAGCTCCCTAGGCATGGAGTCATGAGGATGTTTGATAGTGCTCTCAGCTAGAGCTATGGAGCATGCAACTTTGCTAGTAAACCACAATGGTAGATTCAAAGAGACAAGGACCAATATCCTCAAGAATCAAGATGAGAATACAATGCAATTATGCTAAGAATGAAGATGCAAGTAAGCTATGGAAATGATAATATTACAAGCCTTACTAATTAAGCTATGTGAGCTAATCTAAAACTGGAAAGGAAATCTAAGCTAAGAAAGCATAAACATGAAGCTATGATGCAAGAATGAAAGCTAGAATGCAAGAAGATCTCCAAAGCTCCAAAGTCACCAAGAAATCCTACAGCATAAGATTAGTATTCAAAAGTTGGGATCCTAGAATGAGAAAAGAGCTCTCCTTTTAAAGGAATTGAAAATGAATGGACCATGGAGATTAAGAGGCAAAATATTTAATCAAGGGTGGAGCTTGAAAGAGGAACAATCCATGTGCACAAATCTCTTCCAATGAAAAAATAAGAGTTGACTTTTGTGTCCCATATGAGAGAAAAAGATATTTTCTTCTTTTTATAAAATAAGAATAATGCTTTATTTGTGCAACTTAGGATAAGAGGAAAAGTGGGGGCTTTTTATTTAATAAAAGGGGAGGGAATTCCTTTTATTAAATAAAGACTTAGGATAAAATGGTTAGCCCATAGAATAAAATTGAATAAATGATAGAATTAGGATTTGATCAAGGAAATTGATTTAATTTGAAAATATTGATTCAGGAAATTAATAAATTGAAGAATGGGGACCAAAGTCTAGGCAACCATTTTAGGGTGTATACATTTGCCCCTCTTTGACTAATGTGAGATCGATTTGGGATCACATGTAGTCAAAGAATGAAGTTGAAATGTGAGATCGATTTGGGATCACAAAACAACCCAGATGTGTGTTTGATGGATGGGAACACATCAGGATAAAGATAAGCTGATTGAAAAAGACAAGGCCAACACCCCTATAAATAGGTATTTGTCAAGTCTAAGATAAGAGATAAGAATCTCAAGCAAGGTTTGATAAAACTAAATCAAGGATTGAAGTTTGATAGGTACTGCCCCCTTGAATTGAAATCAAAATCAGGTAGAGGAGAAATAGTAAATTGATAAATCTAATCAAATCACTAGAAATCATAATTGAAGATGAAAGATGATAGAATAACCATCAAGCAGTGAAGATGTTCCCTAGTTTGACTAGGTTTGACTGAGAAAGATATAGGATAAAAATGAAGTCAAACCTCAGAGAGAGACGAAGCAAATGAAAATGAATGAAAGACTAGAAGGTTGAAAGAGATGGGGATGAAGAAATGAAGATTCCCTAGCAAAGATCGAAGGATCAGGCCTCAAACGATTAGCCAACTACGCAGAAGAAGGAGAAAATTTTAAAATGCAATTTTGACTATCAAGATGAACTCAGATTTCAATTTTGATCCTAAAAATTATATTTTTATGATATAGATATGATGATAAGATTAACCCCTTGTGATGACAGGAAAAGGATGTGATGTGAGAGACAAGGAGTGAAAGACATGATCGAGAAGAAGTGAAAGATGAGCATAGTTGACCGACAGGTCCGTGAAAGATGAAATGAGAGCTCTCTCCATATGTAAGATGAAAAACTAAACTAACATGAACCTAAGAATGCAAGCTACTATGAAAACTGGTTTACTTGCAAGGTCACAAAGCCATTAGACTCTAATAATCATCATTGAGCTTTATTGGTAGCGTTGCAAGATCATACAATACACACTAGTATGACTGTGGGTATATGAATATGATCTGTATCAGATAGGTATGTGGGAATCCCACCTAGGCATCAAAGACATGAAGGTCAAGATGACTAGTGTAGTGAAGTTCTCTAAGTTTAGTATAGCAATATTATACTTTCATCGAGACACAAGAAAGCCATGATGACTATAAGCATGCACTTGTGAAAAATAGTCAAGGGCAATACATTGTAGATCCTAGTGTCAAATCAAACAAGCATAAATGCTTATGATAGTTAAGATAAAAAAAATATACCCACAAGTAGAAAACAAATAAAACATGTCCTCGTGCCCCCATTCTTCTAGCTTGGCATCATCGAAAACTATTAGGGAGAGAACACTCATCAAATAAATCATCATAGACAACACACAAAGAAATAAAGTCAAGAAAGTCTTAGCGAGTCAAGTGTTTAAGTGCATGTGTGTAGGTCATAGAATCAAACTTTGAGTATCGCATCTGCTAGTGGAAAATATCATATCATAGTAGACTGTGGGTAGGATATCTGATAAGTGTTAAGAAACACTTGACGCTAGGAAAGTGTTGAAAAACACAGTTGGGGTGGTGTTGAAAAACACTGTTTGCAAGATGTCCTAAAGACTAACACATCCAAGAGACCAAAACTAACACAGTTATGGCCCCTAAACAAAGAAAAAAACCAATTCCAAACCAAGGCAACAAGGACAAGGCATGATGGAGAAAGGCTAAGTGTCGAGGATGAGTGCTAAGAAACAAGGGTGCAAAGGCCTCAAGTAGTGCCTGTTTCTAGGTTTTCACCACTTGACAGATTTTTTGATTTTTTTAATTTTTTTATATTTTTGGAATATATAATTTTTTGAGATACATCAAAGCACCTATTGCTAGGTTTTCACTAAGATGATCATTTTTTTAGGACATTTTCTGATTTTTAGAATTTTTGACAATATACCATTTTTTTGGATTCTTTTTTCATGATAATAAGTATGTACAAAGGATGCCCTCGGAGAATGGGCATCAAACTCCCAAGAAAGATCACATCGTGTAGTATCATTGTCCAGCAAGGTGGATAACAAGAGGGATTGGAAAGCTGGTGGAAGAGATGGAAGACAAGAGAATGAAGGGAAGAAATCCTCAAGGGTAAACTCCTCAAGAGTACCCAAGCTAGGGAAAAAAAAGTCATGTAAAGCACATTTGGACAAGCAATGAAAGGCGAGCATAGGATAAGTCACAAAGGCATAATGAAAAAGAAGGAAAGGATGCAGTCCAAAGGAATAGACATGTCAAGAGGCTTCATAGCATCGTGTTTTACTCTTTTTTTATTAGATCAAGACTAAAGGGGAAAAGGATAGCGAAAGGCTAGAATGAATGGAGGAAAATAAATATGAAGGCTAAACATGAATGGAATGAAAGCAAGATCATCGTAAGATAGCTCACAAGATAGCCAAATGTTCATGTATAGGTCAACATTGTCAAGATCAAAGAGAGAAAATGACATGGATGAAATATGTAGAAGAACTACACATGATGTTTGATTGCCAGGTTTTCATCACGATACTTATCCAAGGCACCACAAGGGAGTGGTTTTCACCAGAGGACGAATTCATTTCTCTTTAATTTTTCTACCAAGGCACCTATTTCCAGGTTTCCACCAAGGCACATTTTCAATTTTTTCATTTTTTTTTTTTCATTTTTCTATTTTTTTTTTTAATCTTTTTTTTTGGGGAAGAAGGCAAGCTTTTTAGATAATGCTCCTTGAAAGGATAAACCATGATATGCAAAGGATTCAAAATGATATGCTCAAAGATGTTGATAGGGAAAGGAAGATGGAAGAGAAAAATGGAGGATAAGGTATTATGTAAAGCAAGTGAGGTTGGAAGATAGGAGGAATAGGCAAATGAGGAAAAAGGATATAAGGTAGAAGGATAATGAATGGAAGGATTGTGAAAGGGTAGATGGAAAGGAAGGAAAGATCAACATCAACACACACCTTGAAGGGTAGAGAGAGGATGGAGGAAATGTGAATGAAGAAATACGTGAAGGAATATGGTGAATGGATAGAAGAGGTTGCGGTTTAGGCGCATGAAATGGAAGAATATTTTTGGAAGAAGATGAAGTGGAAGCCTTTGGAAGCTTGAATGTCAACTTCAATTGTTTCTCAACATTAGAATCTTTCAAGAGAGACTTTGGAATCCATATAGCCATAGGATTTTCATTTCTTATTGATGATTTAGAGAGAATATCTTCAATGATAGATTTTGGAACCCATACTTGTCTTGTAGTTTTCTTCTTAGATATCTCTTTTGACTTTATGCCTCCATGTCGATTAGAGGAGACATGGTGATCTTATTTTTTTGATGGATTCTTGTACTAGTTTTTCTTTTATTAAACATTCAAGTTACTTTCAAAAGACTTGGGACTTCTGGAAGAAGGAGGAGGATATGACTGGTTTAGATGGGTGGGTGGATGAAATAGATTCAAGGGTATGCATCTATGTTGGTCTTGAGGAAAGATAGAAGATGGAGGGGCGTAAGGACCCAAGATGGATGATGAATTAGGAGAGTTAGGAGGGGAAAGTGAAGGGACATAAGGGCCCAAGATGGAAGGAAGACGTGAAGCCCCTAGTATTGGTGGAGAAGGTCCAAGGATGGATGTGGAAGATACAAAAGGATAATCAATCAGTTCATCAACATCTATATGACAACCAAGGACATCAACATCTTTAGAGTGAGCATTAGGATTTGCAATAGGATCATGAACATCTTGAATAGGAGCAACTTCTTCTATAGGATTGTTCGGAGCTTGAAAAGACTTAGGAAGAGTAGAAAGTGGAAGCGAACATGGAATGGTAGAACAAGAAGATGGTAGACTTCGATCTTGATAAGCTGCTTTGGATAGCATAAGAGTATAATTTTTCTCTTATTTTCAATAGGCTTAACATTGGAAGTAGCAACACTATTTTTAATAACCTTAATGGAAGCATCATCTTTGAAAAGTGCAAGTGGAGTAAGGTTATTTTGATTGTCAATAAACTCAACGGTGTAAGTAGTATCTTGATCTTGCTTAGGAGAAGACTTAAGATATGGTGGAATGAATGAGAAAGGGTGTAAAGGATCAAAAGAACCATGAAATGGATAAGAGACATCATGAAAAGGATTGGATGACATGGAGGGTTCTTGATCTTGATCTTTCTTTATGTTCTTTTATTTATCATTTTTAGAGTCCTCTTGACATGGAGCCACTTCTAAGGACAAGGAAGCATGTTGGAATTGTATGGAAGACTTTGGAAGAGATGGTGAAGGACTAACTCAAGTAGGAATTATAGCATATAAAGGCTTAGGATTTTTAGGTTTAGCATTATTGAAAGTATTGGCAGCCAAGTGAAGATTAGCTTGAGTTTCTTTAAGAGGTAACCCTTGAGGATAACTATAGGGAACTGCATGAAAAGTATTAGGAACTTTGTTGGATGAAGGATTTGTGAAAGATTTGGAAGACTTGGAAGCTTTAGGAAATGTATGGGTATTGGAGGAAGTAGGGTATGGAAGGGAACCATCACAAGACAAAGGTTCAATATTAACATAATCTTGCTTGTGAGTGTAATCTTTATTTTCAGCATAAGAGTTCTTAGAAGAGAGATTCTTATAGTATTTGTGTTTATAATAAGCACGGTAAGCTTTCTCTTCCTCAAATGAAGTAGATGTATCATCTAGGTATTGTTCATAGAAATCATCAAAGTCTCTTTCAAAATCAGAATCATATGGATCACCATCACGATCTATCCAATGTGACGACCCATTTTTAGTAAGCACGAGCACACGACTAGGAGGACTCTTAGGAATAGAGGTGTCATAGGTATCACTACATTGTTTATCATCATAGTAATCAAAGATGGGAATGTCACTCTTTGTGGAAGAGGTATCACAAGGATTGTCATGTTGCTCATCATGGTATGTCTTGAGATGAGGAGTAAGACTCTTGGGAGAAGTAGAAGAGGAATGAGATCATGAAGAAGAGGAAAGTGAAGACCTAGTGGAGGAAGAAGACTTGGATAATGAGGAATGTGAACAATGTCTAGAAGATTCATGGTAAGACTTGGAAGATGAGGAAGGATGAGAAGAATTAGAAGATGAAAAATGTTTGGAAGAAGGAGATCGTGACATGATCATGTCTATGATCCTAGCAAAGGCATCTGATTCATTCAACTTTTCTTTTATTTTTCTATTAAGTTTATCACCCATGCAATATCTAGAAGGACTATTGGAGGAATAAAACTCTTTGAATTGAGCAATGAGTTTGAGATCATCTATTTTCAAGAGAGGTTCCATAACAAGATAGTTGAAATTCATGGTTCTGCAAGAGGAGGAATCAAGCATGGAAGTGACATAAGAGATGAATAGAAGAAGGTAGACTAGATAATAAGAGGAAAAGGAATCAAGAATACGTGAAGATTTTAGGAAGAAGAGGAAGAAGCGCGAAGGAAGAAGAGAAAGGATAGAAATGGGAGACTAGGAAGACATGGGAGATGTGGAAGAAAGAAGACTAATGTCATTTTGTGCAACTTGATACCATTGAAGTTTATTTGGATGTTGAGCAACATGTCATAGCACCTAAGATCTGACCCGGACTGACCAAAGGAGACTAGAAATGGAAGGAATCAGCTTCAGATTGCAGACAACAAACAAGATAGTAGGATGACTCTATACGACAGTTCACAGGGTATTGGGATGATACAATTTTCCCAGATGATATTTTGTACTAAGGTCATGCGATGGTTTCCAATAAATTGATGTGATAAAATCCAGGCAAGCGGTGCGATATTCATTCAGTATTGTACGATATTTAACCAGTGAGTGTGTAAATCTCAGTTTTGAAGGCAATTGGTCAAAGTTGTAGGTTGCTAATCTCAATTTCTCAATTCCAAACATAGTAGTAGCAGAAAATAGATAGGTTTGCAAATAGTAAGTGATCAAACGTGTCGTAAAACACTTGAACAAGAGCAAAGGAAACCTTGTCAAGACATGCAATTGGGATATCAAAGTGAAAAATCCTATGAGAACTACCGTGATGTTTAATGTTTGAGAATGTTCATATGGGTAGATCACAACAAGAACACTTCAAGCACTTACTAGCCTAAAAAGACAAAGGCTCAATACTTAACAACTTGGCCCACACTTGATGTCCCATTGCCTCACACAAAGTGGTTGCCCATAATAGATATTGGCTTTGTCATGGAAGTGTCAATGACACAACCAAAAGAACACAAATGGTGAGTAATCTTGGGGTGATCCAAGTTATTCCACTAGGATCAATCCTTGCACCAAGATGCTAAGTGGAAAAATAGGGTGGCTTCTATCTATGGTTCTTAGTAAGGGCTTCCGTTCGTAATACCCCTCTTGCTCCCCAAAGGGACTCCTTACCTTGCGGCAAGTAACGAACCTCACAGCCACAAGAGTACCTTAAGCATTCTTGCCTAGCACTTTCCTCATGGTCACAATCCCACAAGTACTCACATCAAGTGAAGACAAGTACTACGTCTACCAAGGTTTTGTGTCCTTGATAGCCTTGATTTTATAGTGGGTCAGAATAACTTGGCATTAGCTTGTCCCCACTTGGGTCGTTCCTCTTGATTGCTCAAGAGCAGGCCTGCTAAAGGATTCAAAAACTAAATAAAGAGTGGATCAAACTTTGAGTTTCAAAATTTATGGTTCACCTCAAGGGTGAAGAGCATACTCTCCTAGCTCAAAAATTTATCCCAAACACACCAAGAAAAGGTTCAATTATCCTCTTGCCTTCAAAATCCAAAGATGGGTCAAAATTTATGTTTCACCACAAGGGCGAAGAGCATACTCTCCTACCACCAAAAGATTCCTACAACAAGATATTAAGTGCCTATGAAAATAAACAACTAGTATATGCCACACTTAAAATGAAAACAATAAACAAGCACTTGGTTTGTTTTTTTGCTTTGGGCAGCCTTGCAAGAAAGGATTAGTAGCCCTTGTGCATTTGAAGCTTTGACATGCATTCTTTTAAGAAAATATTCAAACAATGAAGGCACCTAAAAGCACAACTTGTTAGCCCCAAAATGGTTAGCACGTCAAAAATCAAATAATCTACAAGTAGAAAAACTCTGTCTAGCTACAACAATTCAAACCATAAAGCTAAAAATCCAAATCCTGCAAGCCAAAAGAACCAAAATAGTCACCTACAGGTCTAGGTGACAATCTGATATCATAAAAGAGATCGCACGATACTTCATAGTATAGGAGTGTGATGCTTTCTCTCTATGCGACAGATCGCATTGTGTCCAGACGATGAAGTTCTGTATGGCCATGCGACAAAAACCTGTATGGCCGAACGATACTTTTATTGGAAAAGTATTGCATGGGTATATAATAAAATATTGCACAAGACTGGAAAACTATTGCACAATAATCTGTCATAAAAATAGAGAGCCAAAACAACAAGCAAAAATGATGATGAAAAATTGACGGAAATGCATGAAAAGAAGGACAAAACAAGAGTTTTCTACCCCACGGTGGGTGCCAAAAATGTACACTCAAATTGTGCACTTCTCTAAGTCATTACTTCCAAGAGAATCCATGAATGGGAAACCTTGAGAAAATGACCTAGAGCTCCCTAGGCATAGAGTCACAAGGATGTTTGATAGTGCTCTCAACTAGAGCTATGAAGCATGCAACCTTGCTAGTAAACCACACAATGAGAGATTCAAAGAGACAAGGACAAGAATGCCAATATACTCAAGAATCAAGATGAGAATAAAGTGCAATTATGCTAAGAATGAAGATGCAAGTAAGCTATGGAAATGAAAGTATTACAAGCCTTACTAATTAAGCTATGTGAGCTAATCTAAAACTTGAAAGGAAATATAAGCTAAGAAACCATAAACATGAAGCTATGATGCAAGAATGAAAGCTAGAATGCAAGAAGATCTCCAAAGCTCCAAAGTCACCAAGAAATCCTACAACATAAGATTAGTATTCAAAAGTTGGGATCCTAGAATGAGAAAAGAGCTCTTCTTTTAAAGGAATTGAAAAGGAATGGACCATGGAGATTAAGAGGCAAAAGATTTAATCAAGGGTGGAGCTTGAAAGAGGAACAATCCATGTGCACAAATCTCCTCTAATGAGAAAATAAGAGTTGACTTTTGTGTCTCATATGAGACAAAAAGACATTTTCTTCTTTTTATAAAATAAGAATAATGCTTTATTTGTGCAACTTAGGATAAGAGGAAAAGTGGGGGCTTTTTATTTAATAAAAGGGGAGGGAATTACTTTTATTAAATAAAGACTTAGGATAAAATGGTTAGCTCATAGAATAAAATCGAATAAATGATATAATTAGGATTTGATAAAAGAAATTGATTTAATTTGAAAATATTGATTTAAAATATTGATTCAGGAAATTAATAAATTGAAGAATGGGGCCCAAAGTCTAGGTGACCATTTTAGGGTGCATACACATAGAGACTACACATGTTGATAAAAAAATGAGCTATTTGATTTAGGTTTACTTTTGATTATTGTAAATGGTTAATATTTCTGATGGTACTCCTTGGTGTATTTCATATAAAAATAATAAATGTAGTAACGATGGTGCAATGCATTATTGATATATAGGCTTGATGACTCTTGTCAATGTGCCAAACTATCAATGTGGTCGTGGACAATGTGTGTTGAAGACATCACGGACATCGAACAACCCTGGACAATAATTTTGCTGCTACCCAAATAGAAAAAAGGTTGCTAATGTGTATATATTTAATGTTTCTAATGTAAATACTATTCATTATAATATAAGAACTAATGTAGACTAGGCATCACAACTACATATACTTTAGTTGGGTCGATGACAACTCATCTGCATCTATCCGCTCATCTCCACTTATCCATGATGAAGGATTTGAGTGCAAAATGTGTCAGGCTAGGGCAAATTCTGAAATTATATTTTTACGATGCCTTCTCTGTATTGTAATCACATATCTTTTTTGCGACCATACGAAGAGATGAACTCAGAAATTAGTTAGTTTAGTATTTTCATATTGTAACTGGTATTTTAATATGGATATGATGTAACTTCTCTTTGCCTCAAGTGGACATATATATGGTTTACATCTTTTTTTAGAATAATTCTTCATTTTTTATGGCTCAGGTGAGCCCCAATCTTTTATCAATCACATGATTTAATGTATAGTGTTTTCTTGGTTATTCCATTTGTTCCTTCACCTCGACTATGGATTGACTATCATTTTCAAGCTTGAGTGAGGCTTCGTACCACAAACCGTTTGCAGATTTGTACGCAACGCTGATTTATGAACGTAAATAACGTATTGAACATAATCTACAAATGTTGTGTGGTATGAAGTCTTGCTTAAGTTTGAGCATCCTCCCTTTATTCTAGTGAGGGATTGGAATGAGTTCATTTTGGATGCAAAGGAGAAAGGGGATACTCAAAGAGGAATTACACCAGCAAATGAGAGAAGAAGGTATAAACATTTTAATAGATTTTTATTATTAAATAATGAAATTTGCATATACTAGTGTTCTAAGCCTCGTCATTACATGATTTAAGGTCTTAGTCCACAGAAAAATTAAATTAGACTTTCTATCCAAAACAAATAAAAAACATGCACATAAACACAACAACTGAGAAACATAAATGTAGATTTCACAATAGCTGAGAAACATAGTTGTAGGCATCATAATCACAATCTCGTAATTGAGTTGTGTACCCAAGCGATGGAGAGAAACTTCTGCACACTCAATTCCAAGTTGAATACATCTGTTGGAGGACCTTGTATTCATGAGCAACAAATGTAGTCAACTTGGAATCTAAATCCATGGAGGAACACGAAGAGCACCTTCGGTTGGTATTGCAATGCCTTAGAGAGAATCAATTGTATGCTAATCCAGCTAAGTGTGAGTTCTTCAAGTCAGAGATTCAGTACTTGGGCCACGTGATCTCGGGTGATGGTATTTCAGTGGATCCCGCAAAGATCCAGGCTATAGTTGATTGGCCGGCACCTACAAATGTGCCAGAGGTTCGCAGTTTTATGGGTTTGGCAGGATATTATCGTAAGTTCGTAGAGAACTTCTCTAGAGTTTCTTATCCCATCACCTCATTGCAGAGAAAGGGTAAGAAGTTCATTTGGTCTGAGAAGTGTGAAGAGGCATTCAGAACCCTCAAGCATAAGTTGACTAGTACACCTATTCTTTCAGTACCTGATCCCACAGGTGATTTTGTGGTTTGTACAGATGCTTCATTAGAGGGTATTGGAGCAGTCCTCATGCAAGGAGGACGGGTGATTGCTTATGAGTCTCGCAAACTCAAGGATCATGAGTTGAACTATCCCACGCATGATCTTGAGCTAGCAGCGGTAGTCCATGCTTTGGTCCGATGGAGACACTTTTTATTGGGACACCGATTTGAGCTTCATACTGATCATCGCAGTCTACAGTACATTTTCACTCAGCCTAATCTGAATGCTAGACAGAGGAGATGGATGGAGTTCCTTTGTGAGTACGATTTTGAGGTTAAGTATATCCAGGGGAAGGAGAATGTGGTAGCTGATGCTCTTAGTAGGAAGAGACAAGTTGCAGCTGTGACTACACTTGGTGTTGATTTGAGGAGTAGGATCTTGCAGGCACTTCCTCGAGATACTTTTTATCAGGAGGTGAAGGCAGAGATTGAGTTTGGGAGACCTCTAGTAGGCAGATTTGAGGGGTATGTGTTGGAGTCTGATGGTTTTTTGCGTCATGCGAGCCGGATCTATGTACCGTCATTGGATGATCTTCGTTCATTGATCCTATCTGAGGCTCATTGTGCACCTTACTCGGCACATCCTGGTGTCAAGAAGTTGCATGCAGATCTTCGACAGTTATATCATTGGTCAGGAATGAAGAGGGATATTGCTGATTTTGTTGCTAGGTGCTTAGAGTGTCAGAGGGTTAAGGCAGAACATCAGCATCCAGCAGGACTTTTACAGTCACACAGTATTCCCTCGTGGAAATGGGATGTTATATCGATGGATTTTATTGTGGGTTTGCCTTTGACACCCCGTAGACATGATGCTATCATGGTCACTGTTGATCGATTGACTAAGGTAGCTCATTTTTCTCCCATGAGATCCTCTTATACAGCTTCATCAGTAGCTAGAGTCTTTATGCAGGACATAGTGAGATTGCATGGTATCCCTCGAAAGATTATTTCTGATAGGGATCCAGTATTTACTTCTGCATTTTGGACTTCTTTGCAGCATGATTTGGGTGCTCAGTTGAACTTTAGCACAGCCTATCACCCTCAGACAGATGGGCAGACAGAGCGTGTGAATCAGGTCCTAGAGGATATGTTGAGGATGTATGTCATGGACAGGCAGACACATTGGGAGGATTATCTCTACTTGGTGGAGTTTGCATATAATAATGGATACCATAGTTCCATTGGCATGTCACCATTTCAGGCATTGTATGGACGTCCTTGTCGTACACCCCTTAGTTGGGATAGATTAGATGACAGGATTCTTTTGGGACCAGAGATACTTCGTGATATGGAGCAACAGGTGGAGCGCATTCGAGAGCATTTGATCACTGCACAGGATAGACAGAAGAAATATGCAGATGCTCATAGGACAGATATTCAGTTTTCAGTTGGGGATAAGGTGTTCTTGAGAGTGCGTCCAAGGAAGAGTCCAATCCGTTATGGAAAGGGTTCTAAATTGGCGCCTCGATTTGTTGGCCCATTTGAGATTTTGGAGAGGATAGGTCCAGTTGCTTACCGTCTTGCATTGCCACCTAGCCTATCTCGCATACATGATGTATTCCATGTTTCTGTTCTTAGGAAGTATATTCCAGATGTGACACATGTTCTTGATTGGAATGCATTACAGGTCGAGGACGAGCAACTGGCTCTGGAGCCCGTGCGCATTTTGGAGCTTCGGGATATCACACTCAGGGGTCGTATTATTCCTCAGGCCAGGGTCCAATGGGACCCAAATGATGAGACCACAGCTACTTGGGAGGATGCATCTCGATTGCGGGATGCCTATCCTTATCGGTTTGGAGGCTTCCAGGAGTAAGCCTAGTCCTAGGGGGGGAGGATGTAGTACCCCTCGCATCTTTCTTTTGCTGATACTATGTTTAGTTTGACACTGTTTTATCTTGGTTGATTAGATCAGACATAAATTACATGTTATATTTATATTTTGGTGTGTGATTAAACAGTTATAGTTTGGATGTTAATTGTTATGTTTGAACCTGAAACAGAACTTTACGTAATGATGGATTTTATATGATGTTTCAAAGGCATGTATAAATTGAAGTAATTAGATGATGATTATATTTGGTACTTACCCCATACCCGCATGTGTATGGTATTATGTTTGTTATCATTATGTTTTCTTTTCTGTTGACATGCATGTATGGTAGAGGAGGAGGCGTAGTTACCTGCATTTAGTCGGGTCCACACGTCCTAGCCATCCCTACCATTGTCTGATAGTATGTTATATATGCACATGTACATGCAATGGGTTTTTATGCAGGTTGCAGGTGCCAGGCATCGACTTCCCTGGCTTGACAGGATGAGCGTGCCATTATTATGTCTCAATGGTGGAGAAGGGGAGTTAGCACCTAGGCCAATTCCCTAACCTAACCATCCTAAAATCACGGATGAGACCTTACTTGACTCACCTAAATCGAATTCGTTCTAGTAGAATGAATCTGATATATGTTTTCCCGGTTGAGCATGATATTATCTTAGGTTTTGTTTCATGTCGGTGTTACATTTTTGACCTTGTGGATCTCATGTCTGATCTCTGATAGTTATTGAAATTATGTTGACACATTGGTAAATATTATGTTATTAGTATGATATAACATAATTAGTTATATATGCTTTCTCTAAGTCTCTTATAATAATAATATTATCAATGGTATATATATTAAGTTTATATGTATGACTATATGTTTATATAGATAGAGCTTATTATATAATCTTGAATATTGAGTGTTATAACTTAATGCAAATGATAAATTAAAAATAAAAGAAAAAGAAATTCTACAATTTTAAATTGTCTCATTTTAGGTAGTTGACTTGAATAGTAGGGGGGAAATAATAAAATATTTCTTCTCTACTTTCCAAGCCAATTTAGAGGCAAAAAGAGAGAGACTTGTCACTACTTTTTCATGAAAAAATTTAGAGGAGATGAAGGGTTGAGGAAGAGAAGAGAGGAAGAATAGAAGACAATTTGGGGGAGCTGATTTTGAAGCAGCTGAGAGTTCAAATTTGTGGATTGGAGAGGTATTCTCGGCTGGACTTCGTCAGCCTGCTTGTTGATCCAAGTAAGATTTGAGTTCCTTAATATGTTCTAAATTAGATTTTAATCTTTCTATCAAATGAGAGAAAAGATTTATCTCCTTAGATTGAAGAGTGAAGCATTAGTTCAGTGAGAAATTAGTTTGCAATGTGAAATTTTAACCAACATGCAATCCTTCTCAAACTCAGTCTTTAGTAAATCCAATTTTGGAATGGAAATGAACTTGTTACTCCATAACTCAATGGGACTTAGTGATATTTTAATCCAATGTTGTCATATTATTCATTAAATGAACAAATTGGTTATGTTGATATCTCTATTGTTTTGGAAATCAAACCATATCTAAACCTTATTGATATACCATTAACTTAATGTCCATAGATTTCATAATATTTTAAGAAAACAAATGAAAATTGATGAATGAATACTCATAGTAGTGGAGGAAATAAAACAAAATTAACTTTCAAAAAGAGTTCTATTACAAAGAAATATGAGCTTTCAGCTCTCTGGAAATTGTATGGGAAAAGAATTCCCATACAATTTCTTACACAGTCATTATTTAATTATATCTCCTGCCACCTTGGACTATAAACAAAAATAAATAATACCTAGTCAACACTACTTTATGCAACCCATCACTTCTCCACCTTGGAGCTCACACCCCTCCTTGCACAATATTAATAGCTTGAAATGAAAGAATGATTTCTTTTATTTGTTTGAGTTATGTCAATTTGAATGGTACGTAGGGCTTAGTATGGGCTTGGAAAAGTTTTTAAAAACATGCATTAAAGTTTGTGACTTTTTTCCCCAAGCTTTCTTTTCACCACCTCTTGTCTTGTCCTTTACTCCATGTCATGGACAAGTACTTGGGAGCAGGCCTTAATGGCTATTAGGTGGCGTGAGTTCCTAACATCAAACTTTTTATTTTCTTCCTTGTTCAAACAACTTGCCTTCACCTACATGTGCGCTTTCCTAGGTGATGGTCATGTGTCACTTCTTAGAATTTATTAAAGTTGCTTTTTCCAAGCCATGGATTGACTTTGGACGCCATGTATTGGGCTTAGTTCATGTGTGGAGTGCTTGGGATTTGGTGGGACCCACCCCAAGTCACTTCCACTCCTTGATTTTCGCAGCCCTTTTGGGGAAATTTTAAAAATGTTTTATGTTTTCTTTTATTATTATGGATTTGCATGATGATGTGGAAGGTAGGTCCTAGGTGCTAGGTGTTAGGGGTGGTTTATTATAAATTTGATTAGACATTAATAGGATATGTTTTACCAAACACTAAGCATGTTATTTTTAAGTTAAAAGTTGAGCAATATAAAATGGGGATATTACTTAAGTTTGAATTTGGAATATTAACTCTATTATGTGAATGATTTTATTAACCATTATTTTTATCCTACTAGTGAATTCATTATGGTTTTTGGTATTTCAATATAGCCTTGGCAATGGAATGTTAACAATAGGTGTTATAGCATTATTATTAGTAAACTTATTGTTTTATCCTTTAGTTGTATTTTAGGAGTGCGTTTCCGAGATTAGTAATCATTCCATTAGTTAAGAAACGTTCTCATTTATCAAGCTATAGTAGGCAATATTAGAGTTAACAATATGGTCACTTTATGGTAGACGTGGATATTCTAATTAGTGGAATTAACTAGTGTGAGCAAATAATTACTTGTTAAAAAGATTCTTGTGAATTTGATTTCTTTACGAATTATCAATTTCTTGTTTACGATGTTCTCTTCTATGTATATCATATGTGCATGTTAAATACTCTGTTGATGTAGTTGATTTACATATGGGATTAGATAACCGAATAGGGGGTAAAATCCAGAGGTCGGGTTTATGTTGCGGTTATCAGTTATCTGTTTGTTGATTGTATTTATGGTGCAATGTGGATTCTATCTTCATTTGCTTGTTTTGGATTAGGGTCAATGTGAGACCTTGATGGGGTGGTCAAACCGATCCCTGTTAGTATTTTCTTCCTGGTGGGTTAAAACTTGATTTAGTGGCCAAGTGAATTTATGTTTTGAAATGAGATTTGCTTTAATTGTTTATTTGGTTATGGGAATTTAATGTGTCATAAGTGGCCACAAACCAGGATGGGTATTGTTGTGGAACTAGGGTAGGTTATCTAGATGTGGTGTAGAAGGTGGCTTGCAATGGATCGCCGAGGCCCGCAAGTGGCTGACGGATCATCCATTGACAAGTTTCTTAATTCCAGTGATAACATTATAAAAATTGATTTAGTCAGGATAACATTAAAAAAAAAAAGATAATTTGAAATACCTCGCCCATGCCTTGAGTGCTAGTTAAGACTAAGGATGGATGCGGGAAGATGCTAGATGCATCATCGATATACTTGTCTTCATGAGAGATGTCGATGCCACGTATGATCACTTGAGTGCCGTCGGTTCAGTGAGGAACCTTCAGGACTAAACTCGAGGGTGGATCTACGTGATGACACCTTCCTACTCACACCGTAGATATCCTACGTAGGTCAGTGCCTCTGGTAACCCGTATACCCTCTTGTATTAGATATATTCTCCTAGTTGTGGTTTGGAGATTGGTCCTTAGTGTGTGTGTGGGCCTGGTGTTATCTCCCTCACACGGTGGGGTGGACCTCTGGGTTCCACATGGTCGGGTGGTAGTGTACTTCTCCATTGAGACAGTTGCGGACTACCCTTCGTCACTTGGTTGAACACTTGGATCAGTCTAACACATTTGTTGCAGATTTATGTACCTAGTTGATAGAAGATATTATCTTGTACTTGTAAGAGGTTTCATTTGATTAGTAATGATCCCTACGTGGATCCATGATGTATTTTGATACATGTAATTGTATTAAATATCACCGCATACCCTACGACATGTGTAGCGGATGTAGGTGATCATGAGTTGTAATGAAATATTGATTAAGAGATGTATTTAATTTTACTTGTACTTAAGAGTTCTTAAGCATTTATCATGTTAGCGTAGTGTTAGTTAGATGACGTAATTCTACGTCAGGGACCCTTGAGAACGAAAATGAAATGATATGTTTTATTCTGAACTCATGTTTGTTTATCATTGTGTTCTATGTTCAATGTGTTTGTAAACTTTAGTAAACAAAAAAAAAAGTTGCATAACTTAGTTTAATTTTAGTGTAGTTCTCTTGGGTCTCCTGGCGGGGCGTTACATCTTGGCTTTTTTCTAATTCAAGTTTGTTTCTGAATTCTTCTCTAATTCCAACCTGATTATTCCATATTTTGTTTTCCAATTTTCCTTCTTCCTCACTCCAAATTATGTTATGTTGTTATTTCCTTTTACTAATTGTGCTAAATTTCAAGGATCACTACCCATGACTTGGTTAAGATGATGAATGCTTTCAATGCCTTTATTACCAAGGAATCACCACCCACCATTAATGAATATTAATGATCATTGTTTCCTAAGGGTAATCGTTGTTTATGTATGCTAATCACCCAAGTCTTTGGCTATGATTTGCATGCTGT
Organism: Chamaecyparis obtusa; assembly: GCA_027943335.1. Classification (NCBI taxonomy): domain Eukaryota; kingdom Viridiplantae; phylum Streptophyta; class Pinopsida; order Cupressales; family Cupressaceae; genus Chamaecyparis; species Chamaecyparis obtusa. The sequence goes on from BSBK01004862.1 coordinate 1,322,854, forward strand.
GAGGTTTGTCAAAAGTGGGGGTATGACACTTACACCATGAAGAAGACAAATGCTTAAATAGAAAGAGAGGACCAACTGAACCATCTTGTGGTCAGTCTATATCACATTGAGAAAAAATGTCAAGACTCGAGAATAAAAACAATCAAAAGTTTCTTCAAGACCATGAATGATCAACAACATTCTATCAAAAAACAAAACACTAATCTATGTTATCATTAAGCCATAAAATATGTCTTTAAAGTTTAGAAGCATCACAAAAAATTTCAAGAAACATAGTACTATCCAAAATATGTCTTTAAAGTTTATTTCTAATGATTATGATGATGTTGATGTTGATGTCTATAATTTATTTCACTTATTGATGCTTGCCTAGATTGAATTTTGAATTGCCAGGCTGGAGAACGATTTCAAAGTTTAGGGTTTGTTCTACATGATACTCTTAGTTACAACTCAAATGCAACTCAACATATTTTTGATGCTGGACAACCCACTCCAGAAACTCATCTGCGGGTGAAATTTAATGTTTTGAACCTTGGCATTGTTAATGTTATTACTTTTCCTCACATTTCATATTTGTGAAAATGTTTCTTGGCACTATCATCTTTTTCAATTCCTATATTTGCAGCTTTTAAGATCACTAACTTAAGCATTACATTTCTTTGTTCAAATTTTATTCTAACACTATATTATATCTTATTCTTATTACAATGTTCTTTGTTGTGGGGCAGGAGGTCAATCTTCATTGTCTTCATTGTGGGGGATAGTGAATATTTCTCTGACAAATAGCAAGTCTTCTTTAGTATCTTATAATAACATGCTAAACTAATAAAGGTGTTATGGGCATTTAATTTGCAATTACTAATAGATTAAGCATATTATTACTATGCTTAATGTTCCATTTAAATGCATTTAACACAAAAAACAAATTTACAAAATTGAACCAATGACATGTTTACAACAAAGATGTGTTGAGGAGTTTGCTCCTTGTTTAATGTTAACTGTTCCTGCACAATTCACTCATACAACAGTGAAATGCTATGTGGAAGGGATGGTTGATAGTGTTCCTTGAGGGAAGGGGGATTGTGAAAGACTTGTTATCATTTAATTGTGTATTTCCAATATGTTTGGATGCAGGGCAGACGAGGAGAATGAAGGATCACTCACTGATTGCATGATAACCTAGTTTTGAAGGGTCACTGGTTGAGGGGACAGTCAAGGTCCGAATGATTGGGCCATTGGAGGATCTTGTTTCTTTGTATTAATTTCTATTCAAATTGGATACATGGATTTCTTGTGAATTATCGACTGCTATGTATCCTACAACTGCATTTGTAAATCTGCATATACTTCTCTAGAGTTGTAAGCCACTTAGAGATCAAAAAAGAGAAACTAAATCAAAATCATTCTTTGTCCTATTTCCTTCTAAAAAAGTCTCAACTATCAATGATACAATACATTTGATTCTCTAAGCTATCAATACAAATGACACCTAGTTAGAAGCTCATGGGCTGTCCATTTGATAACCGCAATCAACATTTCAAAAAAATGGATATCCTTGAGCACAAGCACCAATAACATCAAATAATGGAGTTAAAGCATAGGCTAGGGCACAACACTAGTAGAATGTGGTCATTTAAGTGACAACAATATACAATGGCATCATTAAACATGCCAATAATATCAAAAATGTGAATCCAAACATTTGAAAACCAATGACATGTTTACAACAAAGGTCTAATAGAACTCCTAACAATTCTTAAACATACTTTATCTGATATGATGAATTCTTAAACAATTAAGGTTGGAGTAGACATAGTTATCACACATTTTTTTGTGTGGTACAAGGAAGATTTGGATAGGTCAAATCTTCCTTCATGCTAGCAGTCTACAAAATTAGACCTTTATTAACAATTGATCATATTAGATAACTAGTATGTTTAAGAATTGTTGGGACTGGTCCTTTGGTGTTTATTAAACATAATAGAATTTTCAGCATATTATTATCATTCTATTTCTTTGTTGTAAACATGTCATTGGTTCAGTTTTGTAACTTCATTGTTGTATGAGTGGATTGTGCAGGAACAGTTAACATTAAACAAGGAGAAAACTCCTCAACACATCTGGGAAACCATTGAATTCAATAATAAATGAAACCTAACACCAACACTATTACTTCTATTCACTTCTACCAAGAATAAAGCATTTAATCCATTCAACATTACATATAATCGTTAGACAATTACATTTTCTAACTGTGTAGAGGAACAGTCATGACCAAAATGATCAAAACTACTTTCACCCTTGCACAAGCTATTCCAAACTTCAAGTAAAATGAGCAATATGCTATATCAAATCATTCATATTCATAGTAACCATTCAAAGGATCATTTTTTCAATGAACCCTCTGACTATACCCCTGCGACAGAGAAAGGAAACTTAGTAAAAATAGTCTATGCCACTGTTTGTGAGGGTACATTCATGATAAGTTCCTCTCAAACCTCTCCAAACATGTAAGATTGTCTTTAAATACTTTATTGATCTCTTCTAAACATTAACCAAATCAAACCTATATTTGAATCCACACACAATAACCCCAAAATGAAGGGTTTTGTATCCTTTAATGAATCTCAGTCACTGGTAATGCATGGATAGTCAAACCAGTAGTCTCCAAAGCATTCAATAAGTGTCTGGATTGTATTTAATACATGCCAAAGGACCAGTTGTATGAAATTATCAATCACATAGCATTTCACTTTTGTATGAGTGGATTGTGCAAGAATAGTTAACATTAAACCAGGAGCAAACTCCTCAACACATCTTGGAAACCATTGAATTCAATAATAAATGAAACCTAACACCAACACTATTCCTTCCATTCACTTCTACCAGGAATAAAGCATTTAATCCATTCAACATTACATATAATCATTAGATAGTTACATTTCCTGACTGTGTACTAGAGGAACATTCACAACCAAAATGATCCAAACATTTGAAAACAATGAATCGATATCCTTGAGCACAAGCACCAATAACATCAAATAATGGAGGTAAAGCATGGGCTAGGGCACGACACCAGTAGAATGTGGTCATTTTAGAGAGCATTCATGATCAAATAAAATGTAATGCATTTGAAATTTGCGGTCGAATATGATGCCAGATGTTCAAAAGATGAAGAAATCACATACCTTCTCTCACGCTTAGCTTTTGCTCCTTTTCTCCCGCTCCTTCTCTATCCAATCGAAATAAAAATGATGAGGCCATTTCACTTTTTTTTTCATAGCCAAATCTTCTGTGTACCACATGAAGAACATGCCATTGGTTCGGTTTTGTAAATTTGTTTTTTGTGTAATTAGTAATTGGAAGATTAAATGTAGATAACACCTTTATTAGTTTAATTAGCATATTATTATCATATAAGATAAAGTATGTTTAAGAATTGTTGGGACTGGTCCTTTTGCGTGTATTAAACATAATAGAATTTGTAGCATATTATTATCATTCTATTTCTTTGTTCTAAACATGTCATTGGTTTAGTTTTGTAGATTTTCTTTTTGTGTTAAATGCATTTTTCGTGAGGAGGGGTCTTCTTTTGAGGAGATTGATGAAGATTGTGCACCTCAAAAACCAATTCATAAGGTACCAATCATCTTTCCTATTCGCTTATATTTTTGGATTGGTAAATCTCCATATAAGTTTCATGTCCCTTCTTTTGATTACTATGGATGAGACATATATCTTACATTTAACATTCAACTTCTTTACATTGTAGAACATGTAGTGTGTTTTTTGAGGATTTTACCAAATCAATTTTTAACATAAACTGAAAACACCAAACTAATATCTTGCCCTTTCAACTTGACAAAATATTTGCATTTGACCAATAACTGCAACTAACTGAATGATAAATCCACATACATGTATCTTTGTAAAATACCTGGAACATCAAAAAGATGGCTAAGTGGCTTTCGCCATGATTTTTAACTATCGAATATGGGAAAAAAGCACCAAAAAGAATCAAATAGAAAACATGATTGGTCATTTCAGAGAGCATTCATAATCAAATAAAATGCAATACCTTCTCTCACACTTGATTAGCTTTCACCTACTCATTTTCTCCCACTCCTTTTCTCTACAATCCAAATAAAAATGATTTGGCCGTTTCAAAATAGTGAATCAATATCCTTGAACAAAAGCACCAATACCATCAACTATTTTGATCTGTGGGTACCCTAATGTTGGAAAGAGTTCTTTTATTAATAAGATTACTCTACAAGCTTGAAGAAGTGGTATATTTTGGCAAATGAAGAGTGGAAAGACGATGATATTCCTAAGATCATGGATGGACACAATGTTGCAGATAGAATGGGAAGACATCTTTCTAGCCTGGCCCTAGATCCTTCAACAATTGGGGTAGGATCCAGACCCAAGCTAAAAAGATGTCTTCCTTTCTGTTGTGGAATATAGGCTCTGCTGCTGCAACAATGATAGACTGCGATGTAGATATCACTGTTGGAAATATAATTGGGAAATGTGATACTGAGAGGGGGGGGGAGGTGAATCATAAATCACCTACTAAACCATTCACATATGAATAAAACTTTTGTATAGCATTACCAATTTTTGAACATAATCAAATGACTAATAAACTAAAACATTATCCATGAACACATTCAAAACACAGAGATTTTGGTTACCCAAAAACCCTTGAAAGGTAAAACTGGGGTGGAGATGACACCCACAAATCTTCACTACTGCAGTAATAAATATGCCTATTAGGGCTTACAAAATTTGATCAAAATTTGATCCACCCTGTGAGGGGTCTACTTTGTTAAAAGCTAAAAGACTTATACAGTCTACATTGTAAAAGGATTTGAAACTTACAATAAAGTAAGCACTCGGTTAAGAGATTACAAAAAGTATTTTAGGACTACTCAGTTAAGAGATTTACCCTGATACACTGGCTAGAATGTCTCAGTACCTAATCTTTTGGTTTGCATTGTATGCAGATAAAAAATCTTCTCTTTACTGTGTGATGTTGATCTCATTTATCAGATCTATCTCTTTTCTGTCCTTTCACTGCTTAGCTCAGTCACTGAACGCTGTCTTTGAATACTTCCCTTTTCTGAATCATACCTATTTTCTTATACCCTTCACATTCACTGTCCCTCACTACTACACTTTAGGGTTTAGATCTTGACCTTATATAATCAACAAAAACATTTTACTTATTCAAGATCTATGGCTTAGATTGATTCCTTTTGCCGCTTAAGTCTTACTAATTTCTGATTGGCTCTAGGTATTGCATAGGGATCAATGATTACTAAGTAGATGTGTAATTACCTTCATAATTATCTCAATAGACAAAATACAAAACATGGATGTCGGCCAAAACTATTTACCTTGATCACTGTGCCAAAACAAAATCTTATGTCATTCTCTAGCTAACTCGGAAAATGCAGTTTCTGATACTCAGCATTCATTGTACTCGGCATATGTTGATAACTCTGGCACTCCATAATCATTGCATATAAGGCTCGATAGAACTAGACTCGGTATAATGCCACAATACATAGTGACCATAGGTTTACTCAACAATACTACTACTCAGTAAGTAAACATTACATAGCTCAGCCTTTACATAATGACTCGGTCGCAATGATGACCGACCATCATTGCCTAGATATATGACTAAGTGTGAGTCACTAATAGTCAACAAAACTATAGAGATCTACAATCTCCCCCTTTGACATTAGTGGCAAAAACACTTTTTCATGACATTACATCTCCCTTTACAAAAATATGTAGTATATGCAAAAATACTCTAAAAATACTCCCCCTGAGATATATACATGCAAAAATTTTGTTACCTCCCTCTTTTTCATGTCATGATTTTACTTCCCCCTTGATTTTGACATGATGAATGTCATCTGGAGTGGGGATCTCAAAATGTTTCTCCAGAAATGGTTTGCGGAGCATCATAACCATGTGTAGTGCAGTTTCCCATCCTCCAATAGCAACAGTTAACACTTCAGACTGCACTTCTAGCTCGACAACTAGATTGATTAGACTCTCGGCAGTAGACAGATTCGGATCCCTCTGAATTAATTCTTTAGCCTTGACCAACTTTCTTTGTAATGCCTCTAGGTGAGGTGTTAAAATTGTTTGCATAGAAAGTAGGTGAGATCTAATCTTTCCATCATTAGCCATTAGCTCGGCTATCTTTCCTTGAGTATGCATTATCTTGACATAATGATTGGAACTATGGTCTGGATCAACACTTAAAGATTGACTTGTGGTTTTAAGTTCTTGCTGCAGTCGATCAATCAAATGTTGGTTTTCCTCAGTGAATTGTTCAATACTACATAGTTTGGTGAGCAGAGAGTTTGCATTGATAATGAATTCTTTGGTCTCCACTACCAAAGTAGAAAGTGCGACCTATTTAACTACAATCTAGGTAGATACTTTCTCTAGCATTTTGGTCTCAAACTTTCTTTCTGACCACTCAAAAAATTTATCACTAGAGATGTACATGCATCATTACTTATCTTTTGAACAATATTTACAAGTTGTTCCAATATGGGAGCAGAACTATTTACATCTGATAACTAATAAACATCATTAAATATATCTTTGATTTCATACAGAACCTATTTCTGCTGATGTTCTCTTCTCAATTCTTCTTGTCTACTTTTCCTCGACAATAAAACTTTCAATATTTGTATTTTCTCATAGGATATGTTATCAGTATCCCATTTAGGAATAATAATAACTTCATCAATGGTTACCTCAAGTGAGAAGACTTCCATTTTTTGCTTGTGTGCTCCCACTCAGCATCTGTACAAGAGCTTGTATTGCTTCTTGTTATATAGGCTCTTGTACCTCATTAAATTTTTCTTTCCCTTGGTTTCCCTTAGTTCCCTTATTCTCCACATGAGAACTAGTAACTTTTTCTTCTATCTTTTCCTTTTTTTCCTGGTGAATCTCCTCGGTACACTAATACATTTGGGGTTAAATTGCGACGGCAGGCAAATGTCATGCGGTTTTGGCCTTTTTTTTTCAAATATAGCCCGACACCATCGCAATTTGCGACGACAATACATTTGGCACTGTCGTAATTACGACGTTGTCGGGATATAAGCGCAAAATTAAAAAGGAACGTTGTCATGTGTGTTTTCAACAGCGCCGTAACCCTCCGCGAAATCACATCAGGATATAAGGGCAAAAAAAATAAGAACGTTGTCATTTGTGTTTTCAACAGCGCCGTAACCCTCCGCGAAATCACATCGGGATATAAGGGCAAAAAAAACAAGAACGTTGTCATTTGTGTTTTCAACAGCGCCGTAACCCTCCGCGAAATCACAGCTACAATTTCTAAGTACGTTGGGTTTATTTTTCTTTTGTCATTATTATGTAATCTGGTATTCAGCTGTTAGAGAGCTAAAATACCCAAAAATGAGGACATATCTATGTTGAATTTATTGTTAGCGGCTTTGGTTATTTAGAAGTTTAATTTTATTTGTTCATCTTTCAAGCACAAACATTTTGTGGACCGTAACGTCTTCATTGTTTCGAGTATGCAGTGAAACAGCCCTAACTTGCAATTGCGATGTTGTCGGGATATAAGGGCAAAAAAAAAAAGGAACGTTGTCATTTGTGTTTTCAACAGCACCGTAACCCTCCGCGAAATCACATCGGGATATAAGGGCAAAAAAAACAAGAACGTTGTCATTTGTGTTTTCAACAGCGCCGAGAGAGATTCCCTCCGCGAAATCACAACTACAATTTCTGAGTACGTTGGGTTTATTTTTCTTTTGTCATTATTATGTAATCTGGTATTCAGCTGTTAGAGAGCTAAAATACCTAGAAATGAGGACATATCTGTGTTGAATTTATTGTTAGCGGCTTTGGTTATTTAGAAGTTTAATTTTATTTGTTCATCTTTCAAGCACAAACATTTTGTGGACTGTAATGTCTTCATTGTTTCGGGTATGCAATGAAACAGCCCTAACTTGCGACTACCTTCACGGTACTTGTGTACATTATCATGTTGTCTTTACAGTGACTGTCCTCATTCAAGTGGCAATTACACAAGGGACAGTCACTGTGAGATGTCCTCATTTGTGACAAGGACAGTCACACTTAGGACATCTCATAGTGATATTCCCTTGTGTAATTTCCACTTGAATGTATTGCTATTGAACCACATTAATGCTTTTCTTCTTCAACAAATGAGGAGAGTCACTGTAAAGACAACATGATAATGTACACAATTACCAAAAAATGATCTTATTAATTGATGTAACACTTTGTCTTGCTCACTCCCTATCCTTCACTAGGGTCTCTTTAGGCCAATGTTTTGACTTGATAGGGTACTTAACTATCCCTACACTCTTTAGGTATCTCTACCCAAGATCCCACTCCTTCAACTAGTGCACACCAACAAGAAATACAACGAATTGTGCTCAATACCAATCTAGCTACTAGGACACTCCTAGTCTCGTCTTCACAAATTGAAACACATTCAACTAGAACTTTACTCCATGGAGAGGCTGGCCACTAGGACCTCTATTGGTTTCAATATTACTCCTTCACCTATACTTTTCATCAGTACCTCAATCCGGTTCATCAAACCATGCCAATTGCACCCAAAAATAGGCTGCTAGCAATTAGGCCTTTGTCAAGCCTTTTTGTTTATATTAAGCCACCTAAAGGGCTTAGGATTCAGATGCCCTTTATTGAGAACTCCAAGATATCTAAGGTCTTCTCCTCCTAGATTTTTTGTACACCAACTGCTACAGCCATGCCTGAAAACAAGTATTTTGACACAACTTGGACAGTCTGACTAAGAGTTTGTTTTCTTAGCAGCCAAAGAAACTCACCCAATCTTCTAATTTGACTTGGGGCTTCTTTAGATGTGTGTCTACCTCTCCATGAGATTTTAGTTGAAGCAACCAATGCATTCAACTTGTTGTAATCTTCTTGTAATGATTTGTCATCCCTAACTGTGCTCAACTGACTCACCTAGGACATCATTGTAAACATAGAAAATGAGCTTCCCAGGGCCCCTCCTTCCAAACATATAGTACATGGAGTCTCCTCACCCATTCCAAGAGCCCGTACAAAATTGACAATGGAATGATGAGCTAAGACTCCATTTGTTCAACCTGCCTGGTTCAAACCAATGATAGGGTACTTAACAAAAGAATTAACAAACTAGTTGGAATGCTTCAAAACTCAAAAAAAACACAACATAGAATAAAAAAACAACTTGTACTAACTTTTCCAATAGACACTGCGAGCTATCTAATCCATTAATCAACTGAAAACAAAGAAACAAAAAAACTCAAGAATTCACTAAAACCGTGTTACTCTACAAATCTTCTTAATTCCAAATGTTTTTCCCCCCAACCTTTTGCATAGATTGATGGAGGCCTCTTATAGTTGATCTGATGCCTAATTCAATGGTTTCATATAGTTACATAACCATCTTACTCGAAAATGCTCCCTTGCACAAATGTTGTCAATGTTGTGAATGACAACATTGACAACTTGTTACAACATTTGGGATTTTGGTTCAAAACTTATTGTTCAAACACCATAAGACCCTAAACATGACTTAGTTAGGCTATTTAGACCTCACATAGGCCACTTCTACACTTCTTTGCCCAATTTGACCCCTAAATGCTTCATTCCCACTTTTGCCACAATATTGGTAACTTGGGTACAAATTGGCACTTGCCTTCACAAAGGTCACACATGAGGACATCTCACAATGATCGATTGTCCCTTGTGTAATTTCCACTTGAATGTATTGCTATTGAACCACATTAATGCTTTTCTTCTTCAACAAATGAGGACAGTCACTCTAAAGACAACATGATAATGTACACTCACTGTAAGGACAGTCACAAATGAGGACATCTCACAGTGACTGTCCCTTGTGTAATTGCCGCTTGAATGTATTGCTATTGAACCACATTAATGCTTTTCTTCTTCAACAAATGAGGACAGTCACTCTAAAGACAACATGATAATGTACACTCACTGTAAGGATAGTCACAAATGAGGACATCTCACAGTGACTGTCCCTTGTGTAATTGCTGCTTGAATTACACAAGGGATAGTCATTGTGAGATGTCCTCATTTGTGACAAGGACAGTCACACATGAGGACATCTCACAGTGATTGTCCCTTGTGTAATTGCCACTTGAATGTATTGCTATTGAACCACATTAATGCTTTTCTTCTTCAACAAATGAGGACAGTCACTCTAAAGACAACATGATAATGTACACTCACTGTAAGGACAGTCACAAATGAGGACATCTCACAGTGACTGTCCCTTGTGTAATTTCCGCTTGAATTACATAAGGGACAGTCATTGTGAGATGTCCTCATTTGTGACAAGGATAGTCACACATGAGGACATCTCACAGTGATTGTCCCTTGTGTAATTGTCACTTGATTGTATTGCTATTGAACCACATTAATGCTTTTCTTCTTCAACAAATGAGGACAGTCACTCTAAAGACAACATGATAATGTACACTCACTGTAAGGATAGTCACAAATGAGGACATCTCACAGTGACTGTCCCTTGTGTAATTGCCGCTTGAATTACACAAGGGACAGTCATTGTGAGATGTCCTCATTTGTGACAAGGACAGTCACACATGAGGACATCTCACAGTGATTGTCTGTAATGTCCCCTTTTTGGCTAACTTGGAAAACAGGAACAATTACTCCACTTCTCAGACTTACTCTATCAGATACTTACAATTAAACTAAGTAATGGAGGTTACTTAAGATATCAACCGCTATTTCAGATTCAATCACAATATGTGTGCAAGATGATATTGATACCAATATGTTTAATAGCACTATCGGATATAATGATATGAAATATGCTATGAATATGATGTTTCCTATCACTTATAGTGATAGTATAATGATGGTATGTCTGATATAAACAATATCGATATACAATCAATAAGTATTGCTTACAGCAATGTATTTGCTGTGTCTGATATGATGATGTAATTATGCAAATGTGTAATATCGCTATGAGTGATATGTTGCTATTTCAGATTCTGAATTATATGCTTGCAACTTCAAATATTGATGTTGTTTCTGACTATCCTTTCTATCTGTGCAATCATGGTGTTGTCTCTGATCTGCAATGATAAACTTGAAACCAAACTGCCAAAGGCAGATGCTCTATTGAGTATATCCAAATATGGATAAGTAAATAAAGTTCTAATGATGCCTTGAGTGACTGACGAGAATGCATTCTTATATTGTCTTTAACAAATGAAGAGATGCTATGAATGAGACGTGTCTTGTTTCTTCCTCCATGTCCCTTTGTTAATCACACCTTTCCATAATCCGACAGTTCACATAATATTATTTCATTATTTTCTGATCATAGATAACTCCCAGATTGACTCAATATCAAATCTTTTTATGAAGGTAATCTTCCCTAATTGGTAGTGCAACCAGTAGTTAACATCCATTGTGTTTGTATTAGTTTGGTCTAACTATCATTAGTATTTAGTCAATCGATATTAACTCTTGCCTTATCCCATATTGTTATGATGATATCCAATCTTTCTACTCTGATATAAGTCGATATCATTTTCTGATAATTGTCCATTTATTGGTTGATTGCTGGTAATGGAGTTTGATCTTCAAATTGACTTCCATTCCTGTTAATACTTAAGGATACATTGTACTTATTATCCATGACTGCTGCCTCATTCATCAATAGCTTATGATATAATCACTGATGCTTTTGTGTTTCTACAAGATGTGGTTTATCTTAGACAATCGATAATCTTTCAATCCTTTAGTCGATATCCTCCTATGTGGTGTCTATTGATATAGATAGTAGAATTCAATCTAGTTTATGTTATTGTCATGATAACATAGGAAGTGATGGTGCATATTTGCTAGCGGGTCTTCATGTTTGATATTGCTTTATCGGATATGTCATTGTCTAAACTTGTGCAATTAATGATTATTTATAATATATGAATGGTTATCCTTCTTGCTTATCAATACATCTTCTGAAACACATAGCGACCTATCCCTTATTCATATCATGTTGATCTTGACTTCATAGTATTTGGTTCATTAATCATCCTCTCATGGTATCGATGTGTAATGACTAGTGATTGTTGTATCACTTCTTCATTCCTCATCGTGATAGATAATGCAGATGTTTAATGTAGATGTATATCGATTACAGATATTTGATATTGCTTTAAACATTATTATTATTATTATTATTATTAATGTTATTGTTATTATTAAATATTATAATTAATGATGTTAGTAATATTAATAATATTATAATAAATATTATTATAGTGATAACATATTGTTTTATATTGAGAGGTTTATTAATATTATTTATATATTAAAATTATTATATCAATAATTGATTTAATATTATTACTTAATATATTATTATAATATAATATATATAATTTATTAATAATTATTTATTATTAATTTATATTATAATTATAATCATAATTATATTATTTATTAATATTTTAATATTATTTAATTAACATATTACTTATTATGCTAACTATATATTATTATTATCTTTTGATAATAATTATATATTATTGTTATATACCGTTAATAATAGATTATTATATATCATCTAATCATTTTATTATTATACTAAGTTCAATATGTCACGGCTCATGACATTGTCCCTTGTGTAATTGCCACTTGAATGTATTGCTATTGAACCACATTAATGCTTTTCTTCTTCAACAAATGAGGACAGTCACTCTAAAGACAACATGATAATGTACACTCATTGTAAGGACAGTCACAAATGAGGACATCTCACAGTGACTGTCCCTTGTGTAATTGCCACTTGAATTACACAAGGGACAGTCATTGTGAGATGTCCTCATTTGTGACAAGGACAGTCACACATGAGGACATCTCACAGTGATTGTCCCTTGTGTAATTGCCACTTGAATGTATTGCTATTGAACCACATTAATGCTTTTCTTCTTCAACAAATGAGGACAGTCACTCTAAAGACACCATGATAATGTACACTCACTGTAAGGACAGTCACAAATGAGGACATCTCATAGTGATTGTCCCTTGTGTAATTGCCACTTGAATGTATTGCTATTCAGCCACATTAATGCTTTTCTTCTTCAACAAATGAGGATAGTCACTCTAAGGACAACATGATAATGTACACTCACTGTAAGTGTACATTATCATGTTGTATTACAAATGGACCTTATGTTGGTCGGGATATAAGTGCAAAAAAAAAAAGGAACGTTGTCATTTGTGTTTTCAACAGCGCCGAGAGAGATTCCCTCCGCGAAATCAAGCGGGTTATCATTTGTGTTTTGAACAAAGCGGGTTGTCATTTGTGTTTTGAACAGCACCGAGAGAGATTCCCTCTGCGAAATCAAGCGGGTTGTCATTTGTGTTTTCAACAGCGCCGAGAGAGATTCCCTCCGCAAAATCACAGCTACAATTTCTGAGTACGTTGGGTTTATTTTTCTTTTGTCATTATTATTTAATCTGGTATTCAGCTGTTAGAGAGCTAAAATACCCAGAAATGAGGACATATCTGTGTTGAATTTATTGTTAGCGGCTTTGGTTATTTAGAAAGCTTCCCCACAATACTTAATTACACAAGGGACAGTCACTATGAGATGTCCTCATTTGTGACAAGGACAGTCACACATGAGGACATCTCACAGTGACTGTCCCTTGTGTAATTGCCACTTGAATGTATTGCTATTCAACCACATTTATGGGCCCGTTTGGACCACGACACACAGTAGCATCTACAGAGAAGAATATCCCAGGTGTAACAAGTTGTAAGAATATACCAACAGTTCTAAGAAGTTCCCTAGCACGTAGTAGCATCTACAGAGAAGAATATACAACATGAGGGCAGCCACTGTAAAGACAACATGATAATGTACACTCATTGTATGTGTACATTATCATGTTGTCTTTACAGTGACTGACCTCATTCAAGTGGCAATTACACAAGGGACAGTCACTGTGAGATGTCCTCATTTGTGACAAGGACAGTCACACATGAGGATATCTCACAGTGACTGTCCCTTGTGTAAGCCACTTGAATGTATTGCTATTCAACCACATTTATGGGCCCGTTTGGACCACGGCACACAGTAGCATCTATAGAGAAGAATATCCTAGGTGTAACAAGTTGTAAGAATATACCAACAGTTCTAAGAAGTTCCCTAGCACATAGTAGCATCTTCTAATTGTCTATACCACTTCACAAGGTATTGTTTGCACACATTGTTTTTGGTTCTTTTGATGACCCTTGTTTTGAAATTGCTATTAGGCCTTGTAGCTTATAATACCATTGCACGAGTTATAGCCGCGCGCTCAGGTTTGAAAATTGTATATTTTTTAATCTAATGTATATTTTAACTAGACTTTTAGCTTATTTTTGCTGTATATTTTAATCTAAAGGGAATCATGGATGTGAACTTGAAAGAATTTTGTACTTAGTTCTTATGGAGAGAATAGTAGTAGTTTACGGTCTAATATCAAATAGAGTTTTCCAATTACAGAAAGTTAATGAATTCTAATAGCTTATATGTTTTGATTGCTGGAGAGCTTCTAGAGCTAAGCAAGAAGACCATTGCACGAGTTATAGCCGCGCGCTCAGGTTTGAAAATTGTATATATTTTAATCTAATGTATATTTTAATCCTTTTGCCATGTCATGTAATATGTCTTGCCTTGTAGCTTATATGTTTTGAAATTGCTGTTAGGCCTTGTAGCTTATATGTTTTGATTGCTAGAGAGCTTCTAGAGCTAAGCAAGAAGACCATTGCACTAGTCGTAGCCGCGCGCTCAGGCATGAAAATTGTATATTTTTTAATCTAATGTATATTTTAACTAGACTTTTAAAATATTAAAGGATTTAACTAGGTCTAAGAAGATTTGTGTACTTTTGACAATTTTGCTTAGTCACTGAAAGTTGTAGACCAAAGTTTTCATAGCCCAATTTTTGCTTCCTGCGAAGAACGATCATGTCAGATAATATAAGTGAAGAACAAAATAGGGAGACAATCGCTAGATTGTGGTCTAACTTGAAAAGAAAAGGTGATGGAAAATGTTATTGTCCCTGCAAAATTTGTAAGGGCTTAAACCGTAGAAGATTGCTAATCAAAACAGTTAAGAGACATTGTAGGGAGAATGGTCACATTGAAGGGGGGCATGACTATCATCCACTGGTAAGTTGTTCATTATATCATTTTAACAATTTATATACATATGAAATCACTTGATGATGAGTTGAAGATCATGGTTTATTTATGTTAATCAATTTTATATAGGTTGATCTCCCCAGGGAAGTACATGATATGGAGGAACATGGGGGTGCGAATATCCAAGGTGAAGATAATGATCCCATGGAAGATGACGATCATGCGCCAGAAAACACAATTGAAGATGATGGTATAAATACATTGATCCATGACACATTTAGTCCAAGCGGATCTGATCATGATGATGATGATAGCCTTGATGTACCTCTACTTGAGAAGGCATACGAGCCCCTATACAAAGACTCCCAAACAACTCTTCTCTCTGCTGTATTGTTGTTGTTGAACTTGAAGGTTATGAATGGTTTATCCAACATAACAATGTCACGTATGTTAAGGTATGTCATATATGTCTTTATAGTTAACAAAGGGTGAATAATGTACCACTAATATTGTTTATATTAACAACTTATATTTTTTGCTGTAGATTGATAGGCGAGTTTTTGTTACCACCATCAAATATTCTACCTCGCTCATATCGAGAATTATTTGCTATTATGAAAGATATTGGAATGGAGTATCAAGCAATACATGCTTGTCCCAATGATCATATTATATATTATAAAGAACATGAATTTGCAACACAATGCCCTGTATGTCATACGAGTAGATATCGAACAGATCGAATAACAAAAAAGGTGCCTCACAAGGTTCTTCGTTACATCCCCATTATTCCACGGATGCAACAATTATTCAGGTGTACTAGCTTGGCACAATTTATGGATTACCATGCACGCAATAGAAGTCGAGATGACATTATTCGAATCCCTGCGGATGGTTCGGCATTTATGCACATAGAGGAAAAGTGGCAACACTTCAAAGAAGAACCTCATAATCTCAGGCTTTCATTGGCAGCGGATGGTGTCAATCCATTTGGAGAGATGAGATCTATTTGCTCGGTGTGGCCTGTTTTTGTTATCAACAATAACATTCCTCCGTGGATGTCAATAAAGAGGGAGCACATTATGTTGGCAATGATTGTTCTAGGTATTTTATCATTTGATAGTTATTAATTTACATGTACTTACAAATCTTACAGTAAAATGATCACAATAATTATGTAATGTTACTATTCATTCAAGTAGGTAAATATCAAGTTAAAGATATGAATGTATATATTGAGCCTCTTATTGACGAGTTGGTGGAGTTATGGAACAGTGTCACTATGTATGACGTGTCTAGACCAATAGGACAAAGACAATTTCAATTCCATGCAATACTTGTATGGACAATACATGATGCCCCAGGGCTAACACATTTTTGTGGTATGTTATAGTGAATTCAAGTTGCGCATGATAATTCTAATTATAAAAATCAACATATTTAATAATCCAATTATATCATTATCTTGTAGGTCTTCAAACAAAGGGAAAATTTGCATGTCCAGTTTGTGGTCCAAAGATGAAATCTCGTCATTCAAAAAGTTTAGGAAAGCATGTGTTTGATGAGTACAGACACTTCCTCCACAGGAATCATAAGTATCGAAGTATGGAAAAACATCTTTTCAATGGGAAAGAAGAGACTACATCAAAGCCACGAAGAATGACACCTCGCCTATGGAAGTTGGAATATAATAGAATTAATCGTCGAGGTAATGTCGTTCCACTTAATGGTTTATGTTTGTAATTTATATATTTCTATTGTGATTTTTGTTTACTAATTATGTAATTGATGATCGTGAAGGTCGTCAAGGCACTACTGACAACCTTCCAAAGGGACTAAAAAGCTATCCCAGACAATTTAGTAGGTTGCCCTACTACGAGGACCTACAAATTGTGCATTTGTTTGATCTTATGCATGTTGGAAAGAATATAACAGAGACATTGTGGAAAATACTGGATGGAAGGCATGACAAAGAAAAAATTGTCAAAATTTGTAATGACATTCATGAATCCAATCATGCACTGAAGAATTTCATTCACTCAAATAGCAATAGAGATCAGATTAATATAAGTGCCCTTCCTTGGTTATTAATGGAGCAGCAAAGTGATGCCATAAAAGAAGTCATACGAAAAATTTGATTTCCCACAGGATTTGCTGGGAACATAAGCAATCTCATATCAAAGAAAAGTGAATTTGGGCCAGGGCTCAAAACGCATGATTGGCATACTTTCATCAAGGTAAGTTATGTTCTTCTGTATTTACAATATATTCATAAACTACGTGTACTATTCATTATGTTATGTTAGAAAATAATGAAATGATTGGTTTATAATTACTGCAGTACGTGCTACCTCTATCTCTCCCAGAGCACTTCAACAATAACATCAAACAAGTGATATATGATCTTGGAAAATACATGAGTTAAGCAATAATATCTGTTCAATTTGTTGTATATATTTATTATATTCGCGATTTGTTTTTCTTGCTATGTAATCTATTGTATATTATTTTGTAAAGTCTCGTATTTATATATTTTTTGTGACTTGAATCTCTTAATGTAGGTGGTTGTCATCTAAAGAAATCCATAAAGAAGATATAAACTATTAGAAGAGAAGAATTCCTCATTTATTGTGTGAAATGCAAAAGTGTCTACCTCCAACTTTTTTCAATGCACAAGAACACTACCTCATACACCAAGTTGAGGAGATTGAATTGTGTGGACCTGCACACACTAGGTCAATGTGGATGGTTGAGAGGCACTTGAAATCTTTGAAGGCTTTGGTTCGAAAAAGAGCACATCCTGAGGGTTCTATGGTAGAGGGATACATGGTATACCAGACTATGGTGTACATTACTGAATATCTTCCTAAGTTTGCTTCAAATATCCATGTAGATCGCATTTGGGATCTCGACCCTTTTAAAAAATTCAAAGGGGAGTACTTGATGGGGAAAGGTAGATTGAGGAAAGTGACAGGTAATAAATTATAAGATGTTATTGTAATAAATTATTTCTTAATCTTCAAAATAAATCGGTTGTAAGTCGTCTATTTTTTTTTTGTATAGTTGCTCAAGAGTGGGATGCACTACATTTGTATATTGCAAACAATCTTGATTGGATGATGGTATGGATTGAATGATGTCAACATTCTGGTCACAAATTAATATGGGAAGGTGTATCTTCATTGGTTAAAGAAGCTCATCGTAATGGAGATTCTAATGTTACGCAAAGGGAAATAGATTTAGCATATGGTTTAAGAGATTTCCTGGTACGTACAAAATTATTAATCACCCGTATGTTTATCAACTCACGATATAATAATTTTGACATGTTTCACATATTATTGTAGGTTAAACACCACAAGGGTATGTTCTGTAATGGTCAAAAATTTCGCGTCAAAGTGTTGGATGACACGAAGAAAACTTGTGATTCTGGAATAACTGCAGTCTTTCAAGTGACTAATATTTCATCTAGAAATGACTTAGATCCTCAAGAGTCTAAAAATCAATACTATGGAATTTTGGATGATATACTTGAGTGCGACTTTAGTTCCTTCAAATTAGTACTCTTCGTTGTCAAATGGTACAGGCTACGACTTAATCCAAATGATCCTAATAGAACTGTTATTGAACATGATAATGGATTTACAATGGTTAATACAAGGTCGTTTGAGCCAGTTGGGGATGAGCCCTATGTTCTTCCAAGCCAATGTGAGCAGGTATTTTACTCAGAGGTTTCAAATAAACCGGGTTGGTCATTTGTTGTTAGACATGAACCGAGAGGAAGGCCGATAAAGTATAATGCGATGGAAGAAGAAGATACCGAAGAAGTAGAAGATGATGTAGATGATGATCACGATCGACAATTATTGGATGATGTTCCTGAGACAAATTTTCATGAAGAAGAAGAAGAAGATGATGACGATGATGTTGCTACTGATGATGATGATGAAGATGATGTTGATGTTGATGATGACGACAATGACGACAACGACGACGACGATGAAGACGATGATGACGAGAATGACGAGGATGAGGATGATGATGATGATGATGATGATGAGGATGATGATGATGATGATGATGATGATGAGGATGATGATGATGAAATTTAAAGGTATGCCATCTATCCTTAATGTATTTAATATTCATTTCTTGATAGAAATATATTTGTCTTAAATGGTTACATAGTTTATTCATTATCTATTTAAAAGCTATAAGTGTTATAATGTGTATGTTTTAATGTTTTTAATTTTTATGTGATGCTTATGATGGATGTGATTATGATTATGATGTGATTATGCTCACGATAATTGAATTACATTTGCAGGAAATTGAACCCCTTTCAAGAGCATCCCGCACAGTCTCATGGATCGACAGGTATAAGTCAATACACCTTATAAAAAGTCTATTTAATACACTTATCAATAGTAAGATTGATGTCTTCTAAGATCTCTCCCATTTGCAGGTACCAGCAAATAGGTATTTGTCAGAAGTGTCTTCCTCGAGTGAGGGAAATATAGGAATAGAAGAGGAAAGTGAGACATGCAGTTTATCTAGAATAGGGAGATTAACTAGAGGTCAAAGGACTAGAAGGAAATTCAATAAACACATGAAATTTTTCCTTGCTCAAGGGGGGTCATGTTCTTATGATGATGAGACAAAAGGCGACATCGAGGTGCCCTTGAGGTACCAACATCTACAGAAACATTGGGTACCCAAGGAACTTCCTCCAATAAACACTGATTTTTGTGTTAATGAGAGGATATATCGCATAGCACCATCATCATTACATGGTTTGGGCCTATTTTCTATGGATGGCATAAAGGTGTCTTACAACAAAGTTTCTGAATTGATGGAGTATGTTGGACCATGTTACGATTACAAAAGTTGGATGCATATTGTTCAATATAAAAAAAGTATGCGTAGGTATGCACTCTCGGAAAATTATATACAACAGCAAGACAATAATCAAAGTAAAAGTCTGGCTATATACATTGATGGAAGGCCAAAAGCAACAGGGAATATTGCGGGTTTTATAAATAGTACAGGACCTGGGTCAACTATAAAACAACCCAATTGCATATTTGAGGCGCGCGAGGGAAATCGTGTATTCATCTGTGCGATAAAATCAATACGTGCAGGGGAAGAGCTGCTTATTGATTACAATTTGAACCGCATAGATACAAACGAGGCTACTATCATGGGGGTGGTACATACTATTAAACCAACTTCTAATCAATGACTCCAACATACCATTTAGTTATTAAATTTTTGGCTAACATTTTTATACTTGATCTTTGACACAGGGGCACAATATGGAGCAACTGCCCGAAGGTGATGGTGACGATATTCCTAGCTCATCTACACATGAGCAGGTAAAACTCATTGTAATTGTGCAAACTAGATAGAAGCAAAATGTTATTTTTTTTATGTTATTTTCTTCATTGTTTTGGAGGAATTTTGATAATACTAATACTATTGTTGTCACAGAGGGCCGGTGGTCGGAGAGAGGGAAAGCAACCTGCAGTCCCTCAGGAGTCCCCTCTTGTGGACCCTTTTTTTATTGATTTAGCAGAGACCGATGACCCGATCGGTTCCATTAAAAAGCTGCTAAAGAAAATTGGGAAAGAACTTCTACGTTTGGTATCCATACATCCTCAGACTCAGGAAATAAAAGACAGGGCAGCTGAGTTGTTGCGCACTTCTGAAAACTTTAAAGTAAGTATTAATGAAATTTTTAATTATTACAAGAGTTCAATAATGGTTTTTATGTTATGCTCTTTTATGACATTAATTAAAATATGGATGCATTGTCTTTACAGAGTTATTTGCGTAATTTTGAACCCCATTCCCATGATGAGGCCGGTATTGCAAGTGGTTCAGGTAGATCACATGTTCCATTCCCCACTTGTGTTTTCCACTGAATATATATAGGAATGATCATAATCATTGACAATACATGCTCGAACAATCTTTTTTTTTAATGCTCTAACAATCTTGTCCATGCTAGTCCACGCGTTCTATATTTATGCATGCTCTAACAATTTTATTCTTCAGCTCCTTTCCATGATGATATGACAACGCCGCCTCCATCCAGGATAGCCACAAATGTCTTGCCGACTGCCATGTCAACAACACACAGCCTAAATGCACCAACTGTTGCACCATCTACTGGTACACAAATCCTTCTTTTTCTCTCTTTTGTTATGTCTTTAAGTGTTATGTGTTTACGATGTAGATCCCTTGATTGTGTTTGTGCCATGGGTGCTCTGCACCAATTTATTTCCCTTGAAGTATTATTTCTTGGAGGCATTTGATAATGGTTTTCATTTTTTGCAATAGGAGATGCAACAAGTCCCGATGCAACATCATTTCCTGGATGTTCCCGTGTTCCTAGTACGGGAACGGTGAAGGATTGCGTATTGATCATCAGCGACGATGAAGGCATTCCCTTAAAAGTATCCAAACTTCCAGGTACTTTAAAGTTATTATTATTCTATAGTGATATAATAATAATTTAGTTTTTGATCACTCTTCATCGACTAATGATCCCATGATTATTTTGTAGGGAATGATATTTTTTGGCGAAAACTTGGTGACGAGTGTTTGCGGATATTCGGGCCCACCATACGTACATGGTGGAACATCATATCCTAACTAAAACCCCAAACCACTATTTTGATTTCATATCATTGCTAGAATAGTTTTCCTTTTCATCAATTTCTTGAACTATATTAAAGGTAGCTTCTCTTCATTTATGAGTCTAACATGTTTTTTTTTACTTAAAAGGTGGAATAACCAAGATAAAAAGTTGAAGGATGATCTTGTACATAGTATGACCCAGCTTTTTGGACCTCGTGCATTCGAGAGAAACAAGCTCCTTGAAAGAGCTGGTTTATGTTTGAAGTATATTAGGGACCAGTACAGGAAATATTTAGAGGTTAACCCAAGGCACGAGCGTCTGCCCTGTGTTCTTGAGGCTGAGTGGCAGGTTTTGATTTTGGATGGAAAGTATAAAGCCGACATGAAAAAAGGAATTACGCCAGTAGAGAGTAGAGCAAGGTATGTGATACTTTTGAGAATGTAATTATGTACTAATTAACCTCTAAATTTTTCCTGTAATGGTCTCTAACATATTTCAAACTTTTCATAGATTGCCTGACACATCAAAGGCAACAAAGGCAAGATTAGGAAAGCACGGGACACACAAGCTCGGCTCTGGTGGTTTTTCCAAACTTCAAGCACGAGTTGTAAGTATTAGTAAATGAAAACTTGTATCAATTTTTTTATATATTGCAAGGAAATTTTTTTTGATCAAACAATGCAAGTAAAATTCACCATACCAAGAAAAAATGTAGGGGTCAGAGTTCAATAGATGCCTCACAGAAGAGGACAAGAGAATTGGCTTCCAACAAGGCTATAGAGCCGTGGCTGAACGGCTACGAGCTGAAATCAGTGTGCAAGGTTCAAATAATGATGCATCTGAGCCACAGGTAAATAAGCTAAATGAAATTTATTTCAAATTGAATACTTTACCAATTAGTCTATTTGATGTTAAGTTCTAATATAAAGTGAGTATATCTGTTTTAAGAAAGCAATGATAACAATGTGTAGGATATTGGAATGCAGCCTGACAATCCTTCTACACAATCTATGCATAATGAAGGTTCGCATGATGTGCATCCTAGTGGTGGAGGTATACATTTGCTATTAAAAATTTTATATGTAATTACAATTGGTGTTTGGATTAATGTAACATTTTGTATAGCAACTGTAGAGGATCGAGGGGTCGGTGCTCATGAGCATGTTGAGGTTGAGTCTAGACAAAATGATGTGGCCAGATCAGGTAATTAAAGAGCGCCACAGTTATGTTCTTTAAAATAATTAAATACTTGTAATAATTATAATTAAATATTTTAAATTTAACTCTTTTATTTGTTATTGTAGAGGACCCCCCTTTGCAGCAGCATAGGAATTTGAGATCATCAAGAACAGAGAACAAAACAACTGATGATGGGGGTATTGATGATAACACTGATGCTCCTGTTAGAGCTTACATAGAAAAAAAAATTAGAAAGAGAAAAAAGAAATGATTGTCATCTAAATACCTTAATTGATAATGACTGAATTTTATGTCTCAATGAATTTAATTATGTGCTAATGAATGTTCATGAATTATGTGTTTATTTTCATATTGATGAATGTTGCGTGTTAACGAATCTAATGTGTTAATGAATGTTATCATGTGATATTGATTGAATGTTACATTTTATTAATAATTGAAAGAATGAATGAATGTTAGATGTTAACGGGGAATGTAGAGTGATGTTAGGGGGAGGGGGGTGGGGCCAAATGAGCTTCCACCTTCACGTGGTTGGCCCTGTTTAGTAGAGAATATTAAACTATATTCTCGAAACAAAGTGAAGCTCAATAAGATACTAAATGAGTCAAAATGGTTATCAAGGTCCTCTATCCATAAGATACTTGTAGTCAAAATGGTTATTAATAAGATACTTGTAGTCAAAATGGTTATCTAGGTCCTCTATCCATTCCATAAGTTCTTCACCATTCAAACTTCCTCCATAACAAGGAATGTGGTCTAGGTTAGTCATGAAGCCTAGCATGGACTCTCTGTCAGATAGAGCCACTATTTCAGAGCCTTTTCTGTGCATTTCCTTCAAGCACTGTACAGTGTACGGATGTGAAAGGGAGGGCAGACCAGTGTGGAAGTTAGAGTATTTATATCTTATGCTTTGAGAGTTTATTTGGTAGATTCAAGACACCTTATATCAAAGTTATTCCTTTTTCTTATCTGTTGTTCTGTCAAACCCTCATTTTTTGGGTTATTGCATTCAAATGGCCTTAACTTGCAAATAAACCATAGGATATCCTCTGTTCTTTGTAAAATGCAAGTTAAGGGGGTTTATTTTCATATTTTAAAATCTTTGGAACAGGATACTAAGCCAGAGAATTTCAAGAGCAAGCCCTAGGTCAAGAATCTCAATGTTCTTGACTAGGAGTTGATGGATTATGCAAGATCAGAGGGTAGCGGCAAGTAAAGGACCTCAAACCTTGTTGAATCTAGATCTTTAGAGCATGGTGGACATCTTCAAACTCTGATCTTGGTTTCATGCACCCATTTTCAATGCCTTGTTTTGGAACCCACACCCAAAGGCATGCATTAGGTCTGCGGACTCAATAAGGACATTGATATGCTGGAGTGGAGTCAGGGTCTGGGAGTTGGAGGATTGTTAGAACATCAAAAAGGGTACTCAAAAAACATATAAGTTCATAAGGTCCTTTGTCAAATTGAAGAGTTATTGCTGCAGAACAGGTTTTGGAGACCTACTAGAGTCACTAGGTCTATTTGGACCCGTTTGGACCATGACACACAGTAGCATCTACAGAGAAGAAGTTTGGTATGCAATGGTCTTGAAACCTCCTAAGAAATTCTTGGTATGCATTTGTGTGGTGCAAAAGCTTCGTTGAAAGAGAAAAAGAAGAAAAGAATAGAAATGATTTTTTTTCTTTTTATGTCATATACTGTAACCAGCTACTTATAACTTGCAAAAATTATTATAACCATTTGAAATTGAAACTTAGTTTAATGTGAAACTGAGAACTGCTTTATTAGAGCTTTCTGTGATTTAGATTCAGACATCAAGAACATTGTTTGCCTAATATTGTGATTAATGTTTATTTATTAATATCTCATACTGACAAACAATTGATAATTGTAGGGAAAACGTCATTGGGGATCTTTGAGGATCCACCAGAAGCCAAGGAGAAAATGTATTCAAATGCTAAAGATGGTGTAACAGTCCTTACAGCTGTTGAACCTTGCTGTGTAGATCATCTCCGATTCTCCAAGTTCAACAGTACTGTGGTATTCCTTTGGATACTTCTAATGGTAAATTTCAGACATCAAGTTCTTTTCGTATGAAACTACTACATTTGTAATCTGTAGTTTTAAACTTTTAGTTTATAAATGTTCATTAGCTTTAGTTCATATGCTGCCATTTCAAGTATGATTAATGAAGTTACCTTTATCACAGGATGAAAGTGAGCAGTCAGCATACTGGTACGAAGCTGGCAGCATTGATACGGTGACTAGGGCATCGTTTAATGGTGGTATTGTGTTTTCCTGTATTTAGGGCATTGGCCTTTTGAAGCATTGCCTTCATCTTTCTTAAGTCTAAGTTTTAAGTTTGTTTATCTCTCTCGGCGCTGTTGAAAATACAAATGACAACGTTCTTGTTTGTTTTGCCCTTATATCCCGATGTGATTTTGCGGAGGGTTACGGAGCTGTTGAAAACACAAATGAAAACACAAATCCCTTGTGTAATTGCCACTTGAAGGAGGACAGTCACTGTAAAGACAACATGATAATGTACACTTACAGTGAGTGTACATTATCATGTTGTCTTTAGAGTGACTATCCTCATTTGTTGAAGAAGAAAAGCATTAATGTGGCTGAATAGCAATACATTCAAGTGGAAATCACACAAGGGATAGTCACTGTGAGATGTCCTCATTTGTGACTGTCCTTACAGTGAGTGTACATTATCATGTTGTCTTTAGAGTGACTGTCCTCATTTGTTGAAGAAGAAAAGCATTAATGTGGTTCAATAGCAATACATTCAAGTGGCAATTACACAAGGGACAATCGATCATTGTGAGATGTCCTCATGTGTGACTATCCTTGTCACAAATGAGGACATCTCACAATGACTGTCCCTTGTGTAATTCAAGTGGCAATTACACAAGGGACAGTCACTGTGAGATGTCCTCATTTGTGACTGTCCTTACAATGAGTGTACATTATCATGTTGTCTTTAGAGTGACTGTCCTCATTTGTTGAAGAAGAAAAGCATTAATGTGGTTCAATAGCAATACATTCAAGTGGCAATTACACAAGGGACAATCGATCACTGTGAGATGTCCTCATGTGTGACTATCCTTGTCACAAATGAGGACATCTCACAATGACTGTCCCTTCTGTAATTGCCACTTGAATGAGGACAGTCGCTATAAAGACAACATGATAATGTACACATACAATGAGTGTACATTATCATGTTGTCTTTACAGTGGCTGCCCTCATGTTGTCTATTCTTCTCTGTAGATGCTACTATGTGCTAGGGAACTTCTTAGAACTGTTGGTATATTCTTACAACTTGTTACACCTGGGATATTCTTCTCTGTAGATGCTATTGTGTGCCATGGTCCAAACAGGCCCATAAATGTGGTTGAATAGCAATACATTCAAGTGGCAATTACACAAGGGACAGTCACTGTGAGATGTCCTCATGTGTGCCTGTCCTTGTCACAAATGAGGACATCTCACAGTGACTGTCCCTTGTGTAATTGCCACTTGAAGGAAAAAAGCATTAATGTGGTTCAATAGCAATGTATTCAAGCGGCAATTACACAAGGGATAATCACTCTGAGATTTCCTCATTTGTGACTATCCTTACAGTGAGTGTACATTATCATGTTGTCTTTACAGTGACTGTCCTCATTTGTTGAAGGAAAAAAGCATTAATGTGGTTCAATAGTGATGCAGAGTAGTCAGGGCTTTTAGAATATACAAATATACATCCTTAACTCTCATTCCACCAAGGAAGAAGGAATTCCAATGGTTGAAACGTGAGTTAAGGTCTTTACATCAGTCAAACCCTGAAAATGAGGGTTTGTAAACAATGCACAGAAAATTTGAAATAACTTAGATATAAAACAAAGAGAATCAATCAAACCAACTTCCAAAGCATCAGATGTCACTATTACAACTTCCAGGCAAATTTTATCATCCAACCACCATCCGTACAGCCGTACAGAGTTCGTTTTTCACCAGAAATGCACTAAAATAGGGTTATTTTTATTTTTTATGAAAGCAAAATGATTAAAATACTGGTTCTTTGTCTGTCTTTGACCATTTGAAGCCTAAAATAGGCTCTCCAAATGTTGGTTCAACCATCTAGGTGGTTAGAATAGTTTATCCAACAAATGTCAACTTTGCTAAGCAACTTTTAAAGTTGCATTACAACTTTGCAAACAACTTTGCCGAGAAGGTTAAAAATGTGTTGTGAAACTTTAGGAACCTTATTAAAGTTATTTTGGACCTTCAAACTTCTTAACAACATCTAAAAGACACCTAATAAACACTTACTATGCTCATTTCATCCAAGGACTCAAAAGATGCCCAAGGTTTATAAGTCACCAAGGGGTCTTGTGTCCAACAAGTGGATGTTTATAAGGAGATAAAATCAATCCTTAATATTTATTACAAACCAAGAAAACATCTAAAACTCCTATTCTAATTTATTGTCATTCAAAAAGACTCTGATTTGTCATTCAAAAAGACTCTGATTTGTCATTCAAAAAGACTCTGATTTGTCAATCAAAAGGACCTTTCACCAGTCAATCCTTCAAAGCTCCAAGGTGAAAATCTTATGTTCCAATTGATAGGATTTGACTCCTTGGCTTCATGGCAACTTCCTTCAATCATGGTGTCTTTGGCTTGCATTAGGGATGCCCCTGCATCAAATAGCAATGCATTCAAGTGGCAATTACACAAGGGACAGTACATGCCCATTAAAGTTGGTGTTTTGTTATCCAGCATGACAATGGAGACAACATACTCTGTGTCAATTTTACTGATCAAATTTCCCTCCGCCAGGCAAAGCAACAATCTGGGTATGATAAGGTGAAATTTTGTAGTCCTTTTGGGTATGATAACAGTTCCAGTTTCCAATAAGATGGTTCATTTTTATAATCTAGCTTCAATTTCTCTTGTGAAAATCTTTTTTTCATTTTATGGGTGGTAAAATATAATTATTATGCTAGAGGTGTGTACTTATGGATGATAATGAAATAAAATGATAAGATTTAAGACTCTTGTTTTTTTTTTAAATAGCAATTTAAGTTTCCTTCTATTATAAATTACTGTTTTTCTATTTTTTAATGTATCTTTCCAGATCTTTTATATCAATTTTATTTATGAAATATAAATATATTAATAATGTTTTAGTGTTTTTAGGATTAGTTTATATCAATTCTATGTATCATCATTCGTCATTCAATTGTCAGTATTATTAATTTAGACTGTGCAATTGTAGAACTACTCGAATATGGGTTGGATGGATACTCAAGCAGGGGAACCCTCCTCAAATATCTCAAGCAGTGAACTTGGAAAAATGTGTCCTGAAGGAACCCTTTCCATCAGAGAGATAAAAGTACAAACAAGTAAAAGAAGCAGGCTCTGCAAATATGTTTTTGAGAAGAAAAATGATAGATTATTCGAGTATGGTTCATGAGGTATATCTAAAAAGACATTTTTTTTCTTATTATAATAAAAGAGGAAGTTGTGAATGTCAAAGTTGAGTGAAACAAAAATTATTTTCATCAAATTTTGTTAGGCTTGCTTTTGGGAATAGTTTCTTACAATATTGCTATTAAGATTTTTATTGTGTAGTTTTTAGATTAGGTTTATAAAATTATATTTCATGAGTAGTGATTCATATTAATCAATTAACGATACTTTTGGAAGGTATTTTCAATGTGTCAAATTTTGATATTTTTACAAGAATTAGATTGTGTAATTTTTTTAATTAAAGTCATTGACTCATATTTCATAAATAATAGTTCTTATGAATCCATCTCTTATAAGATTGAATAGTCTATTTAGGAAGTATTTCTGATAGTATGTCAAATTATGATATTACTATTACCATTAGATTGCATGGCTTTGAAGTCAACCTCGTTGACCCATATTCTTCTCTGTAGATGCTACTATGTGCTAGGGAACTTCTTAGAACTGTTGGTATATTCTTACAACTTGTTACACCTGGGATATTCTTCTCTGTAGATGCTACTATGTGCCGCGGTCCAAACGGGCCCATAAATGTGGTTGAATAGCAATACATTCAAGTGGCAATTACACAAGGGACAGTCACTGTGAGATGGCCTCATGTGTGACTGTCCTTGTCACAAATGAGGACATCTCACAGTGACTGTCCCTTGTGTAATTTCCACTTGAATGAGGACAGTCACTGTAAAGACAACATGATAATGTACACATACAATGAGTGTACATTATCATGTTGTCTTTACAGTGGCTGCCCTCATGTTGTATATTCTTCTCTGTAGATGCTACTATGTGCTAGGGAACTTCTTAGAACTGTTGGTATATTCTTACAACTTGTTACACCTGGGATATTCTTCTCTGTAGATGCTACTGTGTGCTGTGGTTCAAACGGGCCCATAAATGTGGTTGAATAGCAATACATTCAAGTGGCAATTACACAAGGGATAGTCACTGTGAGATGTCCTCATGTGTGACTGTCCTTGTCACAAATGAGGACATCTCACAGTGACTGTCCCTTGTGTAATTGCCACTTGAATGAGGACAGTCACTGTAAAGACAACATGATAATGTACACAAGTACCGTGAAGGTAGTTGCAAGTTACGGCTGTTTCATTGCATACCCGAAACAATGAAGATGTTACGGTCCACAAAACGTTTGTGCTTGAAAGATGAACAAATAAAATTAAACTTCTAACTAACCAAAGCCGCTAACAATAAATTCAACACAGATATGTCCTCATTTCTGGGTATTTTAGCTCTGTAACAGCTGAATACCAGATTACATAATAATGACAAAAGAAAAATAAACCCAACATACTCAAAAATTGTAGCTGTGATTTCGCGGAGGGAATCTCTCTCGGCACTGTTGAAAATACAAATGACAACGTTTCTCTACATTATCATGTTGCCTTTACAGTGACTGTCCCTTGTGTAATTGCCACTTGAAGGAGGACAGTCACTGTAAAGACAACATGATAATGTACACTTACAGCCCATGTACATTATCATGTTGTCTTTAGAGTGACTATCCTCATTTGTTGAAGAAGAAAAGCATTAATGTGGCTGAATAGCAATACATTCAAGTGGCAATTACACAAGGGACAGTCACTGTGAGATGTCCTCATTTGTGACTATCCTTACAATGAGTGTACATTATCATGTTGTCTTTATAGTGACTATCCTCATTTGTTGAAGGAAAAAAGCATTAATGTGGTTCATTAGCAATGTATTCCCAGCATCTGTACCTGCATCTCTCTTATATAATACAAGTTGCTTGCCATCAGAAATTGCAGTTCCCTCACGTGACATTGATGGTGAAGTGTTCTTTTCAAAACCATCATCTGTGGTTACCAATGCTCCTGTTTTAGGCAATAAGTTTGTTGCATTCCATGAGCCATTGGTCAAGTTTCTTCTACAAGCTTCTGATGCCTCAAAATCTAAGCAGCGCCTACGCATGCCTCGTTGTGGTTGATTATCATTCTGTACATGAATTATAATGAGTAATCAGTTTTGGGCCTTGGAATCTTGTATGTAACATGCATAGGCATTTCATGGCTAAATGAATCTATTTTAAAAGCATCAACTTTTCTTACATGATGCTGGATACATAAGTAGAACAAGCGTATATCAAATTGGAAGCAATCAGAACTCCACAATGACATATTATTTAGAGTACTCTTCAGTTTAAGTAATAATGCATATATTGACACTGTAAAGACAACATGATAATGTACACTCACTGTAAAGACAACATGATAATGTACACTCACTGTAAGGACAGTCACAAATGAGGACATCTCACAGTGACTGTCCCTAGTGTAATTGCCACTTGAATGTATTGCTATTCAGCCACATTAATGCTTTTCTTCTTCAACAAATGAGGATAGTCACTGTAAAGACAACATGATAATGTACACTCACTGTGAGTGTACATTATCATGTTGTCTTTACAGTGACTATCCTCATTTGTTGAAGAAGAAAAGCATTAATGTGGCTGAATAGCAATACATTCAAGTGGCAATTACACTAGGGACAGTCACTGTGAGATGTCCTCATTTGTGACTGTCCTTACAGTGAGTGTACATTATCATGTTTTCTTTACAGTGGCTGTCCTCATTTGTTGAAAGAAAAAAGCATTAATGTGGTTCATTAGCAATGTATTAAATAATTATTTTTTTTTAATCCACCCACGGGCGTCGCAATTCCGACGGCAACCCATCGTAATGCGATGCAGGCACCCGTCGCAATTGCTTGGGAGGCCCGTTGTGATTGTGACGGCCCTCTGAAGCCATGCGACGGGGGGGCAATGCCCATGCCGCTAACAAATCTTAGTCACATTGCGACGGGATATGTGTTGCAATTGCGACGGCTACCCATAGACGTCGCAATTTGCGACTAAAAAATAGCGACGTCTATGGGTGTTGCTATTGCGACACATAGCTGTCGCAATTGCGACACATAGCCGTCGCAAAATGCCCCCAAATGTATTAGTGGTAGATGTTGGTTGAGTAACTGGTGCTGGCTTCTTTGGTTCCTCGGTAGTACTGGTACCAGCTAATAGATCAACTGTAACAACTTCAAATTTGGCGAAGGTTGTGTTACTAGTTGGTGTCACATCAATTTTTGGATAAGCTTTGACTTGCAAAAGTACTAGGTTACTACCTGGAAAAGATGTATCTTTAGCTGTCTCAACCTTTATGTCTTCCTTAGTTAATACTGGATTCTTAACTGGTGTATCCTCTGTGATATCTACAATGTGCACTTTAGGTTCCTTCTGAATTTATTCTACCTTGGGAGCTTCTGTCTCTGAAATGGATGATCCCATTACACTTTGTTCTCTTTTAGGCTTGACATCCTTAGATGTACTAGCACCTTCATCTTTGTCAATCAACAATCCTTATATTATCTTCCAAATTTTGATACTTTCCTATACTACATCCTCAACCTTGTGTTGAAGGATTAGATAAGCTCTGAGCTTAGGATCAAATTTTTCTCGGTATTTCTCCACAGTTTTTCTGATGTTGGCAGGGGTGAGACTTTACTCCACTTGTGCTAAAGTGCTCTCCCTTATTTGTTTTTTAGTATTCAGGGCATATTCCCATTTTTGTGCAACCCTGTTGCTCAGCTCCTTTGGGATTCGATTCTCCAACTGAATGGGTAACTCTTGAAAGTACAAAGCATTTCAAGAATAGCATCTTCAACTTTCTCTTTCTCTCCTATACTCAAAATTCCAAATTTTATCTCTTTCAAGTCATCCACTCCTGCAAAGTTTTTGATCTTGTGGCATATTTCATACATAGTAGTTTTAACATCTTGTAGTGAAATCTTCTTCTTCACCTCTTCATCACTTTCAGTTTCCTCATCATCTTCTTGTACCAATACAAGTTTCCTTCTAGGTCTTTTGTTTCCCTTACTCGGCACAGCCTTAGGTTGTGCGGGTTTTCACTTACTGGAAGTAGGGGATACCTTAGGAGTTTCAGTAGTTGTTCCCCTTGTTCTAGGCCTCAGCACAGGTGTCGAAGACACTCTAGGTTTTAGTATTCTTTTCTTGGTTGGGGGCTCGACAATTATTGGTTTCTTTCCTTTCTTCTCTTCTACTTGAGCTTCTTCTTCTTCTTCTTCACTGTCACTAGATTCGCTTGGTTTGTCTTCTCCCAAACCTTGGGTTAACTCTAGTGGAGCATCCTTGTCTAATTCTTTCACATACTTCTCTACATTCTTTACTATCTTCTTTCTTTTCCTCTCTAAGGTTGCAACAGTTAAACCTAAATAGATTTTTTATTTGGCTTCCTCATATGTCCCAAAATAGGGTGCCTTGCTATCAATTTCTTTGGCTAAGAGGGTTGTGATGGCAGCAGTAGCTTCATCTATATTAATTTCATAGGGTAGTGACATGAGCCATGAAACCCTAGGAAGGACTTCTTGTGCATATGTGAAATTTGTGTCAACTAGAAAACATATATCATTACTGTACTTCTCAACTAATGACATAGGGATTCTGCTCCTCTTCCTCATTTTCTTTTTAAACTCAACAAAATAATTGTCCATTACTTCATTAAAGCTATCTCCTATCTAACCTATGAACTCACTGATTTGCATAGTAATGGGTTTCTTCTTATCCCATATCACACCTCCATGAGTAGGAAAACTCTTCTTTACATAAAAGAATAGGCAGATTAGCAAAGAGCCAAACTTACACATTGAGCTCTTTGCAGTCCGAATTGAGTTGAGGTTCTTGGCAAGTTGAGTCAGTTGGAGCTCAGCAAGATCATATGTGTGCCCTTTCTTAATAATTTTCCATGCTTGGTCCACTGCCATACAGGGGACACTGTCCAACCGACTAGATTGGTAGAACTTGTGTGAGATAACCCTGACAGCAAAGTCAATCTCCAGATCTGTAATGGTAGAGATCATCATACCTCATTTGTTCCATATGGCTTGTGTGTTTGCCTTTATCTCCTCTTTGCTCGAACACTTCATTGTTCATTTTCCTTGAATCGAAGGGTAACCAGTGACTCGTTGGATCATTTCCTTTGTTATCTTCACTGGCCCATCTTCCAACCATAGTTGCATGTCGTGTACTCGACTTAACACAATTTTTATCCATTCAACCTTAAAATTCTATGGGAAATCTAGGGCATGCACTAACCCTTGCTCGGCAACCGATTTATACTCCGACTTCAACATTTCATTGACACATAACTTGTCATATGCCTCCCTGATCTCGTAATCTCTAATTTCCCCAATTTTACACATGTAACATGATCTAATGTCGTTCATCATCATCACATTTTCTAGAATTGAAGATAGGGCTCCGTTCAAATCTCCTTTAATCGTGGATTCTGAAATTGTCTTAAATATTTGTGGCTTGCATACCTCATTCCTTACCAATTGCACATTGAAAACCTCCATCCCTTGTTTCTTCATTGTAGCAGATGATGATGCCATTTCAAATTTTAAAATTTCAAAAAGAAATGTTTTCTCGGTATGTACCTTTTTCTCGTAAGTACCCTATAAATGATTTTTGCCGATGACACACTGTAGAGATTTGAAATCAACTTGATAAACCGATTGTTCGCACTTGGAATTGCTCAAAGAAATCTCAAATTGCTAGGTGAAATGAAATGAATGGCAACTTTCCGCTTTATAGATTCTGAAAAGTGAAGTTAGGGCCTCATAAATGCTCCGTACAAAATTTGTAAGTGGAATACAGCTATCTTAGCTAACTCATGCTAACCTCAGTTGACATAAGCTCGATCAAAATAACTATTATGACACAACTCAGTACTCGGTACCTATAGCATCTCAGCCATAACAAGTGCTCGGCATATGTTGATATCTTGGTCAAAATACTGTCACTCGACATCAAAAGAAATTTTCTATTTCGCTCAGATGTGTCCTAATGCGTCTTTAATTATGCAGATTGGACTTCTACTCAGTCTTTATGTTAGGAACTGATGTAAAATAAAGCTTTGTAATATTCATCTCCAAACATACCTTTTAATGCTTAATTAGAAGAAGTATGATCACCTAATCCATCGGATTGGGTGACCTCAGATGTGCCAGTTTCACTAGTGCTTCCTTCTTCTTTCTTCTTCCATGTCTTGTCCATCTAGTTTTTGAATTTTTCGCGGATATCTTCATTCTAATTCTGATTATTGTTCGGCATAGGAGATCTATAGTCTTTCTTAAGATGACCTATCTTATTACATTTGTAACACACCATGCTTCCAGTCATCCATCTTTTGGATCTTCCTCTGAAATGAGTCTTCTTGCAATTTGCTCCAATGTGTCCATATTTTCCACAATAATGACAAATGTACCATGTGTTGTAATCCTAGTTGTATGAGTTATTCTTCACAGGTGACTTAGTCTATTCATTTGATGACCATCTTGGTTTAGACCTGCATTCAAATGCTCTATGGCCATACTTCTAACAGTTGAAACAATTGCCTTGAAACTTAGGTGAAGCAGGTGGGTAACTAACCTTAGACCTACATTCATGTGCCTGATGTCCATGTTTCTTACAGTTAAAGCAATGTCCATTGAACTTTGGTTTAGAGTCAAACTTACCATGTTTACTTCTGCATATGTTGGCTATATGTCTTGGCTTTCCACAGTGATGGCATGTGGGCTTGTTGTTCTTTGGTTTTACATTCTTTTGTCCTCCATTCTTTGATGATTCTCCTTCTTTAGTAGATGAAGCATGTTCATTTAGTCCAAGTCCAGATCTATCATCAGATATTCTAGGTGACCTTAACAGTTCTTCAAAGTATTTTGTAGCTTCATTAGGTTTGTTCATTCTTTCATTGATTTTCTTTTCAATTCTAAGTTCATTCTTTTATTGATCATTCTCAGATCTCATTTGGTTGATTTCCATATCTTTCCTCTCTTGATTAACTAATAGTAGTTGATTTACCATGTCTAGTTGATTATTGGTCAACCTTTGCATGTCACTTTTCCTTTCATCTAGTCTGATTTCCATTTGTCTTTTGTCTTCTTTAGCCATTATCTTATCATCTTCAGCTTTCT
The DNA here is from genome assembly GCA_027943335.1 of Chamaecyparis obtusa. Classification (NCBI taxonomy): domain Eukaryota; kingdom Viridiplantae; phylum Streptophyta; class Pinopsida; order Cupressales; family Cupressaceae; genus Chamaecyparis; species Chamaecyparis obtusa. The sequence continues at coordinate 1,358,499 of BSBK01004862.1, forward strand.
TTTTCTGTTTAACAACTTCACAAAGTCTAATAGATTGAATCTCCTATTCTCTCTTTAGATTCTTGATGTCATCATTCAGTATGGTATTCTTCTCTAGTAGCTCTTTTATGGCTTTATCAGTTTCTGCAGTATTCCATTGTCAAATAATCCAGTGGTATCTTCTTCTTGATATTGTGATTCATTTTGCTAAATAGCAATTTCTCTCCTTTTTCTCAAGGATTTCTTTAGTTCACCTCTAGTTGCTTCCAGTTGTTGTAATGCCAGCTGTACATCAATTTTATGCTTCTCTATGACCTTTCCCAGTTTATAGACTTCCATCTCAAGATCTTTTTCTTCAAGTGGTTAGACTTTCTATGAGAAACCTTGTAGCTCTTATACCAATTGTTGGAAATATAATTGGGAAATGTGATACTGAGAGGGGGGTGAATCAGAAATCACCTACTAAACCATTCACATATGAATAAAACTTTTTTATAGTATCACCAATTTTTGAACATAATCAAATGACTAATAAACTAAAACATTATCCATGAACACATTCAAAACACAGAGATTTTGGTTACCTAGAAACCCTTGAAAGGTAAAACTGGGGTGGGGATGACACCCACAAATCTTCACTACTACAGTAATAAATTTGCATGTTAGGGCTTACAAAATTTGATCAAAACTTGATCTACTCTATGAGGGGTCTACTCTATTAAAAGCTAAAAGACTTATACAGTCTACCTTGTAAAAGGATTTGAAACTTATAATAAAGTAAGAACTCAGTTAAGAGATTACAAAAAGTCTGTTAGGACTACTCGGTTAAGAGATTTACCTTGATACACTGGCTAGAATGTCTCAGTACCTAATCTTTTAGTTTGCACTGTATGCATATAATAGATCTTCTCTTTACTATGTGACGTTGATATCATTTATCAGATCTATCTCTTTTCTGTGCTTTCACTGCTTAGCTTGGTCACTAAACTCTATCTCTGAATACTTCCCTTTTTTGAATCATACCTATTTGCTTATACCCTTCACATTTATTGTCCCTTGCTACTACATTTTAGGGTTTAGATCTTGACCTTATATAATCAATAAAAACATTTTACTTATTCAAGATCTACGACTTAGATTAATTCCTTTTGTCGCTTAAGTCTTACTAATTTCTGATTGGCTCTAGGTATTGCATAGGGATCAATGATTACTAAGTAGATGTGTAATTACCTTTGTAATTATCTCAATAGACAAAATACAAAACATGGATGTCGACCAAAAATTTTTACCTCGATCACTGTGCCAAAACAAAATCTTATGTCATTCTCTAGCTAACTCGGCAAATGCAGTTTCTGATACTCGGCATATGTTGATAACTCTAGTGCTCGGTAGTCATTGCATATAAGGCTCGGTAGAACTAGACTCAGTATACTACTACAATACATAGTGACCATAGGTTTACTCAGCAGTACTACTGCTCAGTAAATAAACATTACATAGCTCGACCTTTACATAATAACTCAGTTGTAGTGATGACCGCCCATCATTGCCTAGATATATGACTAAGTGTGAGTCTTTAATAGTCAACAAAACTATAGAGATCTACAATCACAATAGCTGAGAAACATAAATGTAGGCATCATGGTCACAATTTTTTGAAGACACAACATAATTGAGTGCTATTCCCAGATGATGCAAAGCAACCACTACTTTGCATCATTTGGGAAAACCACTCAATTATGTTGTGTCTCCAAAAAATTGTGACCATGATGCCTACATTTATGTTTCTCAGCTGTTGTGTCCTAGGACCCCTTATGACTCTTTACGATCCCTAAGAATACATCTTAGAGGTCTTAAAATGTCATAAAGGGTCATAAGAGGCTCCTAGGAGGGGTCGGGTGAGCTTCCACCTTCACGTGGTTGGCCCTATGAAGTAGAGAATGTTAAACTATTCTCGAAACAAAGAGAAGCTCAATAATTTAAGGTCTCAGTCCACGGAGATGCTAACAAAATGCCGGAATCAATGATGGAGATTTTTTAGATTATGAGAAGATGTATATGGAGTGGAGGCCAGATTGAGTACAAGTGTAGAGGTGATGATTCAATAACCTACATCTATAAAACCTTCACAATTATCCCTTCTTTGGCCTCCACTCATTACTCTTCTAAAAAATGGTTATCTAGAAACTTTGGATACTATTTCTCACCATGCACTAAATGTACTAGTGATCGTATAAAATTACTTTAGGCCTCCAGTATTGATGAGATGTACAAGTGTAAAATGTTTTTGTGAGACTAGGATCAATTTGTGCAGTGTACATAAATGCAAGGTGGTGATTATTCTCGACGATCTTCCAGGCCTTACCTAGTAGCTAGGACTAAAGATAACACAGCTCAAGAGACCATCATAGGTTGTCTCTTTCTTTGGTCTATATTATTGACAAAATAGTTTACCTTTCATTAGCTCATCAAATCCGGGGATTTGAAAGAATTTAATAGAGTATTTTCATCACAACGTATATTATTTAAGTTGATGTTGCACGAATTTATCTACTTCGCGCACTTGTAGACTATGAGGATGGTGATAAATAAGCATCTCCTCCCATGGCCATGCTTCTTTATCGCCATCCTCATAGTCTACAAGTGCGTGAAGTAGATAAATTCGTGCAACGTCAACTTAAATAATATATGTTGTCATAAAAATATTCTATTAAATTCTTTGAAATCCCCGGATTTGATGAGCTAATGAAAGGTAAAACATTCTGTCAATAATATAGAACAAAGAAAGAGACAACCTATGATGGTCTCTTGAGCTGTGTTATCTTTAATGTGCATATCCGTTGATTTTTTGACACTTTATAATTCATTCCGACAACAGTGCTATACATCCGACATCATTTCCCATCAGAATATAGGCCAACACGTCGCCTATCCGACAAATAAAATGTCAGAGAAAAATACTTTACGAGAATTATTGTGACAGTAATGCTATACGTTTGACATGGCAACTTGTCGGAGATATACTACCCTACCGTCGCTCTTTTGACAGTTTAAATGTCGTAGATATGCAATTTTCGACAGACTGTTCTGACAGTAATGCTATGTCACCAACGGGTTTATCTGTTGGAAGTTGGTTGTAGATCTGTTGCTATTCCAACAATTCTAATGTCGGAAAGGATATCTTTTCGACAGTTAGTTCCGACAGCGATTGTATATTTCCAATAGGTCTTTGTGTCGAAATTCTGATAGATGGACCGTAGGAAATGCCATAACAAAGCTGTTATCATGTGCAAGTTTCTGACGTAATGGGGTGTTAGTAAACCGACGGATATCTCTTTCATCGCAATTTCCAATGCAAAAATGGTGACGAACACATGTCGAAATGCCGACAAATGAGCGTTGCAAATCTGACAAATGGCTGTCAGAATTTGACCTCAAATGTACTAGTGTAAATTTAAATTTATTTATTTTTTAATTTTTTAATTTATTCTTCATCCATGGTGGCACCCCTATTTTTTTGGGTCGTATTATTTTGGGCCCCATTATTTTGGCCTTACCATTTGTCTTCCTATTATTTTGGCCAGTTATTATTTCGCCTAGCTATTAATAGTTGTATAAAAAAAAAAAAAAAATCTAATAGTTTTTATTAACAATAAATCTTTTTAGACATATTCATGTGTATTCCCATTTGTGCTCCCATTGTATAGGTACACCTCTCGACGTAATTAAATATATTTTTTATATAATATATTTTATTATTGATTTTAAGTTATTTTAGTATTATTATAAAAAAATGATATTTAAAATAAATAAAAAAATTATTTAATATTTTATGTTGAAATTAATTATGATGGTTCAATTTTGAACAAATATTTTCAATGTAGTTGCATTTTCTATGGCATATCAACCTTTTCTTCAATCCTTTTAACCTCATATAAATGTTTGATTTTCTTTTACATTATAAATTTTGTGTTTCTTTTATAGAATTGTATATTTAAAGTTTCGAAGAATATTGTGTTTGAAAATCAATATGCAATTTTTTTTATTTAAAGTGATAACATTGAATAACTAATCAACAATTTGTGTCAACATCTAGTTGCATTTAATTAGTGGGTATGTGCAGGATCATGGTATACCAAACTATGGCCTTAAGTGGCAATGAAAAATTAGAAAATCAAGGTTAGTCAACTTGACGTAAAAGGTTGAACATCTTATGAACCTTATGTGAAAAAGTTGTAAAAATAGAATATGTAGGAAATTGAATGTAGTTTCTAAACTACTAACCCTTGTTTGAATTTTTTATTATCTAATTGTTCAAAATTTTAAATTTCAATGCAGTAGTACGGAAATTTTAGGGAAAAGATAAAGAGTACATGTATGTCTAACCAACTTAATCACAATCAAATGATGATATATTTTCCCAAGATTCTCGATATAAGTAGTAGACTCATGCCCGGATGTGACGCATATTTTTTTATAATTTTTGGTCAAATAAATAATTAATTATGAATTTTCTACTACAACATTTTCAGAATAAAAAACTCTCGTGTCTGACCACATTAACTAATTCAAAATTTTACAAAATTGATTTTTTTTTTGTCCTTATAGTAGCCAAAGCATAGAATGTGACGCATGTTTCAGATTTCAAAAAGGTTAAACAGTTTGAAAGTTATAGTTGTTTTTCAATCAGTATGTCAATTATGACTTTAAAGATAACTCAATTGAAAAATAAGTAATAATTACTTACCGAACTCAAAATTTGACAGCAATCATATTGATGGAAAGATGATAATGTCTTTAAGAAACCTTTTTGTTTCATCAATTTTGGGTGAAAAAATAGTCGTCAGCTACATGGTCGAAGTCCTGATATCAGAAACTATCTCCTAAAACACGCCTAAAGGGTTGACCACCCACATTTGGTATTACCAAAGCAAATACCAAGCCTAATCAAATATCTGATAAAATCAGATATCCGATAATATCAGATTTCTAAAAATTCCCGCCTATTTTGAAATTTCAATTGCCCTACTTTTCTCAAATTCAAGTTTCATAATAAATGTATTTTTTTAATGGTAATATTAATTGTGTTATATTAAATTGTATTCTTTTCATGTTAATATTAATTCAATTGAGTATTTTTTTCAATTTTAAGTTATATATTATAAATTATTATTTTTAATATTAATATTAAATAATAATAGCATAGCATTTAATAATGGGAACTCAAAACTAGAATATTTACCTATCTTAACGACCTCCTTAAAAGATTTTGACTGCCAGACAAATCCTTCTTCAGACTTCCGGTGACAGATCAGCTTTAGGGTTTCATTGCAAAGTATTACTATTATAATATAAATTTTTATAATAGCATGTGTTATATTATTATTATTATTATGATTATTATTATTTATTTCTCTATTGTATAATAGTATAATATTAACTTATTAAATATTTATATTATATGTTCAATATTATACCTAAGGGGGAGAGAGAGAGAGAGAGAGAGATTTTGCCAAAATTTTGGTGGGAACTATTGGATATCCGATAGTTTCGAATATCCGATATTATCGGATATCTAATTTTGTTTACTGGTGTAAAGTAAAAACAAGATTCTCTGGGTCCCTCCAGAGAGTCACATTTTTTTCCTGAATTACAGGATTCGAGTTGCAGCGAATCACGTTTTGTCTCTAGAGAAGACAAAAATCCACTTTTTGGGGTGATTTTCTCTATTACCAAAGGTATTTGCATCACCTTTTTGGTCTAACTATGGGGAGTAGTAGTCGTCAAAAGGATAAATGGAAGAGGAGACTCACAAATGAAGATGTTGAAGTGTATAGAGAAATGGATAGGGTTGCCCATCGGAACAAGAGACAAGGTATGTTAAATATTAATGAAGATGTTGGCATAGACCCACCTTTGAATGTGGTTTCAAGTGAAGAACATGAATTTGAAGATGAAAATGTAGGTTTTGAAAATGAACATGTAGATGTGGCCAATGGAGGTGTGGATATTGTCAATGACAATCCACTGATTAAATATGAAGGAATTGACAATGATAATGGTGCAAAAGAACCAAATCAATGTTACACATCTCCAAATTATATGAGAAATGAAGTCCCTTTGGAGGAAGAAAGACAAACTTCAAAATCGAGACCTTCAAGAAGAACTAAATGGTTACTTGAAATTGATGAGAACATAATGAGCAATTTTGATGGCAAGAGATCAAAAAGAACCGTTCGGTTGTGGGTTTCAAAAAATTTTGATCAATTTTTTAGCCACAAGATGTTGGTTGAGCAATGTCAAATGTTTGTGCAATTGTTAAAGATGCAGAAGATGAGACGTATACTAGTCAAATTGAAGATTAGTGTGAACAAGAAAAAGGAGCGGAATGCTATTATTGTGAGAAATCTTTTTAGTGCTCTCAATTCCATTGGGAAGACTACCAAGGAAAAAGACAAGAGAGCCTCTAGGAGGGTTATTACAACCTCCTTAGTAAGTCATCTTTTAAGAAAGGCTCATTTGATGAGACAAACTTGTGTTGACTTGAATCTAAATCGTAAAACTTTGGATAGAGCACTTGCAAGAAGAGAAAGACTTGATGATCCTCTTCAAAATGATACATGGGCTTATGGTGGGAGAATTTCATGTTGTGATAAGAAGCTTACCGATGTTGTGAAGGATCAAATTCAACTATTTTGGCAATCTAACTCAAGAGTGTCACCAAATGTGAAGGATGTCTTGAAGTTGAGAATTGGCATTCGAGACCACACCCCGCATCCCAAACATTATTTGGAGGTGAGTCAAACAATGTTGTTCAAAAAATTTTGTGAGACACATCCAACATTGTAAATATCACAAAGAGCTTTTGAAGCTCTGAAGCCTTTTTTTGTGTGCTTCTTAAGATTCGAAATACTTCTTGTTGAAAATATCATGTGGAGTTTTCAATGCACCATGAATTGTTACGATCCATTCATTCTACTTTGCATAGTAGTGAAATGTTGGAGGAGTGTGGTGCAAGTGCTCTTCCAAAATCATCAAGAGAGTTTCTAGATCATTTTTTATGTCCTAGAGATGATGGATGTTTCTTTTATCGAAAAGATTGCTTAAATGACAAGTGCTCAGAGTGTGGTGGGCTAGTGAAGTTTGTTGAATGTTTTCATGAGGGATGCAAACACAATTTTGGAAAGACAGTTGTCCACAAAAAGTTATATGAAATTGTTAAATATACATTAAAAGGTGGAGGTGAGGGCTCTAGATGTGAGTTGGTTACTAAAGAATGCAATGTAGCTGATTTTATTTCAGATTTCAGGAAGAATATTTTGTACAAGTATGCAAGGCATAGTCACAGGTCTTAGTGGTTGGATCAACAATTCAGGATGTATAAGGACACTTTCCCGATTGGCACTATTATATCAGTTGTTGACTTTGCAGAGAACTATACATTGCAGCCCCAAAATGAGTTGCAAGCTCAATATTACAATTCTATTTAGGTTTCTATTTTTGTGCACATAACATACAGACATTCCCCTAATAGTATATAAGATGACCAAAAGATAATCAGAGAGTACCATTTTTATATGAGTGATGATAGATCACACTCATCCAAGTTTGTCCAACATTGCTTTGGGAATTATTTTGAGTGGGTGCAGGAAAATAATATTGCTATGGATAGACATCTCATTTGGTCAGATAACTGCATATGTCAATTAAAAAATGCTCGTATGTTTTATTGGTTATGTAGAATGCATGTAGAGAGAGGTGTACCTCATATTTGGAGTTTTTTTAGGCTGGTCATGGAAAAGGGGAGCATGATGGAGCAGGTGCATGTGTAAAGAGAGCTCTAGTTAAGGAGCAACTGAGGATTTCAGGTGCAGAACTCATTGAGCCCATTCTATTGTTTTGGTGTACTTCAACATTGTCATAGGGGGGAACTCTTGATTCAGTGGTGCACAAATTTTTAGTCAGTAGAACGTTCTGGACCATGTCGGACCAAAGTGGTGCACTAAGCATGACTGGGCATCAAACTTTTGAGGCTTGGTTCTCGGACTCTGTGAGAGGTATCATCAATCTGTGAGATGCTACAAGACTTCATTTCTAAGGCCTACAATAACCTCTCTCCATTCTGAGAGATTCAAATTTTTTTGAATTTGGCGCGCCAATCTCGCTCGATGCCAAAACTTGCAATGAGGGTTAGTTGAAAGTTGCACCAATGGGTTTCTTCCAAACCGTTCATCCCGGCATTGAATGGATGGTGTCATTAGCTCTGGTTGGGTGGGTAAATGCTAGGAACAACCTCATTTTGACCACTGAGTCAATAGATCATTCCGGACCACGCTAGACCAAAGTGTCCCCGAGGTGCACTAAGCACGATTGGGCAGCAAAATTTTGAGGCTCGGTTCTCAGACTCTGTGAGAGATATTGGTGATCTATGAGATGTTACAGGACCATGTTTTTGAGGCCTACAATAACCTCTCTCCATTTTGGGAGATTTGAATTTATTTGAATTTGGAACTCCAGTCTCGCTCAATGCCAAAACTTGCAGCGAGGGTCAATTGAAAGTTGCACCACTGGATTACTTCCAAACCATTTGTCCTGGCACCGAATGGATGGTGTCATTAGCTCTAGTTGGGTGGATGAACACTATGAAAAAATCAATTTCAACCACTAAGTCAGTAAAACATTCCAGACCACGCCGGTCCAAAGTGTCCCCAAGGTGCACTAAGCACGATTTGGCAGCGAAATTTTGAGGCTCAATTCTTAGACCCCGTGAGAGGTATTGACAATCTATGAGATGCTACATGACCATATTTTTTAGGCCTACAATAACCTCTCTCCGTTCTGGGAGATTCAAATTTGTTTGAATTTGGCACTCTAGTCTCGCTCGATGCCAAAACTTGCAGTGAGGGTCAGTTGAAAGTTGCACCACTGGATTACTTCCAAACCATTCATCCTGACACCAAATGGACTATGCCATTAGCTTCGGTTGGGTGGGTGAACGCTAGGGACAACCCTATTTCAACCATTGAGTCAGTAGAACATTTTGGACCACGCCAGACCAAAGTGTCCCCAAGGTGCACTAAGCACGATTGGGCAGTGATCTTTTGAGGCTGATATCTAGGATCCCGTGAGAGGTATCAGTAATTCTTGAGATGCTACATGACTAAATTTTTGAGGCCTACAATAACCTCTCTCCATTTTGAGAGATTTGAAATTTTTTAATTTGGCACTCCAGTCTCACTCGATGCCAAAACTTGCAGTGAGGGTCAGTTGAAAGTTACACCACCAGATTACTTCCAAACCATTCATCCTGATAGTGAATGGACTATGCCATTAGCTCCGGTTGGGTAGGTAAATGCTAGGAACAACCCTATTTTGACCACTGAGTCAGTAGAACGTTCTGGACCATGCCGGACCAAAGTGTCCCCAAGGTGCACTAAGCATAATTGGGCAATGATCTTTCAAGGCTCGTATCTCAAACCCCGTGAGAGGTATTAGCAATCCATGAGATGCTACAGGACCATGTTTCTAAGGCCTACAATAACCTCTCTCCATTTTGGGAGATTCAATTTTTTTTGAATTTGGCACTCCAATCTCACTCGATGCCAAAACTTACAGTGAGGGTCAGTTGAAAGTTGCACCACTAGATTACTTCCAAACCATTCATCCCAACATCAAATGGACTACATCATTAGCTATTATTGGGTGGGTAAACTCTATAGACAACCTTTTTTCAACCACTGAGTCAGTAGAACGTTCTGGACCATGTCGGACCAAAGTGTCCCCAAGGTGCACTAAGCACGATTGGGTAGTGAACTTTCGAGGCTTGGTTCTCGAACCCCATGAGAGGTATCGGCAATCCATGAGATACTATAGGACTATATTTTTGAGGCCTACAATAACCTCTCTCCATTTTGGGAGATTCAAATTTGTTTGAATTTGGCACTCCAGTCTTGGTCGATGCCAAAATTTGCAGTGAGGGTCGGTTGAAAGTTGCACCACTAGATTACTTCCAAACCATTCATTGTGGCACCGAATGGATTGCATCATTAGCTTTGGTTGGGTGGGTAAATGCTAGGGACAACCTTTTTTTGACCATTGAGTCAGTAGAACATTCCAAACCACACTGGAACAAAGTGTCCCCAAGGTGCACTAAGCACGATTGGGCAACGAACTTTCGAGGCTCGGTTCTCTGACTTCGTGAGAGGTATCAACAATCCATGAGATTTTACAAGACCACATTTTTGAGGCCTACAATAAGCTCTCTTCATTCTAGGAGATTCAAATTTGTTTGAATTTGGAACACTAATCTCACTCGATGCCAAAACTTGTAGTGAGGGTCAGTTGAAAGTTGCACCATTGGATTTTTTCCAAACCGTTCATCTCGGCACCGAATGGACTGTGCCATTAGCTCTGGTTGGATGGGTAAACGCTAGGGAAAACCCTATTTTGAGCACTAAGTTAGTAGAACATTCCAGACCATGCCGAACCAAAGTGTCCCCAAGGTGCACTAAGCACGATTGGGTAGCGAACTTTCGAGGCTCATATCTCAAACTCCGTGAGAGGTATCGGTGATCTATGAGATGTTAAAGGACTGCATTTTTTAGGCCTACAATAACCTCTCTCCATTCTGGGAGATTCAATTTTGTTTGAATTTGGCACGCCAGTCTCGCTCGATGCCAAAACTTATAGTGAGGATCAGTTGAAAGTTGCACCAATGGATTTTTTCCAAACCGTTCATCTCGAAACCAAATGGACTATGCCATTAGCTTTGGTTGGGTGGGTAAATGTTAGAGACAACCCCATTTCAACCACTGAGTTAGTAGAATGTTCCAGACCATGCCGAACCAAAGTGTCCCCAAGGTGCACTAAGCACAATTGGGCAGCGAATTTTTGAGGCTCGTATCTTAGACTCTGTGAGAGGCATCAGTGATCCATGAGATGCTATAGGACCACATTTTTGAGTCCTACAATAACCTCTCTCCCTTCTGGGAGATTCAATTTTTTTTGAATTTGGCACGCCAGTCTCACTCAATGCCAAAACTTGCAGTGAGGGTTAGTTGAAAGTTGTACCAATGGGTTTTTTCCAAACCATTCATCCTGACATTGAATGGACTACATCATTAGCTTAGGTTGGGAGAGTAAACACTAGGGAACAATAATGGTTGAAGTTTGTAATCGAATCAATCAATGAAAATAAAGTTCTCTGCATTTTCATAGTTCTCTGTCCCGTAGAATAGTCCAGGCAATAGTGAATTGATTAGAATAAATCTAATGTGATATTGGCTTCGTTGTGATATAGGAACGATATCTTGTGTTTGGTTACAATTTTATGTAACTATTTCTTTGTTTGGAATATCATTCTGATATTAGAATTGATTGATGTCGAGGACAGGACTGGCATTATAGGCACACATGAATACAATGTAGCACATAAATTTTGAATTCACTTAAATGATGAATTAAACATGTGAACACACGTAGCACATAAAGCATACACATAAATTTGATTAAGTCATGAAGCATACATGTAGCACATATTTTATAAAGCATACAACATGAATTCACTTAAGTCATGCACATAGCCCGTACATGTGAATTTAGGTTATGAATAATGTACTTGAATATACATGAATATACTTAAGGCATAAATCGTACACATAAGTACATACACACAAGAATATTTACATACTAACAATGAATAAATGAACACACAAGTAACAAATTGGATCAAATATCAAGTTTCATATATATCAAAATGAATAATAATTATGTACATATTTACATGTCAACATATCTAGATACAATGTGGCATACGCCATCTCAAAATATGTCATATGACATCTCAAAATGTGTCATATGACATCTCAAAATAAGAAGTTCAATTACAAATGTTTCTAGGACTTCCTATTCTACTGCTGGATCATCAAAATGCAGCCTCTTTGAAGTACTCTTTAGCTCTGATGGATCCTACATTCAAACACAAAAGTGAAGCCCCAAGTTAGATTAAAATTTAGAATCATAGTCAACAATAATAAATAAAATTTAAACTAAAATTGACTCTCATATACCCCGCCTCTCTGTCTCCTCCTGCAAACAGGAGACCTAATATATGTCCTTGGTAGCATAGGAATAGTGCCACCAATGTCAACTCCCACTTGTATAGGTTTGCGAACATGAGATTGATCTACGAGTTATACTATTTAATGTTAAATACTTGGTAGCAAATATATGTTTACAAAATAACTGAATTAACATTAAAACTTACCTGTATTGAACTTTCTTCAGGGATTGTTGGCTGAGTCATCAGCGATACAAACCCTTGGCATTCTGGCTCCCTCAAACTAGGAGTGACCTACAAAAGTCAAATAGATAATTCATACTATCATAACTTGACCATATTATATATAGTTGATAGTAAAATACACACAAATAACTTTAGAAATGTATATACCATGGGGTTATCACTCCGAATGGATATGCCTGTGACTCTATTGTGACGATAGGGTCTCACGACATCATCACATGCCACTCTCTATCAAATAAACTATGTAAATTAAAAATGAGTATGCACAACTGACAAGTATACATGTATGCATAAAAAAACTAAATTACTTAATTACATTTCCTTTATCAATGACTGACACCTGCACCCCCTCACATCGCCCCCCGGTGGCAATTGGTGACACCTGCATAAGTATGTAAAGATGATCATAAAAATTAGAAAACAATGTACATATACTATTATCATAATTTAAAAGGAAACCAATGAGTACATTAAAACATATGTACCATGGAAGAGTCAAGACCAAATGATATGGCCAAAAGCGTGGACCCCTCCACCTATGCCATCTCCTCCTCTATCATCAACTGAACATAAATGTAACACATAAAAAGACATAAGTGGGAAATTATTATAAGGAAATTCTACTAAAAATACGAACAATAAAATTTAAATACAATGTAAAAAGTGAATTGTTTACCTTTACCATAACAGTGGGAGTCCATGGCTCTATAGGCTCCTGGTGCACATCTCCATGAGATGCTTCAGTGCCTGTAGTGTGCTGTGTAGAATCATCCACATCAAAGGTGAAATTATATGCATCACTATCAGTCAGGGGGCCTAAGCATAGATTCTTGCATATAATTCAAGTGTGGGGAACACAAACATGTGAGCTTGTGGAGGATGTGGAAGCGCCAGAAGCATCAGGACAAGGAGGCAACAATGTTGTGCTCTATGTAACCACTAGATCACTTGAGGTATGAATGGCTCGAATAGTTTGTGAGCCAGCCTCAACAATAATGTCAGGATGTTGGACTGCGGGAGATGGTGAAATCTCAAGAGGGGGGACATATGTGTGGGATTTCACCCATTGTGCCCATGGCTTATCCTGAGGAGCGCCTAAACCTGCACCCTGGTTCATCTCATACTCTAATAATTCACCTTGTGACCGAGCACAAATTCAGCATGCAAATTTTTAATAAAATAAAATGGGACAACCAAATTGTTGTGAGGTGGTCTATCAAAAACCATCCACCAATGGTCCCAAAAGTTGTCACGTATTGCACTATTTGTGCACCATTTAATTGACAACTTAGTTTTTTTATGGTCTATTATTAGACCAGTTTTAGGATCCACAAAAAGATTAGTTATGCCATGTTTTGTTATATTTAGGTTCATGACTTGATCATAATCAAGCCCATCGTCAAAATGGGTGTGCATGGAATCGTGCCAAAGAAGTGCAGCACTATGTTGCTATGTAAGTTTCTCCATGTTTTCAATAATTGAGTTCAATGTCTTAAACATGGGGCACAATGTGGGGATATTGGCATAGGTGGTTTGAAATCCTCTAAGTTATTAGATTATCTCCTATTAGATCTTCTAAACGGTGAGGGTTTGTGATAGGTACGTCTTCTGGAGGTGGGGGATTTTTGGGAGGTGGTTCTGGATTGTTTGTGGGATCATTAGGAGGGTTTTCTGATTCCATGTCTGATAACAATGAAAAAATAAATAGATAATTACAATGAATTTTAAAAAGCAATACAAAAACTCATTGCTACCCTAATTTTTATATAAAAAAACTATAAATTTCTATTTAAAAATAATAAAAACAATTTAAACAATAAAAATTAGAAGCTTTCACATACCTAACGATTTAAGAAAAATTGGATAGGGGATTTGGAAGCTGATATCCAATAACCCTAGCCACATTCATGTTTTTACAATGAAAAAATGTTGAACGGGACTAGGTACAGAGATATATATTTACTGGTGAATATCGGATATTCGATTAAGCCTTTTGCTTTGGCTTTTGGCTTGGCCAGGTGTACCAACACACATGCCTACTAAAAAGTCAACATATGCATTTGTGCGCTTTTGGACGAGTGAAAATAAGTTTTTTTCACATCGCCACTTTTTGGCATACCATGATCCTACACATACCCTAGTGTTTCTCAAATACAATTAAGCACACTTAGAAATATAAAAAATAAACTTAATAATTAGTGAGTCTTCAATTTTAAAAAATAAATAAAAAATAAATAATTATTTTTAATATAATTATAACTAATTTAATATATATGTAAAAATTATATAGTAAAAGAAAAAAGAGAATAAACTAACTTTGAGTAATGATATATTTATTTTAACATATTACACATGAGCAAAAGAAAGGTGCCATAACAGCTAAAGATCAACAACTATATCTAACAACACATACATATTTTATTTGTTGTATAAGTTATAAGAATTTTATATTTTTAAACAAGTGCCATGCCTTTAGTTTTATAAATAAATTTAATTTAATTTTGATTTATATGTAAAGTGAATTTTTAATTATAATAATTTATAACTAAGTTCAATTTTAATTTTAATTTATATGTAAAGTAATTATTTAATTATAAATAATTATAAAATTATTATAATTATAGTTCTAATAATATTTTTTAATTTTATAAATAATTATAAAATATCATTGTAATTAATTTAAATTGTAAAATACTTCTACTTATAATTAATTTTAATATTAACTATTTAGTCCAAATAACTATTTTTTAGCAATATTATAATTACATGTCATTTTTGATATATCCTTTTCCTTTCAACCTAGATATTTTGATCCCTTAAATGGATGCATAATTGATTTGAATAATTGGTTTGAAGCTATCATTTCTCCATTGAAATCTTTCCTAAAAAAACCCTTCATTTGCTATATAGCCTATCAATTGACCTCACCTTGTATGTAAAAAGTAGAAAAAAACATGTCTTAATTATTTATAAACTTAATAAGTTAATTATTTATTTTTAATTATTATTATTATTATTTTGATAGATATTTTGACCTTGCATAATGCATAATTGATTTGAAGTTATCACTTTTTTTTTAATTGGGCAAACAACATCATTTTCTAAATAACCTCTAATTGATCGTATGTATTTCACCATTGTATATAAAAAAAAATGATCAAAATTGTCTTTAGTGGACCTTCTACACCTCTTGTGCCTAGTTTTGTTTTAGAAATAATTGTCTTTACTATTTTTTAATGTTGCTATGAAAATTCAAGTGTATAGTTTTCTAGACAAACTCATGGACCAATATTTCATAAAGTAGTAATTCAAAAGATCACATCTTTTATGAGAACAAACAATTTTGTTAACAATCATAGAGGAAGCGTCTCATTTGTAAAATCTTAGACAAGTGTTATACCTTACAAATCATTCATTATAAAATAACTTTAATGACTGAAGAATCAAAAATAAAAGTTACCCATTAGTTATAATTCTAGGATTTTACAATCAACCAAGTGCTCATACTAATTTTCACCCAACAAACACCATTTTCACTAAATGTATTTTATGTGTCAATTAACAAAGTTTGATCATCTTGCAATTAATTTAACACTGGTCAATTGTTTTCCTTCTAAAATCACTTCGTACTGTATGCATACCTAACCCCGGCTCAGAATGAAAAAATCTATGACGGTTTTTGTACGGAGATAAAGGGTTGGTGGGCATGCTAAATTCTTCCATTGAAAGGCCATTTACTATTCATCCGACCAACAGTTTTTGTGGGACGACAGTAAAAGGGACTCTATGCAGGAAAACATGGGATGGGAAAGTCTTCAATGTACCCTGCGACCATAAATGTGTCCCATAGATCTATATATTTTCCTCTTTTTGCAAAGAAATCACTGCAGATCAGCAGATATGGCAGCATATACAGCCTTCAAATCGATCAGTAATTCATGTTTTCATGAGACTGTTGTCTTTCTTGCAAATTCAATCTACCAAATTTTCAGACGATTTGTAATATGGATCGTTTCTGTGGGCTTTGTTCCAAAGCATGTTGAGATCTTAATGGACGACAACAGGAGATACGGAATGAAAAGTACTATGAAGAAATTGAAGGGGCATGAATTTGGGTATAACAGCCTGATGCATACCCTGAGGGACTGTTATGAATTGGGGATAAAATTTGTGAGTGTTTATGCTTTCAGTATTGAGAATTTCAGGCGCTCAAAGGAGGAAGTTGAGACTCTCATGAATTTGATGCAGGAGAAGCTGGAGCTGCTCATTGAAAAAGAGAGCATGGTTAACAAATATGGAATTAGGGTTCAAATTATAGGAGATTTGAGCCTTTTTCCTCAGAATGTTCAAGAGAATCTGCAGAAAGAGCCATGCATTTCTCTAGAAATAATGAGAAGGTCGTTCTGAATATCTGTGCCTCTTATACTAGCACACAGGAGATTGTGCAGGCTGTTGAAGGGGTTATTAATGGCGGGGATTTGGATGAAAAGGAGATTAGGGTAAGGATATCGAAAGGTATCTGTATACATCTGATTGTCCAGAGCCAGAGCTTTTGATTAGGACTTCTGGGGAGACTGGGCTTAGCAATTTTTTCCTCTGGCAGATTTCATTTTGTTTTCTCTATGCTACTCCAACTCTATGGCTTGAGTTTTCCTTCAAGCATCTCATCAGGGCTGTTTTGGAGTATCAGAGAGCTTATCCATTTTTACAGAAGCAAAAAGATCAACTGCGAAAGGCCGTTTGTCAGGAGAAACAAGACTAATTGCGTTAGGCTTAGTTTTGAATTAGTTGTTTTGTAACCAAATCCGGTAACTTACGTTGTTGAAAAATTTGGAGTCAAATGCATTTTTCTCTGAATAATTATGTTTGTTTGAAAGGTTTAGCTCTCCTTTTTGGTAGAGGTTGTTTCTGGATTTGTTTGTATGTTTTTGAAAAGGATAATATATTATGGTTAGTATCATCGTTAGGGTTGGGATTTTGATTATGGTTGAGATTAATTTTTATTTTTAGAATTAGGATTATCATTATCATTATGGTTAAGGTTTACATCATGGTTAGTATTAGGGTTAGGGTTATGATAAAGGTTTAAGTTCACGGCATGGTTTAAGTTATGGTTATTTTGAGGGTTCATGTTAAGATTAGGGTTTATCATTTAGGTCTAGGGTTAGGTTTAGGATTATGGTTAAAGTGAGGGTTTAGATCATGGTTATTATTATGGTTAGGGTTGTGGCTTTGATCAGGGTTATGATTTAGAGTTTAGGGTTAGGATTATCATTAGGGTTATAGTTTACATCTTGATTAGTATTAGGGTTAGGATTAGAATAAAGGTTTATATGAATGACATGGTTAGATTTATGGTCATATTTAGGGTTCATATTACGATTATAATTTACTATTTAGGGGTTAGCATTTAGGTCTAGGGTTTAGCATTTATGATGAGGGTTTACCATCTAGGTTTATGGTTTAGCTTAAGATTTTGGATTTAGGGTTTAACATTTAGAATTAGGGTTTAGCATTTAGGATCTATGGTATGGTTAGGATTAGGGTTAGGGTTATGATTTTTTTATGGTTAGGGAATTATGGCTAGGGTTAGGGTTTTGTTAGTGTTAGGATTAGGGCTAGTATCATGGTTTAGCATTAGGATTATGGTTAAGATTATACTTAGGGAGAGGTTTTAGGGTTAGTTTTAGGATTAGGTTTAGGGTTAGGATTGGTATTATGTTTAGGGTTAGGGTTTGTATTATGGTTACAGTGAGGGTTTAGATCATGGTTATTACTATGGTTAGGGTTGTGGTTTTGATCAGGGTTATGATTAAAGGTTTTAAAATTAGGATTATTAGAAGACTTTATAATAATAAAATATAGATTTTCGCATTCTTTTTCTTATTGATAATATTTAAGTGTATATATATTAAAAAAATAAAATAGATATATGAGTTTTTAAAGTCCAATGACAAAATAAAGCAGACCAATGAATAGCTTTGTTGTAAAGAGGTTTGTGAATTGTCACATAAAATTATTTTTGCATGATTTAACTTATTTTATTTTACTATTTAAATTCTATTTATACTAAAAAACACTCCAATTATCTTATGGTCTATAAAAATATGTTTTATATGATTATAATTATTTATAAACTTAATAAGTTAATTATTTATTACTAATTATTATTATTATTAATATATTTATTTTGATAGATATTTTGACCTTACATAATGCATAATTGATTTGAAGTCATCACTTCTTCATTGAGATCTTTATTGGAAAACAGCATCATTTTCTAAATAGCCTACTAATTGATCTTATGTATTTCACCATTGTATAAAAGCACAAAGTTGTGTCACGTTTCAAGCTAACTTATCAGTACAGCTGAATTTGAGTATTTCTAACTAAAAATTAATTTTCCTAAAACATATGGTCTAGCTAGATTCATTCTAGCTAAGGTAGATAAGTGCTTCAACTTTTCCAATTAGAAATATCTATTAAATGCATGTTTTATACCATTTACTAAAGAAATAAAATTATTTCAGAAAAATGATGTTTCAATAGCTCCTACTCTTTTTAATGATATTTTTTTAAAATATAAAAATACCTTTTTGTAGAGATCAGAGTTAAGATTATCATCATATAAGTTTTATATTATTTTGATTAGATCTAAAATATTATAATTTTAAAATACTACAAGTGGGTATTTTAACATTCGAGAAGATGCTACTTCAAAAATAGAAAAAAATAGTAAAACATATTAGAAAAATTTAAAATTTGTATTTAACACTAGAGGAGAGAGTCCTCTTCAAGAATATATAATAATTTTTCTGAATGGTGTAGATTTGATAGGGGAAATTTGGTGGGAGATGAAAACTGTCAATTTCAAATAAGTTCGACTTTGAGTAGTTATAACAGAGAAAAAATATATCATAAACCAATTTTTATTCTTTTATGCACTAGCTATACATGTTATCTATAACATATTTTGAAATCAAAGAAAAAAAAAAGCTTATTTGCATATACTTTTTTTGGTGAGAAGTAGACCCTAGTTTTTCAACATTTTTCAGCAATTAAAAAATGGACTACAAAAATTAAAAAACTATGTCAATTCTTATTCAAAAAAAAATTAAAAATTTATAGGCATAAACTTCATCCACTTTTACACATTTCATCAGTTTACATCATCTTCAAATTCTAAACATAAATGTCACTTTTCTGTTGTTAAAGTTGAACAGTTTGCATTCTGTAGACCTTTTCCTTTATCAAAATTGTCTCTAGTATGACCAAATGTTTTTTATTAAGTTAAACAAGGTTTTAAAAAGGTTTAACACCAAGGAAGATACACGAACAACCAAAAAGAAAACTAATACAAACCTGAACAAGCGAAGGAGGACAACAATAGAAACAACTAAACACAACAGAACAAACATTACCTAACTATTAAGAATAATTATTATAGATAGATTGTATTGGATTCAATAGACCATTGGTTTTTTTAGCTTAGTCAATGTACTGACTATTACTTAAGGGACCCTTTATTTGTTTACATTCTTTGAATTCCCAATATAACTTTCTATATGTAAACAGTGGATAAACATTGACTCTAAGTAATGTTTATGCTCTTCCCATTCTTGTTTTGTCCAAAAACACGTTCCAAGTCTAGATCTTCACAACACCATGACTAATTGTATTAGTCTTAGTTTTGAATTGATTGTTTTATAACCAAATCTAGCAATTTATGTTGGTGAAAATTTAGACTATCAAATCCATTTTCTTATTGAATATTTTTGAAGGTGTAGTTGTTTCTATTGTTGGATTTTTTTTAAATATATTTTGTAATCTCTTATATAGACATTCCATTTTTATATTTTATATTAAAAATTATCTTCAATTCAAAGTATTGTACTAAGAGAAATTGTTACAAATAGGTTGTAGACCAATTTTTGGTGCACTACTGAGTATGTAGCTTCAATTTAAATTATTGTATTAAAATATTTTTTACAGATAGGTTTGCTCCAATGTTTTAGTGTCTTAATAGAGTAGGTGTATTGGAATCAATAGATTGGTTGTTATTTGTTGGGTTAATGTACTGCCCATTTACTTGGGGGACCTTATATTTGTTTGGACTTTTGAATTCCTAATATAAATTTTCTATATATAAATAATGGGTAAAGTGTCTTTTTTAAGTTCTTATATTTCTTACTTGACTCAAAATCTCTCTTTCTATATATATAATTTTTCAAATTGACCTTCCATGCCTCTTGAGTGTACCTATTGCACACCAAGGTGTGATATGTGTGTGTACTCTAAGAGATATTCTTCTTGAGGCACCTATTGCACCGAGACAAATTGATAAAAATAGGTGCCTCGAGAAGGATATCTCCCAGTGTATTAAATATATATATTATAAAATATATATATAAGCTCGTACGTCTAAACATCTAAAATGTTTTAGAATGGTCATTTTTGGCATTTAATATCTTGTACCCAAATTGGAATTGGGCAAAATCCCTTAGCACATCTATTCATTGTACTTGAATGTACTTGCATAACAGGTGGTGGGTTCTTAGGGTTAGACTCAATATTTTTTCAAAGCACATTCTTGGTAGGGTTTGCATGTGTTTTGACATGTCTAGTCATAGAATGAATGTAATGACCCACTTTGAGTATTAATACTCTTAACCCTGATGTCGTCAAGTAGATCTAATTGGTGATCATGCTCGAATATCAGAAGTTGGTACTCCTAAAAGTTGATTTTGTTGTCATTAGTTATGAAGAAGTTATAATTTTTTTCAAAGTCATTTGGTAATGACGAAAAGACAAGTTGGTAAGGCAAAGAAAGTCGGTAAAGGAAATAAGTAGACATGTGGAATTTTGGCAAAGAAGAAGCAAGCACATGCCCCGAGCAAGGCATAATCGAGCACCGAGAACCAAGTTATACCAAGCACCAAACTGAGATGAGAAGACACTTATCGAGTTTGCGAAAATATGTTACCGAGCAGAACAAACCGACACCAAAAGAAATTTTAAGTACATTGAACCCATACAGTGAACAAAAAATGGTTTACCAATCTCGAGGAGATTGTATAACAGAACATTGGAGATTACAACATGATGATTACACATGATTACAAGGTGATATTAGCCAATGAGAATTAAGGATGAAATATGCATTGGAAGAGTACCCAATGCTAGCACCACTTGATGAGAAGATTATAAAACTTCTAGCACCGCTTCAAAATTGTATATAAGAAGATTAGAGTATGAAGATCAGTATGGTGGTTAAGGATTATTTAAATGCAAATCTAAATAAAACATACTAATCAATTGAAACTAAATTTATGGAAAACTAAAATACAAAACAACAATCTCATTTGCAAAAAACTTGCTCCAAAATTTAATCTACTCTTGGCTCCTCCAAAACTCTCCACTTCTTTGTACTCTGCAAAACAACAAATGAAATGAGGACACTCTTTTATAATCTGAGAGCGTCTCTTCATACTCCCCAAAAGGTGTCTTTTCTAATTTAAATTTTTTTAAAATTTTTTTTTAATATATTCTTCATCCACGTGACACCCCTATTTTTTTGGGTCCTATTATTTTGGGCCCCATTATGTCAGCCTTTCCATTTGTCTTCCTATTATTTCAGCCAATTATTATTTCGCCTAGCTATTAATATATTTATAAATTATTTATTTAATCTAATAGTTTTTAATGATAAGTAATCTTTTTTGGCATATTCCCATACTGGTATTCTCATTTGTGCTCCCATTGTATAGGTACGCCTCTCAACATAATTAAATATATTTTTTATATAATATATTTTATTATTGATTGTAAGTTATTTTTTTATTATTATAAAAAATGATATTTAAAATAAAAAAAAATTATTTAATATTTCTTCTATTGAAATTATTTATGATGGTTCAATTTTGAACATATATTTTCAATGTAGCTACATTTTCTATGACATACTATCAACCTTTTCTTCAATCCTTTTAACCTCATAAAAATGCTTGATTTTCTTTTACATTAGAAATTTTGTGTTTCTTTTATAGAATTGTATATTTAACGTTTCAAAGAATATTTTGTGTGAAAATCAACATGCTATTTTTTTATTTAAAGTGATAACATTGAATAACTAATCAACAATTTGTGTCAACATCTAGTTGTATTTAATTAGTCTTTCTCAAATACAATTAAACACACTTAGAAATATAAAAAACAAACTTAATAATTAGTGAGTCTTCATTTTAAAAATAAAAATAAAAATAATTAATTATATTAATACAATTATAATTAATTTAATGTATATGTAAAAATTATATAGTAAAAGGAAAAAGAGAATAAACTAACTTCGAGTAATGATATATTTATCTTAACATATTACACATGAGCAAAAGAAAGGTGTTGTACATCCACAACCATAACAGCTAGAGATCAAAAGTATATCTAACAACACATACATATTTTATTTGTTGTATACGTTATAAGAATTCAATATTTTTAAATAACACACATATATTTTATTTATTTATAAGCTTTAAGAGTTTAATATTTTTAAACCTAATAAAAACCTCCAAAATATATTTGACTAGATGACAATAAAAGATACTATTTTTTTTTTAGGCAAAAGTGGTTGAACCACTGTATATATTGATATATTTATAAAAAACTGATTCAAAAAGAGTTCAACCAGGAAAGAACCAGGAAGAAAACCCGAAATCATCGCTATATATACAAAGACTTATAAGGTGATACCTTATCAAAATTACAAGTATTATCATATTAATTACATGATGAGGCCAGGGCCGACTTTGAAAAAAGTAGGTCAAAGACCAATACATTTTCAATTTGATATAAAGTGACTAAGACCAAAATAATGATGGTTATCAACTCAAAGATATGCTACCATCTATGTAATATTCTCCAAAACAAAAAACCTTGCAACTCCAAGTCACAGACTACTCCTCCATGGCATCATAAGCCTATGGGACAAAATCTGGCTAGGAGTGTGGTGACCATCCCAAGGGCTCAGCAAGCCAATCTGAAATTGGCTCCATCTTTGAGCTTGGGTTCCACGCAGCATCATGTTCATCATCTCCAAAGCCCCTGAAAGAGGGGCCATTTTCATTCCATCTGAAAGCCACAAGTTGTGATTGAGCTGGTTGGGTGACCAGAGAGCCATTGGCGTCGACTATAGGTAGTGTACTGCCACTTGGGCTTGATGCAGCTAGTAATGGGAGGCCTAGAAGGGGAACTGTGTGAGCCGCCAGACATGAGGGATGAGAAGCATATGGTGCTTTGAGTAATTAGAGGAGGGCCTCGACTACCACTTAGTCTTCATCTCCACTTCAAACCCCAACAGTCAACCATATGATTGCAGGGCACTTTTAACAAATCTAAATCTTTGTTTCTCCAATGATTTCTTGATACTATCATAGGTAACCATGCACGCATGATTTTTAAGCAATCTGTGATGAGAAAAGAGGCCACCCACCAGTGCATGACCAGACCATAGATCATAACTTTGCATTTCCCTCTATAATTTCTTTCCTTCCCAGAAGTGAGGATTAACGAATTTTAAAGCAATAATTTCCAAAAGTTGCATGGATTGTAGCAGGTCCATGGCGTTTGAGAGGAAGATTGACACTACCTACGATGGATAGAGAAACTGCTTTGACTGCAGAAAGATATTTTCTTCACCAATTAAAACTTTGATGGTTGGCTGAGTTGAAGCAGAGAGAATGAAAATCTCATCCAGCATGGGGTGAGGAATGCTCTGTGGTAACACTTCTTCATCCTCCCCATGCGGAATCAATACCCAATAATTTTTTGAAAGCATTTCATTATGGAAGCAAGCACAATCATCGCATTGGACACATACATCCAGTAGGTTCACCATTAGCAGAGTTCTGCAGAGGCAGGGTATGAAAAAAACCTAATGAAAATTTCATCTAAATAGCCTCTGTGAGTGGTAATTGTTGAATCCAATTTGTTCTGGCGGCATTGATTGAAGCTGGGTACACCCCAATGAAATAATTGGAGACATGTGTGAAATTGCCAATCATAACTGTGAGTAGTTGCTCGAGTGTGTGAAGCGTCCACCCGTTTCTACGGCAACAGAGTATTGGGAGAGTGGCGGTTATTCGTAATAACGTAGCTATGTACTCCTTGTACTAAGCATCAAATGAAATTATTGAATATCCCTTGCATCTGATGTAAGGATTAAACAAGTGATGTAAAACTGAATTTGATGATGGAAGCTGACATGTGTCTTGATGCTAATTCCCTCACTCATGGTAACTTTAAATCACAATGGGGATGAGGAAATCTAGTTAGGACACATTCTATCATTATCCGACACCTAAAGATTTTTCTGAATTCACCAATCTTTGGAGATCACCACAAATTACTGGAAATGAGTTTGGTACTAAGCATGAAATTTATGTTCCATCACACCCCAAATTAGCTAGATAGTCAGCAACCTTATTACCTTCCCTTAGCATATGAGACATAGATATGAGAGGAAATGTATCCATGATATGCCATATTTGATTAAGAATGTATGCGAGTTGCCAATTATGATATTTCCTCTTGATACCAGCGTTGATGATAACCATCGAATCTCCTTCAATATGTATGTTTGAAAATCCACCCTACTTTGCAAAAGTGAGGCCTGCAAGTAACGCTTGAGCTTCTACCATGTTGTTAGATCCTATGGGTAGTGGGGAGGCAATGAATGCCATTAGATTTCCTTGATAATCCCTTATACAAGCATCAAGGCCCAAGCTTCCTGGATTTCCTTGCGAGGCTCCATCAAAATTTAGTTTCAGTAGATTCTGAGAAGGTGGATACCACTTCACTATCAATCGATCCACTTGTGATAGTCCCTTTTTTTGAGGACCCCAACCTAATGGAATGAGAAGCATCTTCCATTCTCTCAGAATAGTACTATCCCATTGTGAAACTACTAGATTGAGTTTACATCGGTAAAGACTCGCATTGATCACTTCAGATATCAGCCTCTCAATACCCCCTAAAACATCCTTTATTTACGAGGAGATGTTTCTAAAAATACGTTTGTTTCTTTCCCACCAAATTGACTACACAACTAGAGCAGGTATGCATCTCCAAAGATCACAAAATAAGGAATCTGAATACAAAGTTGGCCATGATTGGAAAAGGTCCCAAATTTTATTAGGCAAGGGGGTAAAATAATGAAGCTTATTAAGGACAAAGGACCAATAATCTTGTGCAAATGTACATCTCAACAAAAGATGATCAACATTCTCAAAGTGATCTTCATAGAGCTTACACTGAAAAGATTGCATGATGCGGAACTTCTCAAGTCTGTCACTAGTAAGTATTCTATTTTTTAGTGCCAACCACACAAAGCATCCTGCCTTAGGGAGGACGACCCGATTCCGACAGAATGAATAAGCATGAGAAGAAATCATATTAGAATCCGAGTACTGTAAGCTTTTGTATCCCTCTTTTATCGAGTATTTTCCATCCTTCATAGTAGCCCAAAGTAGGTGTTAGAGTTTTAGGTGACTCTACAACACCCCCAGGATCGAATGCAAGACCAAGATAACTTCCACAAGAGATTGACAAGACAATTGCATTAAGATGCAAGAATGATATTATTGATCATGGACATGATTAAAATGTACATAATAGGCCTCCTTATATAGGAAAGGAGATAAGAAACAATGATAAGGAGCTGATAAGCTATTACCTATGCTAGGTGTAATCACATGTCCACCAAATGTGGATCATCCTCCATTATGCAATAAAGTATGTGCAATGGATTAGGATGATAATGTGATAAGAGTAGAAAAGGTGGATCTCACACACAAAGAGGTATGTGATGACAACTATCACACCTAAAGTGAAAATTCTCCTACACCATGTGCTTGAATGAGGTGCACACTCCTAGGTGTCTCAATCACTAATTACTATGCAATGCATTCTCCTAAGTAAGATTAAGTAAAGTGTAATTAGGAATATTTAATTACACCAACACCCCCCCTTAAGTACAACTTAGGGGAATGCACTTAAACTCACAATGCAAGATGGGTCCCGACAACTAGGCCATGTTAGGTACCCATGTACAAAATACAATACATGAAATGCATAATTCTCATAAAGTGGAGAAAGAGGGAAAACCTCATGGGAAAAACCCTTCCCCAAAAAGAGAGAAGAAAACAAGATGCATGGATGGATGGAGTGCTCAAGACCCCCGAAGAACTACATACATCATGTATATACAAATAATCATCCCCCCATAAGAAGGATAGTTGGAGACATGATATCCCCCCCATAATGAAGAATCTCCTACAAAAATGGTGAGTGCTTGAAGACAAAGTATATTCCCATGACTAAAAACAACATTTCTCCCCTTGGGAAGAAGATATACCAAGTACAAATGTAGGTGTGGTTCCCATTCTGGATAGGAACTAGGAAGTGGAATCCAAATGAAGTATGATGATGATGCCATGAACCAATCCATATCCAAATGAAAGAAGGAAGAAGGTCTCCAAATATGCATCTTTGAAGACTGAATAGGCCTCTCCAATCTCAAAGAATCTATCACATCATGTGACAAACCAAGTGAAGAAGAAGAATCAAGAATGTCAATCTCCAAAGAATGTGAAGAATTATCTCCAACTATGATGAAATTGTCATCAAAGAGAAGAGAAACCCCCTCAAGTATGTCTCCCAAATCTGAAATATGAGACTCCACAAATAATGAACCAATATCTAGCAAGTAAGAATCCCAATCAGGAAGACAAATAGATATCTCTTGCAATGAATCACTGGAATCACCAACAAGAGATGATTGTGTGATCTCAACTAGAGAAGTAGGAGCTACAGGAGGAGCCACTAGATCATCCTCACTCTCAATTGCTGCAAATTCTTCAATTGCATCTAAAGTATAATCATCATAGGGAATATTATCTGCATCATCAAGAGGATTGAGGCAATCTGAAGAAAGATCATATGGGAATGGAGGAACATGTGGATCACCAAAAATCTCCCAAATGATTGTCCAAATTATGTGTGGACATTGAACACCTCTAAATTTGAGGTAGATGTCATAGAAGAGATGCAAATTGATGCTACCAATAATCAAATTTATTATATGAGCATTCTTTTCTCCCCAAACATATTGCTTCCCCTGTGACTTTGGCTCAGGAATGAGTCCATAAAGATGAGGCAAGAGATTAAGCCATCTACAATGTGTGATGATTCCTTTTGCCCATGACTCATAATTATCCGTAGTCAAAAGTGCTACTGCAGAATGTGTTTCATAACTCATAATTACATTAATGATACACTTCTCTCATTACAAATTGAGATCAACAAATTATTACACTCCAAAATCAAGCTATAATAGACTTAGATCATTATGCAAAAGACCAAGCTAAGGCTTATGCATTACAAATGAAAAAACTAAGCCAATTTTTGAAAGTACAGTTTCTGGTCATAGTCACTAAAATCTAATTCTAGATCTGGAAAATACAGAAAAAATTATGCGCTTTAAAAAAAAATTGCACCTAAAAAGGAGTTCATATGAGCTCAAATGAGGCCTTGGAAGTTGCAAAAATTAAGATTTGCAATTTTTAGAAAAATTCAGGAACAGATATCAAAAACCACCTGAACCATTGTGTAGATCATGAAATTCTACCCCCAAAACAAAAAAAATTGCTCAAAAAAAGGAGTCCAAATGACTGAGATATCGCTGTTTGAAAATCGCCTCTAAAATTATTTTTTCTGAATCACCGCCGCTGCACTTCCAAAATTCAAATAGCTCTAGATTTGGCCTCGGGTGTCCGATTTGGATGAAATAAAATTTGATTTAGGGGTTTTTGGAACTTCTTAATATGATTCCAACCTCTGATTTGCACCAGCAAGCACCAATATTGACCTACAATAGAAAGCCACAAAATACAAAACCCCAAATTTTCTCCAAATAGACTATGCAATGGTGATGTCCAAATACCTTTATTCTACACCCACAATTGAATCAAGCCAAGATTGCACTTCTTGAGAAGAGGTCTTCACACCTTGAGAGCTTTGATACCATGTTAGAGTTTTAGGTGACTCTACAACACCCCCAGGATCGAATGCAAGACCAAGATAACTTCCACAAGAGATTGGAAAGACAATTGCATTAAGATGTAAGAATGATATTATTGATCATGGACATAATTAAAATGTACATAATAGGCCTCCTTATATAGGAAAGGAGATAAGAGACAATGATAAGGAGCTGATAAGCTATTACCTATGCTAGGTGTAATCACAGGTCCACCAAATGTGGATCATCCTCCATTATGCAATAAAGTATGTGCAATGGATTAGGATGATAATGTGATAAGAGCAGAAAAGGTGGATCTCACACACAAAGAGGTATGTGGTGACAACTATCACACCTAAAGTGAAAATTCTCCTACACCATGTGTTTGAATGAGGTGCACACTCCTAGGTGTCTCAATCACTAACTACTATGCAATGCATTATCCTAAGTAAGATTAAGTAAAGTGTAATTAGGAATATTTAATTACACCAACAATAGGCAATCTTCTTTATCTGAAAAATGAACTACCCTGGATGAAATTATTTTGTGTAATAGTTCTTTCTATGGCACAGGGAGAATTAACTCATCCGGATCTTTCCAAATAACTTTACCTGAAAATATACACATAGCAGAGACAAAGTTTATAAGTTGAGTGCCCCATACATTTTTCTATGTTGAAATTATATCTTGAGAAATCAATGGGGTTGATAAGATAGGTAACCCATTCCACAAATCTCTCCAGAATTTGATATTTGTTCCCTTGTTAACCTCCCACGAGGCATGTATGAGCACAACTTCTCATGACAACATCATGAAGTTCCAAATTGCTGATCCTTTAGGGGGATCAAAGATGTTAGGAATAAGGTGTCTCAACCTTGGATAATTCCTATTCTTATTATTTGTTTTGTAAATGTATTTTTTGCAAATAATGTAATTAAGTGTGAGTGTACATGTCTAGTTGGCATGTTGATGTGTCACTCCACTTTATGTGTCGGCATCTTGTGCGTAAGGAGATCATGACTGAAATGGTCATGATGGATTCCTATGATGCGTAAGAACTATTTAAGGAATGTGCTATGACAGGTGTAAGAGCATCTTATGACTTGGGCCTATTTGGGCACCCAAGAAGAAGTGGTTGGTGTGTGTAAGAGAATATGCCAAAAATAGGTTGGTATGACAGATTCTCTTATACTTCTCTTGTGACCGTTATTTTTGGCAGATTCTATGACAAGCTGTCATAGTCTATTCTAGGGATGGATGCCTATTCTTGGGATTGCATGTAACAACTGTGTACATGTGGCTTTGTGCATGGGTCTTGGTGGCTGTGCCTATTTTTGGGTCTAGAGGATTCTATATATATGATGCTGCTCCTATGGGAGAGATATAACAGAAATTTAAGTCTTGTTGGCTTTGTCTCTCATTTCCTGAAAGAACTTGCATTGCAAGTGTATTGTAATATTTGTGTTGAAGATAATACATTGTGCAGGTTTTGGAGTGCTGGGGTTTTTTACTGAAAGGTTTTCCCCAGGGTATATCATTGTGTCATTCTCTATTTTTCTGTATGTATGGTATGTGGTTGCAATATCTTTGTTAAAGTAGTTAACGAATCTGAAATTGTAAGGATTTATAAGAATTTGCACAATACTCTCCTATAGAGATTAGCGTAGGAAGCTGTTTCCACACCTGAGTTTCCTTACAAGTGGTATCAGAGCTTGATCAAATTTTCATCCTAGTTGTTGGGTAGGGTTTTTTGAGCTAATCTCAAGTTTGAGTGGGAGTTTTTTGCAGAGCATTCTGAATCTTATTTGCAGATTGAGATGGCAAGTTCATCATATGGAAGAATGGAGGTGGAAAAATTTAATGGCACTAATTTTGAGTTGTGGAAACTCAAGATGGAAGACATGTTGGAAGATCGTGACCTATGGGAAGTGACTTCAAGTGCTACAAGACCAGCAACTATAGCTCAAGCAGATTGGGATATCAAAGACCGTAAAGCTAAGGGTCTCATAAGACTCTGTTTAACCGATGCAGTCATTCTGAATGTTCTAGATGAGAAAACTGCAAATAGTTTGTGGGAAAGACTTGCGGCCGTGTATCAGGCCAAATCTCTAGTGAGCAAGTTGTTCCTGAGGAAGAAGTTGTACTCTCTGTGAATGGAGGAAGGTGGATCCTTAATAGATCATTTAAATGCATTTAATCTACCGGCTGCACAATTGACATCAGCTGGTGTCAAGTTAGAGGAGGAGGATCGTTGCTACACACTTTTGTGTTCTTTACCGAATTCATGGGACCATCTTGTGATGGCTCTTAGAAGCACTTTAGTCACCTTCAAAATGGATGATGTGGTGTCTTCACTGCTATCAGAGGAGATGCGGAGAAAGGCTTTCATTTCGGAAAAAGAAGCCCTTGCTATTCGTGGGAGATCCACTGAAAGAGGGAAGAAAAATGACAATAATTCTGACAATAAGGGTAGATCCAAATCTCATGGGAAGTCAAAGACTTCCAATAAGTTCAAGGCAAAATGTTGGAACTGTGATAAATCTGGGCACTTCCATAAAGACTGCAAAGAGCCAAAGAAGAAGAAGAAAGGTTTAGATTCAGCTTCAAAAAGATCTCAAGAAGATGGCGATGCATTCATCGTAGCTTTGGTAGCCCATGCATCTGATGATGTGTGGTTGGTTGACTCGGGCGCATCTTTTCACATGACCTCTCATCGAAATTGGTTCTCAAAATATGAAGAGTTCGATGGTGGAAAGGTGTACTTGGGTGATGATTCTCACCTAAAGATAGTTGGATGTGGAAGGGTCACTATCAAATTTCCTGATGGACGAGTAAAGGGAATCAACGGAGTTATGCACATTCCAGGTTTGGCATGAAACCTATTATCTTTAAGTATGTTGAATGATGTAGGTGTGCAAGTTGTTTTTTCGAAAGAAGGATGCAAGATGATAAGAGGATCGATAGTGCTTGCAAGGGGTACTAGGAGAGGTACCTTATTTCAGCTAGATGCATGTATTCCTCTATGTAATAGTTTTTCATCCTCGCCATCTGAACAAGTAGTGAAGAAGTCTGTGGCTATTGGTTCTGATGGTAGTGAAAACACTTTGGAAGGTAAGCTTCCTGTAGAAAAGACAATGTTGTGGCATATGAGATTTGGTCACATTGGTGAAAAAGGTCTCAGAACCCTGAAAAATAAAAATCTCGTTGAGGGGTTAAATGATTGCAATCTCGAGTTTGACTTCTGCGAACACTGTGTCTATGGTAAACAAAATCATGTTTAGTTTTACTCTAGTTCTCACAAATCTTCTGATGTTTTGGATCTTATTCATTCTGATGTTTTTGGTCCTATAAAAGTTCCTTCAATCTCCAAGTCTGTATTTTTTGTATCTTTCATAGATGATTACAGTAGAAGGATGTAGATTTATTTCCTTAAAAGTAAGACACAAGTCTTTAGTTGGTTCAAGGAATTTAAAGCTCTTGTAGAGAATCAGACTAGTAAGAAGATTAAGTGTGTGAGAACTGACAATGGTGGTGAGTTTTGCTCAGCAGAGTTTGAACAGTTCTATAAAGAACAAGGTATTGAGAGACATAAGACAACTCCTTATACCCTACAACAAAATGGAGTTGCAGAGAGAATGAACAGGACACTGATGGAGAAAGCTAGAGTATGCTTAGTGGAGCTGGTTTAGAACAAAGGTTTTGGGCTGAAGCTGTGGCCACTGCTTGCTATCTGGTTAACAGATCTCCTACATCAGCCCTTGTTGGTAAGACACCCATGGAGGTGTGGTCTGGTAAGAAGCCTTCAATTAGACATCTTCATGTTTTTGGTTGTGAAGCTTATGCACATGTTCCAAAGGAGAAAAGATCTAAGTTGGAAAACAAAGCTGTTAAATGTATTTTCATCGGATACAGTGCTGGTGTGAAAGGATACAAGCTTTGGGATCCCGTGACTAGTAAGGTGTTGTATAGTAGAAATGTTATTTTCATAGAGCTAACATCTTCTCCTATTGTGCTACAACCAGATGAAAAAGAAAAAGAAAAAGATGTTGTTCAGTTGCCTCCTACCCCTGAGAAGACTGAACAGAGAGACCATGTTGGGCCTAATGATGAGGAGAGCTCTAGCAGCTCTGATAGTTCAGAAGAAGAGGAAGAACAACCTCAACCGCAGCCCTTGAGGAGATCCACGAGAGAAAGAAAGCAACCAGAAAGGTTTGGTTATTCTATGTTAGATTCCAGTTGTGCCTTTACTTTGATTACTAACACTGATGAGCCTAGATCTGTGAAAGAGGCTTTGGGCATGGAAGATGCAGGTTCCTGGATTGAGGCTATGGATGATGAGATGGCTTCATTGGAGAAAAACAAAACTTGGGACCTTGTACCCTTGCCTAAAGGGAGAAAATTTGTTGGCTGTAAATGGGTGTTCAAGAAGAAATTCTGTGCAGATGGCAGTGTTGAAAGGTATAAAGCTAGATTGGTTGCAAAGGGGTATTCATAGGTAGAGGGAATAGATTATGGTGAAATATTCTCTCCTGTTGTAAAGTTGACATCCATTAGATTTCTATTATCTCTTGCCGCATCATATGATTTAGAGATAGAACAGATGGATGTGAAGACAGCTTTCCTTCATGGTGATTTGGAGGAAGAGATTTAT
Source organism: Chamaecyparis obtusa (assembly GCA_027943335.1). NCBI lineage: Eukaryota > Viridiplantae > Streptophyta > Pinopsida > Cupressales > Cupressaceae > Chamaecyparis > Chamaecyparis obtusa. The sequence continues at coordinate 1,391,508 of BSBK01004862.1, forward strand.
ATGTCACAGCCTGAGCACTACATTGTTAAAGGTAAAGAATCCTTAGTTTGCAGATTAAAGAAATCTCTATATGGTTTGAAGCAATCTCCTAGGATGTGGTACCTTAATTTTGATGCCTTTGTGTTGTCAATTGGATTTGTAAGATCAAAATCAGATCATTGTGTTTATTTCAGAGTTGAAAATGATCGCCTTCTTATTGTTGCATTATATGTTGATGATATGTTGCTGTTTGGGAAGGGTAAGGGTATGATTTTTTATTTTAAATCTCAGTTGTCAGCACAGTTTGAGATGAAAGATCTTGGGGCAGCTAGGTACATCTTGGGTATGGAAATCAGTAGAGACAGGTCTAACAGAAAACTTTGGTTGAGTCAGAGTAAGTATGTGAAGTCTGTGTTGGATAGGTTCAGCATGGCAAATTGTAGACCACTATGTGTTCCTATTTATGTGGGAACAAAGTTATCTATAGATGATTGTCCAAAATCTCCTAGTGAGGTGGAGGACATGAGTAGAGTACCTTATGCTAGTGCAATTGGCAGTCTTATGTATGCTATGGTCTATACTAGACCAGACATTGCCCAATCAGTGGGAGTCCTAAGTCAGTTTATGGCTAATCCTGGACAGGTACATTGGGATGCAGTTAAGCGAGTATTTAGATATTTGAGGGGTACATCAGATTACTCCATATGTTATCATGGTAACTCTTCTAGATCTCCGCATTCAATGTGTATTCGTGGGTTTGTGGATTCAGATTGGGCAGGTGATATTGACAGCAGGAGATCCACCAGTGCTTATGTGTTCACTATGTTTGGTGGTGCCATTAGTTGGATGAGTAAGCGACAACCTGTGGTTGCTTTATCCACTACAGAAGCTGAGTACATGGTTGCTACTCATGCTTGTAAAGAATCCATTTGGCTTAGAAGATTGTATTCTGATGTTGGTGTTGATGCAGAACAGATTACTATTTGGTGTGACAGTCAGAGCGCTATTTTCCTTGCAAAGAATCCAACTTTCCATGCCAGAACGAAGCACATTGATGTGCAGTTTCACTTTGTGAGAGATATGGTGGAAGATGGAAAGGTAAATTTGGAGAAGGTAGATACTGTGAAGAATGTTGCAGATGCATTAACGAAACCAGTGGGCACTGAGAAGTTCAGATGGTGTTCGGAGTCTATGGGCCTTTTGGCCTATAGTGGTTAAAGTTCCTGTTATGTTCCTGTTGCTCTTACAAGGTGTTCGACAAGTGGGAGACTGTTAGGAATAAGGTGTCTCAACCTTGGATAATTCTTATTCTTATTATTTGTTTTGTAAATGTATTTTTTGCAAATAATGTAATTAAGTGTGAGTGTACATGTCTAGTTGGCATGTTGATGTGTCACTCCACTTGATGTGTCGGCATCTTGTGCGTAAGGAGATCATGACTGAAATGGTCATGACAGATTCCTATGACGCGTAAGAACTATTTAAGGAATGTGCTATGACAGGTGTAAGAGCATCTTATGACTTGGGCCTATTTGGGCGCCCAAGAAGAAGTGGTTGGTGTGTGTAAGAGAATATGCCAAAAATAGGTTGGTATGACAGATTCTCTTACACTTCTCTTGTGATCGTTATTTTTGGCGGATTCTATGACAAGCTGTCATGGTCTATTCTAGGGATGGACGCCTATTCTTGGGATTGCATGTAACAACTGTGTACATGTGGCTTTGTGCATGGGTCTTGGTGGTTGTGCCTATTTTTGGGTCCAGAGGAGTCTATATATATGATGCTGCTCCTATGGGAGAGATATAACAGAAATTTAAGTCTTGTTGGCTTTGTCTCTCATTTCCTGAAAGAACTTGCATTGCAAGTGTATTGTAATCTTTGTGTTGAAGATAATACATTGTGCAGGTTTTGGAGTGCTGGGGTTTTTTATTGAAAGGTTTTCCCCAGGGTATATCATTGTGTCATTCTCTATTTTTCTGTATGTATGGTATGTGGTTGCAATATCTTTGTTAAAGTAGTTAACGAATCTGAAATTGTAAGGATTTATAAGAATTTGCACAATACTCTCCTATAGAGATTAGCGTAGGAAGCTGTTTCTGCACCTGAGTTTCCTTACAAAAGATTGACACAATCCGTATTGGATTAGAATTGTCAAGATATTTCAGTTGCATAATTTGGCACCATTTATTTTGGTGTCTGGTGATCATTTGACAAACTAATTTTCCCCCAAAGGCTTTGTTCTGTTTTCTCAAGTCATGGACACCAACTCCTCCTAGGCCTGGAACATGAGCTATATCTTTTAAAGAAATAAGTGGGATCTTCTTCTCATTGTTCATGTTACTCGACCATAAGAAGTCTCTTATTAATTTCTAAATTTGTTGAATAATTGATGAGGGAGCTTTGAGGACTGCTAGATAATAATTGGGGATAGTTGAAAGCACTAATTTGATGAGTAAAATTCTGCCAGCCAGTGAAAGCCACTTGTCTTTCCATGCCACAATTCTGCTCTTGATTCTATCAATGACTGAGGACCAGTAACTTGATTTGTTTGCTCCAACAAAAAAAGGGATGCCCAAGTATGTAGAAGGAAGAAAGTCAACCGGAAACTCCAAAATTTGGACAATTTTATTGGATATGATATGGTTTGTGTTAAATAAGAAATTTTTTGATTTTTGTGAGTTTATTTTCTGGCTTGAGGTTGCTGAGTATAATTCCAAAGTGAGTTTAATCTATCTAGCCTCCTTGACTCCAGACATACCGAACAACAAGGTATCATCTGCAAATAGAGAATGTGTGACTGATATGTCTATCCCACCGATATGCACCCCTTTCCAAAGTCCCAAAGAGTGTTTCTTCTGAATAGTCATGCTAAGGGCCTCAGCCATTATAATGAATAGGAATGGTGATAATGGGTCTCCCTGTCTAACCCCCTGAGAAGAAGAGAAGAAACCAGCAACAGATCCATTAATGATAACAAAGAACCATGCCCCTAAGATACAGGCTCTAATCCATTGGCACCATTGTTTAGAGAAGCCAAATTTGTGAAGAACTTGCAAAAGGAAGTCCCAACATACTCTATCATATGCCTTCATCATATCCAGCTTGATGACAAAGCTAGAGGACTGGTCATTATTAATAGAATGAAGGACTTCATGAGCTACCAGAGCCCCATCCATGGTTTCTCGCCTTGGAACGAAGCCACCCTGCTCTTGTGAAATAATGGATGTCATGAGATACTGAAGTCTCAAGTAGATTGCTTTGGTGATAATCTTATATGTTGTATTGCAAAGGGAAATCGGGTGGAAATCAGAAAATGTTTGTGGATCTTTCACTTTTGGAATAATAGCAATGTTGGTGGTGTTAAAATATTCTGAGATAAACTTATTTTTCCTGGATTCCTCGATGACACCTAGCAACTCCCCACCAATAGAATCCCAACATACTTGAAAGAAGAGGGTTGTAAATCCATCCAGGCCTAGAGCTTAGTCTTGTGGAAGAGAAAACACCACGCTACAAATTTCTTCTAGGGTGAATGGGGCCATGAGCAACTTGTTATCTTGTTGAGAAACCAGTGAAGGAATGGCATCAAGGATATTATTGATTTGTGCTTGAGTTGGAAAAGGGCCAAAACCAAGAGAGAGGAGGTTCTTGAAAAACCTGACTCCTTCCAATTGAATTTCTTATGCATTATTTAGAATTTTTCCATTATCTATGCTTTTGATTGAAAAGATTGAAGAGGCTGCTCATTTTTGTTTGGCTGAAGCATGAAAATATCCTGTGTTCTTGTCTCCCTCGTGTAGCGACAATTCTCTTGATTTTTTTCTCCAATACTCTTCCTCTCATCCACAGAGCTCTTCTCATTCGAACTCAAGCTCTTTCTAATTATGATATGTGTCATTGTCCATACTATGTTGGATAGTATGTTCATGAATATCAGCTAATTGTTGTTTAACTATGTCCTTTTACTTAAAGATGTTTTTGAATACCTGCTCATTCCACTTTTTATCAAAGTTTTGACATGTTTCAGCTTCATAGCAAATTGGTGCATTTTGGATCCATTAACTCATGGGGAGTTGATCCACCACTGCTTGATTAGAGGGATAAAATGAGGATGACGAAGCCACATTCTCTCAAATTTGAAGGATGGTTGATGGCCCACTGGAGCTGAAGAGTTCATAATAGAAAGTACTATCAGAAAATGATCAGACCCTAGAATGGCCAAAATTTATGATTGGAAGGTGTAGTTACTGAGTTTCCATTCTTGAGAGACTAGGAATCTATCCAGTCGGCAAGAAATTTGTGCAAAATTAGCTCTTTGGCACAATATCTTCAAGATTATTATCCAAGATGGATGAGGAAAAGTCCTAAATAGTCTTAAGAGGAGGGCTGATTCCACCAATTTTTTCTGTCAGTTTGAGAATGGCATTGAAGTCTCCACCCAAAACTACATTCTGATCACTATACTGTTGAATGATATGATTCAATGCATTCCACACACTCAATTTGTCTTGTGTCGATGTGGGCCCATAAACATTTATCAATATGATGGATAAGTCAAATTTAGTCATCTTGAGGAGTTGCCAGTTGTTGTCATGAACAACCATATGCCCTTGAACTATTTTGGGATTCCATAGTACTACTAGGCCTCCAAAGGCACCAATTCCTTGTCTATGAGAAAAGGCCCAAGGAGCCCATTTGCCAATTGTTTTTTCAAATGTTGGTTGACACATTTTTGTTTCTTGGAGTAATACAATATCTGCCTGGAAAGAGTTAATCATCTGTTTGACCCTACCTCTTTTGTCAGAGGCATTAATGCCTCTGACATTCTAAGAAGCTATCTTCATTGTGGACAAGGAGAACCTCTTGTTCTACTTGTCGATCTTTTTCCAGAGCCAAATTTATCATCTAGAGTGGATTGAATTCCTGCTGCAATTTCTTCCTTTGTTATTGTGCCCTTTGGTTTTCTGTCTTTGGTTTTTGGAGTTTTCTTAGGCTGCAGACTATGATAAGGTGTTTTCTGAATGGAAAGGGTATGGTAAAGAGAGGGGGAATCCAATTCTTCCTTATTCCCCATACAATATAGAGGGGCATTCTTTTGAAGCTCAGTCTCATTTTGATCCTCAAGCATCTTATCTTGGCCCAGATTATCCCTAAGCATAAACATATCTTGGCAGATACAATCTTCCAAGGTAAATTCATCTTTAGATTGGAGTTGGAATGGATGTCTTTACTCTACACATGATGAACTTTCTATTTGTTTCCTTACTATCACTGAAGGAACTGTTTCTGAATGAGATCCTGGAGAATTTATGCAGTCTTGTATTATGGGTTGATGCCAAGGAGGTTGAGAATTGTCAAGGTCAGTCTTGTTTATGATGTTAGAGTGAAGTAGGTTGAAAATTTCAATTTCACTTTCTGAGCTAGACTGGAGCAGCATATCCTCTCTCACATCTTTTGCTGACCCATATTCTAGTGAGTGGAATTGTTCTTCTACTGCAATCTCATCTATCACCTGTATGGCAAGGTCTGTGAGCACCTTGTTTGTTGTTTCCTTGGCTCTAAAATCTAACTCTGAAAGGTTGTATATGTTCCCTTGATTGTTAGGTAGGATAATGGGGTAATGTTGAAACATTAACTGGTTGACAATTAGAGTGACATAAGATGTATGTATATCTGGTAGCAAACAATCTGCAAGACCGATTCTTCGGGGTGGAGGTGAATATTCAAACCAAAAGGAAGAAAGGAATAAGAAAGAGAAAACAAAATATAGAATATTGGAAATTTTAACATTCAATCTCTGACTATGGATCCCTGACTCCTTACCCAACTGATTATGCTTGTCTAAAGGGGCAACAGTTACAAGTTCTGAAACAGAGGCATCAAGATTTTGATCAAGCCTAGCATGGGCACAAGCCAAAGGATCAGTATTCTGATTAGAACAAACTGTGGTTGCACCATGAAACAAATCCTGACATTCAGTGTTAAAATGACCCAAAGTATGCTGATATTTGATAATAGTAGGCATCTCTTCTATTACAATTCTTTGAACCCAATCTGCCCATTTGGATTTGATTTGTATCTGCTGACTGAAGGGTTTATGATTGTCAATAAGGATGCACACTTTGACTTCATGAGATGGGAGCTCAAAGTGGATAAGATCATGCTTGATAAAAATACCCATTTTATTAGCAATACATTCAATGATCTTTGGATCCCTATATTCTAGTGGGAGTAGGGGAAACGAAATCCAGTGTGGGAAGAACTAGATAGGGAAAAGATCCAGATTAAAATTTGGAGTCTAGGTCATGGTATATAAACCTACTCCCTTGCAAAACCAACCTTTATGTTTGTGAATTATGTCTCTAGCTTCTTTAGAATGAAAAGTAGCAACAAAGAATTTAGAATCTGGGTAAACATGAAATATATCTTTTAGATCCACCTAGCTTTGCATCGCCCAATCCTTAATATCTGAGAATAACACTGTATTGGAAGAGAACTTACCGATAAGATTTGTTTGACGAAGGAAGCCAATATTTGGTTGAAGCATATTCTCTGGAAGAGTGATTGTAACCATGTTGGAATCTAGTGGAGCCATATCTTGATGTCGTTTCCTTTGCCAAATAAACTTAGATTTGGGTGGAGTGAGAGGAGAATTGTTTGAGAAGTCTTCCGCAGGAATGAGGCCCACCATGTCCTTATTGATCTTGATAGTGGGTACCTTAGGCATGTCTTCCCCCATATTTAGGTTACCCACTTTTGGGTTGTACTCATTTTGAAAGACATGGTTAATGTTTTTTGGGGACCCAAGTGGGGTTCCTTCACAGATGTCAAATATTGGTTGTTTTCCCTTAATAAGCCTAGGCTTATTCCTAAACCTGGTTATGTTAGCTTTATTTTTGAAAAATGTTTTTTCCCGGTCATTTTGAAATTCAAATTTTTGGGGTCCCTTTTTTTCTGAAGTCATGTGGTCAGCACGTAGGGCTTCTTTGGATGAAGATTCCCCAATTTCAAAAGTACTAAAACCCGTAGCATGTTGAGTTTTGTGGAAGTGAAATCTAGGGTTGATGAAAAAGGGCTTAGCAGGCTGGATAGTGACTTTGCCAAAAAATATTGACCTTAGGAATGGCCCTGTCACCAGATATGGAGGAGTTTTAGGGCCTGGAGCATTTTTTTCCGCAAAAGAGAAACTTTGAAAAACATTTTGATCCCCACGTTGTGCATTGGTTGGTTGCACTATCAGAGGACCTCAAAAGATATGTGCAAATTCATCAAAGTCCTCTGCACAAATTCCCACATGCCTATTGTCTTTAGCCTGACCACGGGGGTTGACATTGTCCCAAACTTGCACGTTTTGTTGTTGTCACAACCCGTGACCCCCAATAGCTGAGTTATAGATAGTGTTATTGGGTTGAAGCCACGAACCCCTCGATATGTTGCCTTGACCCCAAATGTCTACTCTTTGAAGCTATGGTGCTGCCTATTGATCCCCTTTCCTGCTAAACCCTTGTCATCGCTCCACTGCCAAACTTGATTACAATAAAAGATACTATTACAAGTAACAAGATTTTTATATTTAATAACTAGCACTTATGAGATATGTAAGGAGATAATTGAGGATCAAGTGTCAGATTTATATAATGTGCTATGCATTATCACCAATTGTTATCATAAAGTATGTCCCATTAAAAGGTATTCTTATTAGAAGACTTCATAATAATAAAATATAGATTTTTCGCATTCTTTCTCTTATTGATATTATACATACATACATACATACATACATACATACATACATACATACATACATACATACATACATACATACATACATACATATATACATATATATATATATATATATATATATATATATATATATATATATATATATATATATATATATATATATATATATATATATATATATATATATATATATATATATATATATATATATATATATATATATATATATGTATAGGTTTTCCATAGATTGGAGCCATTAGGATTGGAGGATTCATCATATATTCCTTGACTTGTGCAAAATTTGCCTCACATTGCTCATCCCAAGTGAACGCCTTATCCGCTAATTGAGAGATAAACCTTCTTATGGATTGTAGCTTTCCTTGAGGCGTCCTCATTTGACTAATGTTTCTAGGTGGTTTCATTTCAAGAATAGCTTTCACCTTTCCTGGTTCCACCTCAATTCCTTTTGTTGAAACTATGAATCCTAGTAGCTTTCCAGATGACACCCCAAATGCACATTTCTTGGGATAAAACAGATATATGAGTTTTTAAAGTTCGGTGACCAAATAAAGCACAAATAAAACAAACCAATGGATATTATTTGGGTAGTTGTATTATGTGACACAATTTTTTGACATAAAAGCCTATCACCTAATTATTTTTGCAAGCCCATAATTAAAAGTCTATCACCTAATTATTTTTGCACAATTTAACTTATTTTATTTGACTATTTAAATTCTATTTACACTAAAAAACACTCCAATTATCTTATCATCTATAAATATTCTTCAATTATCTTATCCTCTATAAAAATATTTTTTATACAATTATAATTAATTTAAATTATATTAAATATTATATGATAAATGGAAAAAAGAGAACATGAATAATTTGAGTTATATATATATATATTTTGTTATCTAGGTTTTAACTATGTTTAATATTTTTTATTTATAATAAAATTATAAAAATAATTTTTTAATCAACAATTATAATTACATGTCATTTTTGACATACCATTTTTCTTTCAAGATAGATATTTTGATCCCTTAAGTGGATGCATAATTGATTTGAATAATTGGTTTGAAGCTATCATTTCTCCATTTAAATCTTTCCTAAAAAAGAACCCCTTTATTTACTATATAGCCTACTAATTGCCTCACCTTGTATGTAAACAATAGAAAAAAATGTCTTAATGATTTATAAACTTAATAAGTTAATTATTTATTACTAATTATTATTATTATTAATTTATTTTGATAGATATTTTGACCTTTCATAATGCATAATTGATTTGAAGCTATCACTTCTTCATTGAGATCTTTATTGGCAAACAACATCAATTTCTAAATAGTGTGCTAATTGATCTTATGTATTTCACCATTGTATATCAAAAAATATCAAAATTGTCTCTAGTTGACCTTCTACACTTCTTTGGCTAATTGATCTTATGTATTTCACCATTGTATATAAAAAAAATATCAAAATTGTCTCTAGTTGACCTTCTACACCTCTTCGATCTATCCATTGCACACCACGACGCAATTGCTAGTTAAATAGTTTTCTTTTAAAAATTATTTTCTTTACTATTTTTTAATGTTGCTATAAAAATTCAACATTGTAGTTTTCTAGACAAACTCATCGACCCATATTTCATAAGTAGTAATTCACAAAAACACATCTCTTATGAGAATGAACAATTTTGTTAACAATCATAAAAGAGGCATCTCATTTGTAGAATCTTAGACAAATGTTGTACCTTATGAATCATTCATTATAAAAAGTTACCAATTACTTATAATTCTAGATTTTTACAATCAGCCAAATTAGTGCTCATACTAATTTTCACCCAGCAAACACCATTCTCATTAAATATATATTGTGTGTGAATTTGTGAAATAACAAAGTTTGATCATCTTACAATTAATTTAACACTGGTAAGTTGTTTTCCTTATAGAATCAATTCATACTGTATGCATACCTAACCCCGACTCAGATTGAAAAAATTTATGACAATTTTTGTACGAAGACAAAGGGTTGGTGGGCATGCTAAATTCTTCCATTGAAAGGCCATTTACTATTCACCCGACCAACATTTTCTATGGGACGGCAGTAAAAAGGACTCTATGTAGACAAACAGGGGATGGGAAAGTCTCCAATGTACCCTGTGCTCATAAATTTTCTCCCTTAGATCTATATATTGTCCTCTCTCTGCACAGAAATCATTGCAGATCAGCAAAAATGGCAGCACATTCAGCCTTCAAATCATTCAATAATTCATGTTTTCATGAGACTACTGTCTTTCTTACAAATTCAATCTACCAAATTTTCAGACGATTTGTAATATGGATCCTTACTACGGGCTCTGTTCCAGAGCATGTTGCAATCATAATGGACAGCAACAGGAGATACGCATCAAAAAGAAATGTGAAGAAATTGAAGGGGCATGAATTTGGGTATAACAGCCTGATGCATACCTAATATGCTTTCATCACAATTAATCCTTACACCTAGTGTCAAACATTGTGATTCTCAAGAGGATCCTTGTTTGGAACTAGCTATCATTCCTACTGTGTTGGATGTAGTCCCTCTTGCGAGTTACCCACCTTCCCTAAATGATATAGAACAAGATGGGGAGAGTAGGTGGCATGCTTGATCGACTTGTCCTTTATGGTAACTTTGTTGTGTGTTTTCCTATTGTATTGTGCTTCTCCCATGATGTGTTTGCTAAATATTGTTAGACTCTTTTATACGACCCTTGTTACTCAATTGGTGCAAGGTGATAAAGGAATCAAACCTATTGTACAATCCCTCTATATGTATCTCTATTCTTCTATATGTTGTTTCATGTTATGTTTTAATTGTGCTATTGTTCGTAAATGTTTCCTTGTGTTATCTGCTTAGATTTGAGATATGGTAGCACTGATTATTTTTGGTCTCCATGTCATGGTTCAAAAATATTCTTCCTCATATATCTTATGTGATCTTTCCTCCTTTGTGATTGTAGTTCTACTTTCTTTGGGGAATGATGTCAATTAATTTTGTAGTAATATCATAAATATATCATCTTATGATCATACTGACCCCACAGTAGGTAGATCCCTTATGTGTTCTTTGTATGTTTCTGTGATATTTTCCTTGATTTTTCTTCGTCTGGGGGCATCTCGAAGTGGAAACATAATTAGTGGAGTTGTTTATGTTTTTGTTAAAGCCATTGCTCCTGTTAAAGTGTTAGCAATGACTTTAACGTGGGGGCATACAGTCTGCTCACTTATTGCACACACACACTTTTCGATACACTTATATTATTTTTCAAGATAACTTTTCTCCCTTTTTGGATTAGTGACTAATCCTTAAAGCATGGATTTATATTTCAAGATCTCTTGATCCCTCCAGTTTCAAATATATATATATATATATATATATATATATATATATATATATATATATATATATATATATATATATATATATATATATATATATATATATATATATATATATATATATATATATATATATATATATATTGATCCCTTAAGGTTGGAGGTGTCCTTAAGACTGGATCTATTTTATTTTTGGTTTTATTCTTATGGAATAGAATATTCCTAAGGGTGAATCCTTGATGGGTTGACTAGTGAGTAGCCACATTCATTAGGTGGTTTAATTCCATCTTTCCAGTTGCGTTGTTTCCTTGTGTGGTTCATAATGGCACATAAGTTCTCATTGGGTGAGATAATCACATGCTCTCTCTCTCTCTAGAGATGTCTCTCTTATTGTGATCTTGGAGTTGACAAAGACTTGAGTCCCTGGGGGCTTGAGGTTTCCCTTTGTCCCTTTGATTATGATAAGATTATCTTTTCATTTTGATCTCCTTTACCAAGAGTTTGCATCGAGTCCATACTCTTGCTAAAGTGGGGGCTTAATGTATCATCTTAAAATGGAAGCACTTCCATGATAATAGTGTTTAACCCTCCAAGTGAGTGGTTTGTGGCCATGTTAAGTGCCTTGATTGGGTCTTTGCATGTATCTTTCTTTCTCCCCCCGTTCTGCTTCTCTCTGTACCTATTTTCACTTTATTTCTAAATTTCCTAGCACTCTGGATTGAGGTCCTGAGGTCTTTGACCTCAAGGTCAAAGATGACCTTGAGGGTCAATGACGACCTTGACCTTGACCTAGGTTAGGGATGACCTCGACCCTGACCTAGGGCGGGGTCTACCTCGTCCTTGACCCAAATTTCAAATTTTAGATTCCCATGATTTTTGGATGTCGGGTTTTAGAAATATTTGTTTTCTCACTTCCAGGTCAGCCATTTTGGGTTTTGGAATGGTAAATCCTTAAATTGCATTTAATATGGGTCCATTTCTAGGGGTTAAGGTTAGTTAGGATTTAATTCCCCAATGTCGGCCTTCTCTAGAGGTTTGTGCCCTAGATCACTATAAAAGAAAGCCTTCCTCTCTCATATATCATATCATATCATATCATCTCATCTCACAATATCTCAAGCTCTCAAGTGCAATCAAGCAAGCAATAAGGAGAAGGAAAGCAAGAAAGCATTCATTCATTCTCAAGCTTAAGCATCCTTTCAAGCATTCAAGCATTCATCAAGGAGAGCCATTGTTAGCCATTGAAGGATTCAATCTCTTTGGAGCCCCCTTGAAGATTTCTCCATCCACATTCATCCAAGCCTCCTCATATGCAAAGATCCATTCAAGATTGGTGTTGAAGATCAAATTCCATTGATTTGAGACATCCTACATTCATTCTACATCCATTGGAGCATCCCTACTTGTGGATTTGAGGATTCAAATCCTCTACAAGGACTTCACAATAAGCAAGGTGAATTGTTTCATTTACTTTGTTTATGCACATTACAATTTCAATTCAATTTCAAGGTTAATTTCTAAATTGGGGTTTGACCAAGGCAAACCCCCCATCCAAACAACAAAAACACTCTTTTTCTTGCAAGTATAGGTGCGGAACTATGGATCTGAGCTTGGATTTGGATACCCTTTTTGGTGAACTTATGAGATCTACAAACAAAGTCAAGGACGACCTTCAAAATCCTAAAGTAGTCTTTGGCCTTTTATCAAGGTCAAAGACTACCCACTGTCAGAAAGATAAAAAAAATTTGGGTTTTCTTCATCTCGGCATTTCCAGTTTGAAACAGGTTGCAGAATTGCCCGAAACTACACACAGACATAAAAAATTAAAATTTTCCAGATCTGCCCTATTTTGAGGTTAGGATTTGCCTTTCGATTATTTCAGATTTCAAGCACATTTTCTTTATAGGGAAATATAAGGTTTTCTTCCTCCTCCATATGCTCCATAGATTGATTCTTTTATGTATTAACCTTTTGGTTGATCAACTTGGATCTTTCCTTTGGGAATTTGGATTTACAAGTTGATCTCATATTTCCCCCATTCATTTTGACATGCTCCTTATTCTATCCTATTCACATATCATTTCATTACTTGGTGATCTCTAATCACTGTTTCTTCAGTTCATTCAGATATTCAATCAGTTGTAGTTCATCATCCCCATCCTTGGGAATCAACTTGATCATTCCACTATTTAAGGAATTACTAAGGGAGCCAAAGGTAAGGGCCTCAATGTAGATCTCTAACAATTCTTTACAGACCCAACTAAGGTTAGCTTTGTAGAATTCAACCGGTAGGCCATCAAGGCCCGAAGCCTTGTCATCTTTAAGGGATTTGATAGCCTTTTCAATTTCCTCTATAGATATGACTTTACTGAGGAGGGATGAGTCATCCTCTAAGATCCTACAGTGAATAATATTTTTGCAATTGTTTCTCAAGGTCTTGGCCTCCTTAGAGTCTCCTAAGGAGAAGGGATTTTTATAAAAGAGGGAGAAAGCTTCTTTTATATTATCTATATCAATAACTTCTTTATTATTCACAATCACTCTGTCAATGGTCTCATTAGTCTGCTTTTGTTTAAGCAAGTTAAAGAAGAATTTAGAACACCTATCACCAAATTCAAGCCAATGGACACGGGATCTGATCATTCCCCCCTGATTTTGACATGTTGGTGTTTTCTAAGAGAATCCATGGCACAAGCCACTGTGTGTGTGAAAATTGTACCTAATCTGTAGACACAACACTCAGTAAAACATTAGAGGTTAGCTATAATCAAAATCATGCAAAATTGAAATCTAATCTAACCAAGTGATTTACTGCCTTCTAGTAGGTGCGAGATTAATGTTCTCAGATTGCTATCGAGATCAGTGACCTAGATGACACCTAAATGAAGGATTTGAATGTAATTGATCTAGATATGAATTGAATGCAATTATTCTAATTTTTTTTTCGGTATTTTCTATGCAATAATAATGAAAAACTTGATATGAATCTATGCTAGATGAAATTGATATGCTATGAATGCTATTGAAAATTGATATGCAATGCTAATCTAACAATGATATGCAATATGAATGCAAAAATAAGATTGATCTCACAAAGATGTCGATTCGCAAGAGCTTTGATTCTTCAATTCCAATTCTCCAGCATAAGTTTGCACAATTATGAGATCCTATGGATGCAAATTTTAGAGATGAATTATGAAGAGCTGAGCCTTATTTTTATAGAAATCTAGGGCTTTGGAGGTGCATGGGAAAAAAAGCCATAAATCACTCAAATAACTCAAGTTGATTTTTGAGTTATTTTTAAATAAAAGATAATTAACTCACAAAAACATGCAAAAGCTAAGTTTTAACTCAAAATAGAGTTTAGCTTTAATTGATAATTGATAGTTGTCTGCTTTTATGATTGTGCATGTTTTATTTATGAATTAATTTAATAATAAAGTGATTTATTTCTAACTTAACTGCTTTTAAAAATAAAACAATTGATTTATGGGTTAATCAATTATTTAATCAAATTTTTATTAAAAACTATATTATTAAATAATGACAACTTGCTTTAATTAATTAAATAAAAATTTAATCAATTATTCATAGGATATTTGGATTTATTGTCAAAATTAAATAATACAATTAATAATAGATAGAATTAAATTTAATTACACAATTAAGTGGCAAGATATTAAATCTAATTAATTAAATATGAAAATATTTAATTAATCAAATTTTAGGATAAATGTGATTTATTGCCAAATAATTATAAAATTAAAGATAATTATGATGATTAGGAATATTACTAGGAATATTCCCTGATGTAGAATTTAAGATAATCAATTATGATTCGATGATGTTTAGATGTGCCTTAGATTAGGACTTTGATGTCGATTTCATTCGATATGTAGATGTAGGAGATTAATGAACTTATAGCCCATTTTTGGGGTATTACATTTTGCCCCTCTTTGAATTACTGTGCGAAGCGCAGTGGTTCAAAGATAGTCTGTGTTTGATAAAGATATGAAACTGATGTTTGAAATTGATAATTGATATGAGACAGAAGCTGATTGATATTGATTTGATATGAAGATAATAGGTCCTGAATGACCAAAGATAATGTTCACTATAACAGCAAATGAACCGATGATTGCGAAAAAGTGTCAAAACGCCTGATTCCAAACCTTAGGATTGCAAAGAAGTGAGTGACCCGTTCTAGACTCGATTGTCTTAGTAGAACTAGCAGGTATCACATTCTAACCCTTCAGTTGCCGAAGAACCAAGGAAAGAACACTATGATCCGATGGTTGCAAAAACTGATACAGATTACAAGATTAGGAGAATACCAGATTGATATGGATCTTGATGAATCTGATATGCCCCAAGTGATGATAGATTTGCCCCGAGTGATGAGGTCTTTTGATGAATCAGTAACTAGACGTGATTGTTTGTCTTGATCACTAATGAAAGATATTGATAGACTTGATCGATAGAATTTTGATTTACAGACTTTGAATTGATGTGCAATACCATGCCCCCTTCGGGATTAAAATTGAAATCTAACAAGAAAAGTCAACGTTGAGAGCTCATAAACATGTTGATTGATGGTAAAAGTGGTTATACACATTCAAGAGTGCATTCTGCATCGTTTAGAGGTCATGGAGACCAAGGTTGACTAGGTTTGACCATGAGTTGACCATGATTGACCAAGTTGAAATTTTGATAGTTTGATGTTAGATAATCAGTTAAGTTGAATACTGGATTTCTATGATGATTGAAGGTCGAATATGCAAGTAGTTAATAATATGAATGATCTCAGATTTTGATTTTGATCCCGAAAAAGGATTCTACTTGCTATTTCATTGGAGGAACCTTCATGTGAGATTCAGCTCTTGTTAGATTTGAAGATGTGAGTGGTGAATTGTTTAAGCATTGAAGTTCGTTTAGCCATTGTGAGATCATGCAAACATGCAAAATGCAAAGAGACATGCAAAATGAAATGCAACCTAAGACCTAGGACCTAGTCACTGATCATGTGTCGATTTGTTATCATCATTGAACTTTTAGGTAACCGGATAAATCAATACAATGCCCACTAGCCATGAAACTATAGACATATGAATATCAATTTGTATGCGCAAGAATCAATACAACACCCAATGGTTATACGACCATGGACATATGAATATTGATTTGTTTTCGGAATGTTGGATTAGATATAAGCACCAAGGCACAAACGCCAGGATGACCTGAATATCTTGTCCATTTTGATATAGCAATTTGTATAAGCATCAAAACATGAACGTCGTGATGACCTGAATACGCCTTGCATTGCAAACACATCAAAGAGTCAAGAGATCATTCTAAATCCAATGTGAATTACCTGTAGTGACCCTTTATCGTTCACATCCTTAGACAAGATCGCGTTCCACAGTAGGAGAAAGAACTTACTCAAAAAGACAATAGTTAGATCAAACTTCCTTGAATTGTCTGGGTATCAATGGTTGAGGTACGCATGGCCATCCAATTCGAGATAGAGGCTCTTATAGTCAGACACCATTTCAATCTGGAATTTTCAAAGTTGTTATATTTTCACATACAAGCAGAAGACAAAGAAAAGATTATGCCCCTAGTCATCACTCTCTAAATCCTGTAAAGGACATCATTGAGAAGCTCGAAGGGACACAATATGCAAAAATCTCAATGTGAATCAGTAAGCATACAAGGAGATAAAAGCATGAAATGCACAGATTGTTTTCAGTTTTCAGTTTGATGTTTGATTGCATTGTTGTAGATGCAAAATCTTTTCTGGAGACAAGACTGACTGACTGACTCACATGAAGCTTCAAAGGACTCTGACTAGATATGATCCATCTAAGATACATGGGAGACCATAGGATATGACATTGATTGCCCCCAAGTGTTAAACATTGATAGGATACAGACGCTTGAGCTGATTGGTGTACAGACTGACTTATTGAAAATTGGAAATGCAGAAACAAACCGGAAGATATGTAAAAACTAAAGCAAGACTGAAAGCTGGGAAAGACCAAGATTGCACAGATAGATGGAGCATTTGGAACAAGTGGCACCCATTTGTCGGGTTTTCACCATCTTGGCAGAGATTCTATTTTTGCTACCAAGGCACCTATTTCCAGGTTTTCACCAAGGCACTTTTTCTTTTTTTTTCTTTTTTTTTGTATTTTTCATTTTTTCAATTTTTTTGTACTTTTGATATTTTTTGATTTTTTTGTGAATCATCAAGGCGCCTATTGCTAGGTTTTCACCAAGATGTTCATTTTTTCAGGACTTTTTTTTATTTTTATGATTTTTTTAGGACATTTTACCATAGACTGAATGCCTTAGGCGTAGAATTTCTTCAGATGGAGAACGTTGATTGGTTCTCAGAGCTGTTCTCCTTCAGTCGTTGAGAGTTGATAGGCACCAGAGCCAAAAGTAGCAGTGATGACAAAGGGACCCAGCCAGTTGGGTTTGAACTTCCCCTTGCGTTCTCGATGGGATTGATTTTTAAGATTTTCTCTCAACACTAGATCACGAACCTGAAATTCTCTGTGTCTGACTTTCTTGTTGTAACCTCTAGACATTCTTTTCTGATACACTATGAGATGATCATACGCTACTTGTCTGCGCTCATCTAGTAATTCAAGTTCTTGTAACCTAGACACTCTGTAGTCTTCATCAGTGACAAGTCCATGCATTCTGATTCTGAGTGATGGGATTTCAACCTCAATAGGCAGTACCGCTTCAGACCCATAAACTAAAGCGAAAGGTGTAGCCCCTATAGGCATTCTGATACTAGTTATGTATGCCCAGAGAGCTGGATTGATCATGAGATGCCAGTCTCTGCCTATTTTATTCACTGTTCTGTGCAAGATTTTCAAAATATTTTTGTTTGAAGCTTCAGCTTGTCCATTCCCTTGAGGATAGTAGATAGATGACCAATGTTGAGTAATCTTGAATTTGGCACATAAGTCATCTAGGTCCTTGTTTTTGAATTGTCCCCCATTGTATGTGACTATGGAATGAGGGATCCCATATCTGCAAATGATGTAGTTCAGGATGAACATAGAGATCTGTTTCCCTGTTGCTTGTGTTAGAGGAACTGCTTCTACCCATTTTGTAAAATAATATGTAGCTGTGATTATATGGGTATGTCCATTAGAAGAGTGCGGATGGATAGCACCTATGAGATCAAATGCCCATTGTTGAAAAGGCCATTGTGTAGTAAAGGGAATTAAATCTCTCCCTGGAGCATGAATCAAGTTGCCATGTACTTGACACTGTTGACAGTTTTTAGCAAATTTAATAGCCTCTTTCTCCATTTCAGGCCAATAGTACCTAGCCCTAATAAGTTTTTGAGCTAACGTTAAACCATTCGAGTGTGACCCACATACACCCTTGTGGACTTCCTCTAATGCATGTTGAGACTCTTCCCGTTCTAAACATCTAAGCAGTGTACCATCTAGACCTCGTTTGTACAGGTCATTACCAATGATGACATATCGGGATGCGGATCGGATAAGGTTTCATTTCTCAAAATGGTTAAAGGACTCAAGGATGATTTGGTCGTGGAGATAGGAGAACAGATTTTTGTAGTGAGATGAGTCATAACCTACAACAGTGCAGATCATGCGGGTTTCAGGGGAGTCATATGCAAGATAGGATAGGGCTTCCACCAGGAACTCGTAGCGTAGCTCATGTTCGGGCTAGTGTAAGAGATTAGATAGTGTCACCATTGCATCAACAGCCTTATTCTCCGTTCTGGGTATTTGCTCAAATGTGATAGAGATGAAGTATTTCTTTAAATCATCTACCATTCTCTTGTAAGGAATGAGCTTTTCATCTTTGGTTTGGTACACATCATTGACTTGGTAGATAACCAATTGTGAGTCTCCATGGATGTGCATCTCTGTAACTCTCCACTGTATTGCCATTTTCATACCATTGAGAAGTGCTTCATATTCAGCAATATTGTTTGTGCAAGGAAACTTTAGTTTGAATGCTTTGGGTATCAAGTATCCTTGAGGAGTGATGAACAATATGCCTGCTCCATATCCATTCTATGTGTAGGAGCCATCAAAGAATAACCGCCATTCTCTAGAAGAGAGGTGCATGATAGAGGAATCGGGAAATTCCATTTGCATGGGTGTATTATCAAACAGTGGTGCTTCAGCTAATTGATCAGCAATGACCTATCCTTTGATAGCTTTTCTTTCAACATATTCAATGTCAAATTCGCTCAAGAGCATGACCCATTTAGCTAATCTACCTGTGAGGGCAGCTTTTCTTAGTAGGTACTTCAGTGGATCAATCTTAGCTACCAAATGAGTGGTATGAGCTAACATGTAATGTCTTAGTTTCTATGATGCAAAGATCACAGCTAGACATGCCTTCTCTATCATTGAGTAGTTCTTCTCATAGGTCACTAAGGTTCTGCTGATATAGTAGATGGCTCTTTCCTTCTTGTTCTCATCATGCTGTGCTAGTAATGCCCCCAGTGATGTATCTGTTGCGGAGACATATAATATTAATGGCTTCCCATGAATAGGAGGCATCAATATAGGCGGATTTGATAGATACTTCTTGATATGGTTAAAGTTGTTCTCACATTCTTCATTCCATGCAAAGGTCACACCTTTATGTAATGTTTTTGTAAAAGGCTGTGATATGTCTGCTAGCTGTGATATGAATCTTCTGATAGATTGAACTCTGCCTTGCAACGTCCTCATTTGACTGATATTTGTGGGAGGTTGCATCTCTATTATAGCCTTGACTTTAGCTGGATCAACTTCAATGCCTTTCTTTGAAACTATGTATCCTAAGAGCTTTCCAGAAGTGACACCAAAAGCACACTTCTTAGGATTTAGTCAGAGACTAAACTGTTCCATTCTGTCTAGGATCATGCTCAAGTCCTTTAGATGTTCAGTTCTAATCGTAGATTTTGCTAATGTGTCATCAACATAATCCTCCATTGTTCTATGCATCATATCATGAAAAATAGATGTCATTGCTCTTTGGTATGTAGCTCCCGCATTTTTGAGTCCGAAAGGCATAACATTCCAACAGAAGGTTCCCCACGCACATGTGAATGCAGTTTTCTCTTGGTCTTCTGGAGCAATTTTGATTTGGTTGTATCTAGAAAAGCCATCCATTAAGGAATACATTTCATAGCCCGTAGTCATGTCCACTATCATATCAATGTTAGGTAGTGGAAAGTCATCCTTAGGGCATGCTCTGTTCACATCTCTAAAGTTCGTGCACACTCTGATTGAACCATTTGGTTTTGAAATAGGTACAATGTTAGAGATCCACTCAGCATAGTCTATGACACAGATGAATCTAGCTTTTAGGAGTTTTTCTAGTTCTGCTTTGACTAGGAGCGCAACATGAGGATGCATCTTTCTCAATTTTTGCTTGATTGGTTTTACTCCAGGAGCAATGGATAGATGGTGCATGATAAGATTTGGATCCAACCCTGGCATATCTGAATACTTCCATGCAAAGTTGATCATTTTTTTTGTCAAGAATGTAGTAAATTTCTGTTTCTCTTCTTCTGATAAGGATTGTGCTACATGTACCAATTGTGGTTCCTCTGTTGTACCCAAATTGATGGATTGAGTTGGCTCAATCAGAACTGGAGATCTATCTTGTAAATGACTCGGAAGGACATCAAATATCTCATCCTTAGGTGCCTCAAAGAGGTTTTCACCTTCAGATACGTCTTTTCTTTTTACTTTTGTCAGTTCTGAGACTGCCACAAAGTGGTTTTCACCCTCAGAACTCTTTTTCTTTTTCTTTTTATTTTTTTGACTAAGATATTTGATGTCTGACTCGGTCATGCTAATGCTCGGTTTGCTGATGGAAGTCCTCATAGGCTCGACTGCATTGAGGTAACAAGCAAGGGCATAGTCACTGGAAAAGGTGTAAACACCATGGCTTGGGTTTGTGGAAGTTTGGTCGATAAGATCAGGGCGTTGGATAGTCAAAGTGGGAAAGGCTTGGGATATGGTGTTCACGGATGTGGATATGTCATCATTGGTCCTAACCCAATGCTCAAGTTCAAAGGTGATATTACAGCTCAAAATGTTCAATTTGTGAATAGGCTCAACATCATCATGGGAGTCCTCTTCAGCCATATGTGGATCAGACACGTTAAGTTCATTGTTTCACTCTAGACCTACGTTGGGTTGAGATACATATTGGTGAATAACATCAATATATTTCTCTGTTATAAGCTCATATTCTTCTGGAATGGCACCCCATTCATAGTCATTTGACTCAGCTTCTGATTCAGGATCTCTAGGAAATAGTAGAAAATGTGTGAAATCAGGATGAATACCCCAAGAAGGATTACCCTCAGTCTCTAACTTGAATTCATATTCATGGGAATCAGTGTCAGAATAACTACCCCCTTCTTCTTGATCAGTTTGATTGCCGTCGAGATTAGCTGGTTCTTGTGGTGCAACCATCTCTTGCGTTACAGTAGGTTCTTGTGTTTCTACTACATTAATTCTTTTGATAGGATCATCTTTATCATCAAGAAGATCTTTGATCTCTTTAGGCAAATTTTCATAGGGGATGAGTTTTGAACTATCTGAATCATCATCTAAGGGTTCTGTCTCTTCTTTCTTGAGAAGGGGTTCTCCTGGTGCAATTTGTTCTATGACATGAGAACAACCACCTTTGAGATGATAGGGTTTCTTCTTAAAGCCTAAGCCACCAGTATCTTTGTTGGCTCTACCAATATGTGAAATGTGAAATCCCATCTTGGCTATCAATTTGTTCCCTGGACCATAGGAATTAGAAGAGATTGTAGGTGCTATAGATTCACTAGGTTGAACAATTTTAGATTCAGAATCCTCTTTGTATCACCATGCCAGCACAGCTTCATCCTCTTCAAATTCTTGTTTGGATACTTGCTCCGCCACAAAATTTCTTTTGTATGCTTCCATAGGTTCCTTAGGTTCTGATTTAGACTGCTTCAAGGTTTGGCCATATGACTTAGGGGAGATTGGGAGAGATGTCAGAGACAAGACTGGCTCTATAGTGTATTCTCCCATCCCATTTTCTTTGATATTGATCTCTTTAGCAATGTTGTCCATCTTAGATGTGGAAGCAACATTTAGCTGCTTGATGGAAGATTCTCCGTTATTGGGAACAAGCTTATCAGCACTTTCCTTCAATGTATTGCAAGTTGTACTCAGATCTGCTGGGATAGTAACCTCCACTCCTTCATAGGGAAATTTCAAGCATTGATGGTACGTAGAAGGAATGGCTTGCATTTCATGGATCCAGGGTCTCCCTAGAAGGATATTGTAAGCCAATGGTAGATCAAGCACCTGACATGTGGTATCTTTGATGACCAGACCCACTCGGATGGGTAAGACAATGGTGCCTTTAGAAGCTCTTTCTTGTTCATCATAGGCTTTTATGGTGATCTTCTTTCGAGGATCAATAGCCATCTCTGAGAATCCCAACTGTGTGATTAAGTTGTAAGAACAAATGTTGAGGCCTGCGCCCCCATCTATCAACACACGTTTGACTCGACGGTTTTGGATCAAGACTTCTATGTGTAAGGGTTGATTATGTGGGTGACTCAAAGAGTTGTCATCTTCCTCTGAAAAGGAGATATATTGCGGAGACGTTAGATGACCAACCATAGTCTGGAACCTGTCTGGATCTAGATCCTCATGAACATTAGAGTCGAGTAAAGCTTTGTCTAGGATATCTCTGTGAGCTGGAGATATTCGAAGTAACTCAAACATAGAGATTTTGGCATTGGTATGCTGGAGTTGTTGGACGATGTTGTAAGATGTAGGTCTTGTATCCTTTGGATTGGAAGATTTCGGGGTAGCCTTCTGTTTAGAAGCAGATGTGAGATTGAAAGGTATCTTAGGGACATTAGATGAACTTGGTGTTTGTCCTTTCAGATGAGCCTGAGCTTGTGATCTGGTAACCGCATTAGCTGAGGAATGATTTCTATCTCTTCGTACAATCGTGATGACATTGCAGCTCTCAGAGAGACATGGTTCAACCATATTGATGACGGCATTGTTTCCAGGGTAGGCATAGTTAACTTTTTCCCCCATGTTAGGCTGAGAAGTGGAAACTCCCTTGCCATGTTGTGGAAATGGTTCTGTAAATGTTGTGTGATCATTATTGCTAGTAGGATTATTGATCGTGATGTCCCCTTGATCTAGCAAGTCTTGAATGGTATGGTTCAAGTGGAAGCATCCATTAGTTTTGTGGCCTTTAGTCCGATGGAAAGCACATAATTCATTATCTTTCCACCAATATGGTTTTGGATCTGGATTAGGGTTTCGAATTGGTGGTAAAGAGATCATGTTAGCAGCTATCAGGGTTCTCAGGGTAGATTCCAAAGATTCTCCCGAGGGAGTAAACTTTCATTTATTATCCCATCATTTGAATGGCTTCTTTGGAGATGGTTCAACAGATTTTTGCTCTGAAGCTTCAATGGCTTTGGTGGCAAGGGTGAGATTGTAGGCCGGTGCCTTTGATGGGGTGCGGATAGTGTCAAAAACACCATCAGAGATGATACCTTTGTTTCTATTCCAGCTCTTGTTTTTATCTTTTGAGCTAGATCCAGATTCAGACTTGTCCTTTTGAAGTGTGATTTCTCCTTTCTTGACAAGTACTTTCTCAATCTTGATTGCATTATCCACCATTTTATCAAAAGATACATGATCTTGCATTTGTAATGGATAGTTGAGCTCTGGAACAAGGTTATTGATAAAGATTTCAAGTTTCTCCATTTCGGGAATTGGTCTAGCATATAGAGAAAATTTCTTTCGCCACCTCTTGAGAAAAGTTAGGAATGATTCCCCTAGATATTGCTTGAGGTTACAGATATCGATCATGGTAATCGGATGTTGAATATTGTAGGAATATTGTTGATAAAACAATTTAATCAATTCCTCAAAAATTTTGATTGTAGAAGGTAATCTCGAAAACCATTGAATGGATGCTCCTCCCAAGGATCTAGGAAAAAGACGCATCAGATAGGTCGGTTCATGCATGAATTCTATGGAGTGCATACAGAACTCTCTGACATGATCTTGAGGATCAGAGTGTCCATCATATTTGTCATACTTTGGCATCTCCACTCTTTTTGGGAATGGAGGCATATACAAGTCTTTGTCAAAAGGGAAAGGACAAAGAGCCTCCATGGAGAATTCCTTGGGTTCCTTCTCTTTCTCAATTTTATTCATTTTGACCTGCATAGCGTGCAGCTGGTTCATTATGGCCGTCATCAGAGTTTCTTCCTCATGCGTGATGATATCTTCGACATTAAAGTGAGGAGGAAGTTTAGCTCCTTCCTGGGCTAATTGCAAAAAGTATGCCTCTCTATCCACTTTCAAGAAATGCCTCATCATTCTCTTGAATTCATCATCATTCTGACATCGATGGATTTCAGAGGGTGTAGGTTCTTGGTCAACATTATGTTGAGAATGGGGTCCTTGGGATCCTCCTCCTAGAGAACCGTGGTTTGTCCCTGCTTGAGACATGATAGGATTTTTTGGGCTCCCTGGAACAGATTGAGGAGGAGTTTGCTGATTACCTCTGTGAGTTGATAAAGGAGGTATGTAACCAGTTTTCAATCGAAAGTTACCGAGACCGTCGTCTTCGTAGATACCTGACTTGATGAGTTGTTCAAGAGTTGGACCTGGGGTATTGGTCAAGAGTAAGTTCTGAGATGTTTCTTCTGATTTCTTGTCTGAAGAAGCTCTGGTCTCCACCATTAACTTTGAAAGAAACAGAAGAAAAGGACGAAGACAATTGAAGAACAATTTGATTCAAAAAAATTGGATGACGCAACCTTGTCAAGATTATGATAGTTTTGAAGATCTGATGAGACGTGGGTGAAGGATACTGTGCCCTAGATGTATGGGATAGATCACCCAAAAGATAGCGGACACGAGTTTCCAACACTTAGTCTATTTTTGAAGATTGATTGAAGATTGATAGTTATGACAAGGTTTTGACACGAGATAAAAAGGACTCAAATTGATCAAACAGAAGGCTAGATCGGATTCAAAAGATCAATCTTGGAAAATGGTAGAATGCTCAATAGCTACTGCTCTGTTCCTGACACAATGGTATTTTTGACAGATTCTGGAACTAGGCTGGAAACATTGGATATCTTGCAATTTGACAATTTCTGACAACTCTCTCAAATTTTTCCAAATGACACTCTGCAGAATCGTACGACACTGGGTAGTCTATGAAACGACAGTTGCTAAACTCGTACGACAATTGGGTAGCAATGAAATGACAGTTGACAAAACTCGTACGACAGTTGCTAACAGGGTTTTGACTTTCTTGAATTTGCTGGTTTGAAAACTCGTACGACACTGGGTTCTCAATCATACGACAGATGGGCAATACTAAAATGACACTTAAAAAAAACTCGTACGACTTTTGACTTCCTGAAATGACTTTTGACTCCAGAAAAGATTTTACGTCAATTTTTGCAAAATTTAAGGTTTTCAATTTTGGATTGTTTGCAAATTGTACTATCCAGAGTTTGAAGGTTATACCAGATTTGATCATTTTTAATAGCCAAGTAGATAAACAAGCATGCAGAACAACAAGCAAGTGAGTCCAAGCACGTCTGAAAACAATGAACAAGGGCAAAAGCAACCTTGCGCATGAACAATCAAGTGACCAAATTGTGCTAATCCCTGAGAGTACTAATTGTGTATGTTCTGAAAAGTTTTGCAATAACACACATATACCTGAGAATGAAAAATTGGCCTCTCTAGGGTTTTTAGTAATGGTTTGACTCTGCAACTTTTATGATTCAAAGGGGTGAACTCCAATCCCGGTGCACTAGGGTTTTGACATAGTCCGAGAACTTAATCTTCAAGAGCTGCTAGGGAGATCTGACAACCCAACAATGAACCATACCCGTGGAGATTTCTTCCACAAGGACATTTATATAGCGGCTGTCACTACCATGGTGAAAATGGCTATTACTGCTTGAGGTTCTGTCAACGCAGTTTGCCCTGTGAAGGGATTGTCCGCTACAATTAACCCTCTCTAAAGGTGACTCATGAATTTATACCACAAGGGGACTTGGCTCTAGATCCAAGGTTTTTGACACCTTTTCACTTTTAACCCAAACAAAGCAAGAAGATTTATCCGACACGCTAAGACAAAGTTTTGTTCCACCAAGGTCTGTGATATCAACTCCACGTGATCTATCAACCTCTCCGGGGAGAGAATGTATCAATCAATAAGAGAAGATGCACTAACCAATTTTGATTCACCAAAGCTCGTGATATCAACCCCACGTGATCTATCAACCTCTCCGAAGAGAGAATGTGTCGATCAATAAGAGAAGACGCACTAACTAAGCTAAATGTGAAATGCACTAAGTATCATCCCTACCTACAAGGATTCTGTCGTCAAGAAAGATTTCTCTAGGAATCCAATCTCTCAAAAATCACAAATAGTGTTCATAGGGCCTAATTGCTATGTGAGCACAGATATATTCCTGAAAGCAAATCTACCAAAAGCATCCAAAAAGTAGAAAGAGGAACACTTAACGCTTAAAGCGAATATGAGATGAGTCCACAAGATGGAACACTTAACACCTCACACAAGCTGAAAACAAGTCCCCAACTTAGAAAACAAGTGAGTTCCTAAAAGCACAAAAGGGTTGCCAAGTGGAACACTTAACGCTTATGTCCTGTTGACCCCTCCCCTTTATGGCGCTGAGATTGCAACCACGGGGTGGAAATAAGGGGCCGGTGGATTAGCGAGTCCAATAACCCAAGATAGCAATCAAGATCAATCACAAGTATTCTAAGACTACTTAATGAATCCTTAAGGGATCACAACCTAGTATCAAATTATGCAAGTGTGTAGAAATAGATCAAAAGCATGAAAAGTTACACACAAGCTTGACACGTGAGAGATTTATTTTAAGTCCAAATCGAAATGTTTTCAGAACAAGGAGAATACTTTGTGATCCTCGCAACGCGCTTAGTAGATTTTACCTGATATTTAGCAATTTTTGTTGAGCTTTACTATGCAAGCAAGCTACGAACTCTCCAACAAGCCAACAAGCAAACAAGATATGCAAGGTATATTCAACTTATGAAAACCCTAGGGTTAGATCTAAAAATCAATTGTTAGGAGCAATAATAACCAGAAATTAATCCAAATGACAACTCATATCATGCATTGAATCATATGAAAAATAAGTGCATACCCATCACAAAATTTTAATTTTTTTGCACTACATTTGACCTAGTCAACAAGATCTAGTTTTTTTGATATGATTTTGATCACAAAAATAGAAATTCAAAATAGAGACCCCTAATAAAAAATAGAGAGCTTTCCAAAAATACAAAAATTTTAGAAAAATCTCTTCATTTGTGCCCTAGAGACCCGTTTTATCAAAATAGACCAGTTTTTGTAAATTGACTATTTGAGCTATTATATCATATCCAAATTTAAAACACAAAGAATGGACCCCCTGTATAATTTGAAGAGCTTTTTGAAAATATAAAAATTTCTAAAAAATATTCTGATTTGCGCCAAAAATTAATTTTTTATGAAAAAAAAAAAAAAATTATTAAAAATTCAAAACATTTTAAAAAATTCAAAATTTTTTATCGAAGCTTCCCCGATATGTTACCAACCTGCAAAAAACATTTCAGACCAAAAATCCAAGCCGTTTGGGAGATAAAATTAAATCTTTGAAACTTTAGGGTTTTAGCTCCAAGAATCAAAATCAGCATGCAAAGGTGGGTTGCCCCACGGTGGGCACCAGAAATGTGTGTGTGAAAATTGTACCTGATCTGTAGACACAACACTCAGTAAAACATTAGAGGTTAGCTATAATCAAAATCATGCAAAATTAAAATCTAATCTAACCAAGCGATTTACTGTCTTCTAGTAGGTGCAAGATTAATGTTCTCAGATTGTTATCGAGATCAGTGACCTAGATGACACCTAAATGAAGGATTTGAATGTAATTGATCTAGATATGAATTGAATGCAATTATTCTATTTTTTTTTCGGTATTTTCTATGCAATAATAATGAAAAACTTGATATGAATCTATGCTAGATGAAATTGATATGCTATGAATGCTATTGAAAATTGATATGCAATGCTAATCTAACAATGATATGCAATATGAATACAAAAATAAGATTGATCTCACAAAGATGTCGATTCGCAAGAGCTTTGATTCTTCAATTCCAATTCTCCAGCATAAGTTTGCACAATTATGAGATCCTGTGGATGCAAATTTGAGAGATGAATTATGAAGAGTTGAGCCTTATTTTTATAGAAATCTAGGGCTTTGGAGGTGCATGGGAAAAAAAGCCATAAATCACTCAAATAACTCAGGTTGATTTTTGAGTTATTTTTAAATAAAGGATAATTAACTCACAAAAACATGCAAAAGCTAAGTTTTAACTCAAAATAGAGTTTAGTTTTAATTGATAATTGATAGTTGTCTACTTTTATGATTGTGCATGTTTTATTTATGAATTAATTTAATAATAAAGTGATTTATTTCCAACTTAACTGCTTTTAAAAATAAAACAATTGATTTATGGGTTAATCAATTATTTAATCAAATTTTTATTAAAAACTATATTATTAAATAATGACAACTTGCTTTAATTAATTAAATAAAAATTTAATCAATTATTCATAGGATATTTGGATTTATTGTCAAAATTAAATAATACAATTAATAATAGATAGAATTAAATTTAATTACACAATTAAGTGGCAAGATATTAAATCTAATTAATTAAATATGAAAATATTTAATTAATCAAATTTTAGGATAAATGTGATTTATTGCCAAATAATTATAAAATTAAAGATAATTATGATGATTAGGAATATTACTAGGAATATTCCCCGATGTAGAATTTAAGATAATCAATTATGATTCGATGATGTTTAGATGTGCCTTAGATTAGGACTTTGATGTCGATTTCATTCGATATGTAGATGTAGGAGATTAATGAACTTATAGCCCATTTTTGGGGTATTACAGCCACTTGATCAACAAGGTGGCAATCCAAGGGGTTAAGTTGGATATTGGTTTCAGCATATTGAAGTTTTTGAGAGAGAGCTTTTTCCATGAATCTGTAGTCTTTAGCTCTCTTTTGACCGATGGTTTGTAATAGATTCTTCCAAGAGGACACATTATTATTCCATTTTTTGATGTCACTAGATGGATTTTTATCTTTTTTGTTTAAGATTCTTATAAGATTAATAGCAGCTAGGACATCAAGGTCCTTCAGGAGATTAGTACTGAGAATGAATTTATTGTTATTTTTGGTCTTGACAAGGGTAATGGAATTGTTAATCCTTATTCGGGATGAAATAGGGTGGTGGTCTAATAGGGTCATGGGGCTAACACTAACATTATTGCCTTAGGTGTTAGGGAGGAAGGAAAAACATGTTTTATTAGCATAGAAGGGGTCCAGTCTGGAGTATATCTTGTTGGAGCCTTGTTGATAGTTACACCACGTAAACCAAATTCTAGGGGTCATAATTCTATTACTAGCAAGGGGATCAAACAAATTTTTGTTAAATTTCATTCTATCACATTGTAATTTCTATGGCCCTCGCCATTCAGCAGGAAGGCCACCATATTTTTCTTCCTGATCCTCAATCATATTGAAGTCTCCTCCAAAGAACCAAGGAATTTTAGGAAGATTGGCAAGCAAGGTCCATAGAGAAGTTCATTCTTTATAATCATTAGGAGCATATATAGAACAGATACCAATGAGCATGCCATTGATGTTAATATTGACCCAAGCATCCCTATTGTAGGGGGAGATGCCTTTATTAGTGATGAAGTTACTCCACTTGTGATTAACTAGCAATCCAACCCCACTACAGCCTCTAGGATGATTTGAAAAATATATATAGCATCTTTCCATATGAAGTCAAGGTTCACCTCAAGGGTAAAGCCAGAGGCTTTAAGCTCTTTCATCATAAAGAAGTCAATATCCTTATTGGAGTTCAAATAATTCTTAACAATGTGCTTTCTGTCTGGGGATTCCAGACCTTTAATATTCCAAGAAATATAATTCATGTGGAAACAAAGGTAGGGGGAGAGCATTCAACAACCTTATTGTTGCAAGAGGAATCTATGGGTTCAAAGGGGGAACCATAATTCTTTTTATTCATGGGTCCTTTATTCTTGGAGCCCAGAGGCCTTCCTCTCCTTTTGGGCTTAGTCGATCCATCCTTGAAGATACCATCCTCTTCCTCTGACTCATTCTCATGTTGAGAACAAATAATATCCAAGTCCAGAGGGTGGCTAGAATTGTTGGGGGATCTATCTATGTCTGTCAAAGGTTTTTCCAGAGGATAGGAGCATAATTTACTACTATTAGGGTATGCAGTACTGATCTCAATAACACAGTCCTCTTCGAGCTCTTTAAAGATTTTTGATGGATTTCCACTGGGAATATTGTCAGAAGAGGCATTTCCTGAGGTAGAATAATTGAGGAGATGTTTAGGTTTAAACAAGGAGTGGATGATTCAAGATCACATTTTCCATTTTTGGGAGTAGCCACAACATTTTCAATTATGGGGGCTAGAGGAGTATTCATATCAAGGTTGGAGGAAAGTGTGGTAATGGCATCAGGGGAAAGTCTGGAGGAGGAGTCAGCCCTAATTTTCTCCAAAGAAAGTTGTTGGGTATTTTGTCTTCTTCGTTTAGCAGGCTTTCGGGCAACAGTCTGGAAGTCATCCTAATGATCCAAATCCATCTGGCTAGGACCAGAAACAATGTCATGGGCAAGAGGAGGGGGAGGGGGTTTCTCAATTATGGGTATAGGGGTGGGGAGAGTAGATTCCATGGGGAGATTCTTAGCAGTGTTTGAGGTATCAATTGGGGGAATATCATGGGTAGCAGGTTTACCGGTAGGGTTAGAGGATTTTGTTTCCTTAATAATAGGGAAATCCTTTCTGATATGTCCCTCCTTTTTATAGAGGAAGCAAGCATTAAGGCCCTTGAGTATCTCAACTTGACAGGAGTAGGTTTCACCCATAATATTAATATCTAAAGAGGTTGGAATGTCGATACCAAGTTTGATCAAAATAAGAATTCTAGCATCCATATGAGGGACAAGACGATCTAAATCGTCCATTTTGATAACCTTTCCCATAGGTTCAATAATATGGGGGAGGAAATGCCATAAGAATGGAAAAATGTTTTTTAGCTTAGAATCCATATAGGGGAGGAAAGGGCCAATATTTCTTCATGAATGGCTTCAAACGTCCATCCTAGGGCACAAAATGAGGTGTTGTCAACTATCTAGTACTGCCACTTGAGCACTGCAGCCTGAGTTTCAAGATTGTTGAAGAAAATAACAAAAAGCCCTTTTTGAATTTGTCTACAGAAAGAGATATGACATCCTAGCTTAAGATTACAAAAATTATAGAACTAGTCATCCATGAATTTTTTGGCAGGACGCTTATCAACTTCTACAACCACAAAGAAGATAACAGAGTTCTTAAGCCTATTCTTTTCATTAATCATAACTTCATTTGGCGAAATGGAGATAGTTAGCGGAGCGGTTCCAAAGTTCATACATGCATTGGTTGTGTTTTCATTACCACCGATGAGGTCAAATTTTTCATTTGCAGCCACCAAGGGAGCAACATTTGAAACAGCTTCAGTAAAGGATTTGATTTTTTGGGAAGGAGGAATGGAGGTACTTTTAGCTTGTGGAGCTGGCGTAGTAAATAAGCCACTTGATTCAGGTTCCATAGGAGCCGAGGTACGGCTGAGGTCGGTGGGCTGGGGTTTACAATGCAAGAGAAATGTAATAGTTAACTAAGGGTTTAGAGATAGCAAACTAGACATGAGGAGGGAGATCTTCCTCAATTGCCACCTCAGCACGTCGGTCAAGTTGACAACGCACTCGCAACTGAATGCAGGTTAGTTTGCATTAAAATGCAAGTCACTTCCCCAACTCAATAATTTTTTTTCCATTAACAAGATTTTGATATTTAATAACTAGCACTTATGAGATATGCAAGGAGATAATTGAGGATTAAGTGCTAGATTTTTATAATGTGGTATGTATCACCGGTTGTTACCATAAAGTATGTCCCATTAAAAGGTATTCTTATTAGAAGACTTCATAATGATAAAATATAGATTTTTCATATTTTTTCTTATTGATTATATTTAAGTATATATATTTTAAAAAATAAAACAGATATATGAGTTTTTAAAGTCTGATGACCAAATAAAGCACAAATAAAACAAACCAAAGGATATTATTTGGGTAGTTATATTATGTGACACAAGTTTTCCGACAGAAATGTCTATCAACTAATTATTTTTGCAAGCCCATAATTAAAAGTCTATCTCCTAATTATTTTTGCATGATTTAACTTATTTTATTTGACTATTTAAATTATATTTACACTAAAAATTACTCCAATTATCTTATCGTCTATAAAAATATTTTTTATATAATTATAATTAATTTAAATTATATAAAATATTATATGATAAAAGGAAAAAAGAGAACATGAATAATTTGAGTGATATATATATATATATATATATATATATATAGGTTTTAACTATGTTTAATATTTTTTATTTATTATAAAATTATAAAAATAATTTTTTAATCAACAATTAAAATTACATGTCATTTTTTACATATCATTTTTCTTTCAAGATAGATATTTTGATTTCTTAAGTGGATGCATAATTGATTTGAATAATTGGTTTGAAGTTGTCATTTCTCCATTTAAATCTTTCCTAAAAAAAATCTTTCATTTGCTGTATAGCCTATCAATTGACATCACCTTTGTAAAAAGTAGAAAAAAATATGTCTTAATTATTTATAAACATAATAAGTTAATTATTTTTTAGTAATTATTATTATTAGATTAATTTTGATAGATATTTTGACCTTACATAATGCATAATTGATTTGAAGTCATCACTTCTTCATTGAGATCTTTATTGGACAAACAACATCATTTTCTAAATAGCTTCTAATTGATCTTATGTATTTCACCATTGTATATAAAAAAATATCAAAATTGTCTATAGTTGATCTTCAACACCTCTTCTCCTTACCCATTGCACACCAAGATGTAATTGCTAGTTAAATAGTTTTGTTTTAGCCATAATTTTCTTTACTATTTTTTACATCGACCCATGTTTCATAAATAGTAATTCAAAATAACACATCTCTTATGAGAATGAACAATTTTTTTAACAATCATAAAAAAAACATCTCATTTGTAAAATCTTAAATAAATATTGTACCGTATGAATCATTATTATAAAAAGTTACCAATTAGGTACTTATAATTCTACATTTTTACAATCAACCAAATTAGTGCTCATACTAAATTTCACCCAACAAACACCATTCTCATTAAGTATATTTTGTGTGTCAAATAACAAAGTTTTATCATATTGCAATTAATTTAACACTGGTCAGTTATTTTCCTTATAAAATCAATTCGTGCTGTATGCATACCTAACCTCGGCTCAGAATGAAAAAATCTATGAGGGTTATTGTACGGAGACAAAAGGTTGGTGGGCATGCTAAATTCTTCCATTGAAAGGCCATTTACTATTCAACTGACCAACATTTTCTGTGTGGACGGCCGTAAAAAGGACTCTATGCAGACAAACAGGGGGTGGGAAAGTCTTCAATGTACCCTGCCCCCATAAACTTGCTCCCACAGATCTATATATTGTCCTCTTCCTGCACAGAAATCGCTGCAGATCAGCAAAAATGGCAGCAAATTCAGCCTTCAAGTCGTTCAGTAATTCATGTTTTCATGAGACTGTAGTCTTTCTTGCAAATTCAATCTACCAAATTTTCAGACGATTTGTAATATGGATCGTTTCTGCGGGCTCTGTTCCACAGCATGTTGCCATCATAATGGACGGCAACAGGAGATACGCAACGAAAAGAAATGTGAAGAAATTGAAGGGGCACGAATTTGGGTATAACAGTCTGATGCATACCCTGAGGGACTGTTATGAATTGGGGATAAAATTTGTGAGTGTTTATGCTTTCAGTATTGAGAATTTCAGGCGCTCAAAGGAGGAAGTCGAGACTCTCATGAATTTGATGCAGGAGAAGCTGGAGTTGCTCGTTGAAAAGGAGAGCATGGTTAACAAGTATGGAATTAGGGTTCAACTTATAGGAGATTTGAGCCTTTTTCCTCAGAATGTGAGAGATTCTGCAGAAAGAGCCATGGATTTCTCTAGAAATAATGATAAGGCCGTTCTGAATATCTGTGCACCTTATACTGGCACACAGGAGATTGTTCAGGCTGTTGAAGGGGTTATTAATGGCGGGGGTCTGGATGAAAAGGAGATTAGGGCAGAGGGTATAGAAAGGCATCTGTATACTTCTGATTGTCCAGAGCCAGAGCTTTTGATTAGGACTTCTGGGGAGACCAGGCTTAGCAATTTTTTCCTCTGGCAGACTTCATTTTCTTTGCTCTATGTTATTCCAGCTCTGTGGCCTGAGTTTTCCTTCAGGCATCTCATCAGGGCTGTTTTGGAGTATCAGAGAGCTTACCCATTTCTGCAGAAGCAGAAAGATCAACTGTCAAAGCTTGTTTCTCATCAGCAACAGGACTAATTGCATTAGGCTTAGCTTTGAATTAGTTGTTTTGTAACCAGATCCGGTAACTTACCTTGTTGAAAAATTGCAGTCAAATGCATTTTTCTCTGAATAATTATGGTTTTTTTAAAAGCTTTAACTGCTCTCCTTTTTGGTAGAGGTTGTTTCTGGATTTTTTTTGTATGTTTTTGATCGACATATGGGATCACATTCCTTAATCTATTCAAAATGGACTGAGGAAAATTTATATCGATTCATTTCAGTAATTTTAATTTAGAGAAATTAAAGATTATAGTATGACAACAAGGTTTTCAAAAGGTTTAACACCAAGGAAGATACACGAACAACCAGCCAAAAAAATTACAGTAGAGCAAACAAAAAGATTGCTAAGCAGGACAGCAATAGAAACTGCTGAACACAGCAGAACAAATCTAACTATTAAGAACAATTGTTACAGATAGATTGTATCGGAGTCAATAGACCGCTGGTTTTTTTACCTTAGTCAATGTACTGACTTTTGCTTGAGGGACCCTGTATGTACTTGCATAACAGGTGGTGGGTTCTTAAAGTTAGATTCAATATTTTTTAGAGCACATTCTTTGTAGGGTTTACATATGTTTTGACATGTCTAGTTACAGAATGAATGGAATGGCCCACTTCGAGTATTAATATCTCTTAACCCTGTGTCGTCAAGCAGTTCCAATTGGTGATCATGCTCACCTATCAGAAGTTAGTGTATGTTTCAATTTGCATGGCTTAAGGAGGTAATTTGATGAGTTTTCAAAGCTATTTTCGGAGTCTAGTTGGCATTTTTTGGGATCAGGTTGTAGAGGTGTCAGAAGTCAGTTTTAATGGCCATCCATTTAGCAATTTTTTTGCTCCATATGCGTAGAGGGCCATATTCAAACTGTCAAGATAAAAATTTGTTTCTGTTTGAAAAAATTAAGCCTAGCACACAAGGGATGAAGATTTTCAATTCATTTTGATGATTGCTTAAAATATGACATGAAAAATATAGTGTTTTAAATCATTTTTTAAATGATTTAAATAGTATATCTATTAAGGGCAATAAGTTTTGTGTGGGCCCTTCAAAGAAAGGTGAAGCTAAAGTCTTTTTGATGACATGCTTGAATGAGGCAAAGAGATGGCATCTCATCGAATGAAATGATTGCATGAGTTGTTTTCTTTAGCAATTGAGAGAGGCTATCAGAAACAATGTAATGGGTCTTGGGGGTACCTAAATAGTCTATTATCACAATCAATTAAGAAAATAAAGGATTGCAAATCTTGAGATTTGAAAAATGAAAGAGCAACGTTAGTACTAACCTTACAATAGACAAATTTGAGCCTAGATTGTACCCCATTCTAAAATTCAACATTAGTCCTGACTTAACCAAATTATACATCCCTTGTTAGAGAGATCTCAATTTGATAGAAGAAATAATTGGATCCACATAATCAGAAGTTCTAATCAAACAAATATAAAGCACTTTCCCATCACTCATCAAGATCGTCTTAGTCATTTGTGGGCTTTTCAGTTGGTTTGTTTCTTTTCTTAAGGTTAACATGTCTCATGTCTCAATAGAGAACTTGAAATTTGGAATTTGGTTACTGTGATTCAATTCCACGAAATATAATCTTAATAAAAAAGCCAAGTTAGGGGCAATGGGCAAGTGATAGCAATGTTGATTGTCTTGTTAGCCCGATGCAACGATAGGAATAAGAAGATCAAATCCCTCTCTTGAAAGATCTATTAGAATCGCTCTCAAGGTTCTCAATGATTGGGTCACAACTGAGCCTCAACAAACTAGTAAAGGCCTACCTTATTTTTTCACATTGAATCTTCACAAATCTCAAACGTGGTATTGTTAGTATTATAAGGTCCAAGATTACTGAGAGGAGAGGTAAATCAATAATCTACCAATTGTTAATTTCTCATTAACCATTCAATAACATTCATCTAATAATAACATGTGCAGCAGTAAACAATGAAACAAGTGAAACCATCCAAACATGCAACACAAGAACACCAGTATTTTTTCTCATGGAAACCCTTGGTTAGAGGGAAAAATCACGACGGGAAATAGTACCCACAAATCTCAAACTTGGTATTTTCAGTATTATAAGGTCCAAGATTACTAAGAGGGGGGGTAAATCAGTAATCTGCTAATTGTTAATTTCTCATTAACCATTCAATAACATTCATCTAATAATAACATGTGTACCAATAAACAATGAAACAAGTGAAACCATCCAAACATGCAACACGAGAACACCAGTATTTTTTCTCATGGAAACCCTTGGTTAGAGGGAAAAATCACGGCGGAAAATAGTACCCACAAATATTTGCACTCTTCTAAAGTATGCTCTGTTAAAAGGGTTAGCCCTAGTAGGAGCTTTCCAAATGCCTTATTAGGATCAAGAACCTGTTAAGAGTCACTTGGTTAAGGGATTTACCTCTAGCCCTGTTAGAAGTTTTACCCTATTAGGAGTAACCCGGTTAAGGGATTTAGAACTCTAATTAAAGAACCACATGGTTAGAGGATTTCAATTCAAGACCTATTAGGATCTACCTGGTTAAGGGATTTTCTTGGAGAACCTGTTAGGATTCAACAAGTACAATGATATGAGAACAACACTTCTCCTTTGCCAATACAAATCCAATTAAGCTCAAACATTTGCTTCTTGTAGGTAATCTTCACTCTTCACTTGACTGCACCATGAGATCCATGATCTACAACTTCACAATTCATCAATCTGAATATAAATATCTTTTTCACTCATTAGGTCAGCCACCGCCTTAAACAAAATGTATTACGTTTGATTATTTTACACTTCACCCTAGTTTGCCAAAACATATTATCAAACAATAAAGTGCATTTACAAATCCATGTCAGCCTCCAAATGCATTCACACATTGATTTGATAAAAAACAATCAAGCTCCTTGACTTTTCCAACACGCTTTCAAAAACTTGATAAATTTGATCACCTTGGACAATGCAAGATGAACTCATTATTACAAATTAACTCTACCACGTCACCATGACATTTGGAATATGAAAATATTTACCACAACCAACTGCATCATCCTCGGTTGAGGATCTAACACCAATTGTACCAAAACTTTTCCATCCTGCACAAAGCGATCTTTTGGTTATTAAAATTATGCCTTGTGGTAATCCAATCATCTTGCGGTTGGGATATCAATCTCATAGCTTAGTTAAGATAATTCTATCTGAACGACAACTCTTGAAACCACACTGATTTTGACAGAACAATCAAATCATTCATCATTTATCATTGTATATCATTTTGGCTGCTCTGTCAACCTTCAATTGATCATAACTCTATCTATTCATGTTTCCATCCTCTACGATCCAACATACGGAATCTAGAGACAATTGTCTCCCATAAGAACCACACACGCAAATTCCTTCCACAATACTGGATACTTAGCACCACATCAGGAACACTATCAACAAACACAACACTAAGTTGACATCAATGATAGCACAATAATTGATCTTCTTGTCATCAAACCTGTACCACACAACACTCAACAATCTCTACATTAGTTATGCCTAGAGCTATGACTTCCCAATTTTTCTTTTGCATTGTCCTACATGAGGACAAGGTCAAAGATCCTAAAAGCTTTTATAGTGGCTCTTTTGTCAAAACATCACTTGAAAACAACTTGATGTTTCACTACATGTTCTAGAGTAGAAGTTCTTTTCTCTTCCAACTCTAAAAGATTTATGAGTCTACATTGAATCCTATCTTCTCCTTCAATATGTCATGTCATAAATTTGAGGACAAGGATCTTAAGACTCATTGAGAAAACAAGATCCAACCCATAAACGAGCTAGTAGGGCGAGGTTCCTAATGTATTCTTGATCCTGATCTTATCAGTCCATAACACATACTTGAGCTGGGAAAGCCAATCTTTCGGGTTTTGGTCAAGCAAGCATTTAACAACAATCATCAAATTTTTATTCGTGGATTCAACTACCCCATAACCTTGTGGATAATAATTAGATGCAAATTTAAGTAGTACCTAATTCTCAAAAGCCCATTGTATAAGGGAAGTTGAAGAAAAAGAGGGGCCATTATCACATACAAGGAAAAAGGCATTCCAAACCTTGTAACAATGAATTCTTCTAGAAATGTTGTGACTACCT
Organism: Chamaecyparis obtusa; assembly: GCA_027943335.1. Lineage (NCBI taxonomy): Eukaryota > Viridiplantae > Streptophyta > Pinopsida > Cupressales > Cupressaceae > Chamaecyparis > Chamaecyparis obtusa. The sequence goes on from BSBK01004862.1 coordinate 1,430,440, forward strand.
CTTTTACAAGCTTGTGCTTTCATCCATCGTGTGCAATAATCAATAGCAATTGAGATATATTTGTGTCCTACATACGAATTGTATTGACAAATTTTATCTACCGTTTAAAAATTGTTTAATTTTATTGGCTAATCTTTCATAATTTAAGGAAAAATAAATAATTTTATGTTGATTTCATTTCCATTTTTGTCATCTATTAATAGCCACTTTTCAAGAGTTGTGACTCGTCATGTGGGCCAATGCCAAATGGAAATTGTTTAGAGATCTAACTAATGCAACATCACGTCGAGAGAATAATGCCTTTATTTGTTGCCAACCTATCAACACATACCTAACATCCATCAATTTATGATTTTAAATATATTATTTAAGACCATTCGATGATCATAGATAAATGACTGAATTTTCATTTCAGCTTAAATTTTTGAAGGAAACATAGCTCTCCATAAAGTCTTTGGAATGGAGACACATATCAAATCTTAACCTTGTGCCTTAACCTTAATCATCAATTACAACTGGCTAGTAGGTTACGTGGACAATCGATAATGTTGCACAATCCTAATCGATATTTAATAAGAAAGAAATGCCTTGTCACTGATATTCTCTAACTACAATCCACTCAGCACACATGACTTCCAATTTGGTAGTGGTACTGATGATATTACCAATTTTGCACACTCGTGCATTTATGGGAAAGATTTATAGAGAGATATGAAAGATTTAAAAACTTTAAAAGACAATGGAATTAATAGGGTTAGAGAAGGAATTTCTAGTATCAAGGGCTATATATAGATGATATATGCTTCTTTCTTCTTCAATCTACCTTTGGTAGATAAAGAGTCGGAGTTGCCGATCATTGAAATCTACCTTTGATTTAGGTTTTTAGGTTGTATAAATTGATATTTAGATTTCTGAAGATGAACACTCCTATTCAGTTGAGAAGCACATTTGAGGAGGACCAGGAGACCTTTTTGGGCTTGGTCTTGTTAGGGATTGACAGATCCAGAACAATATAAAAGTAACAGCTATATGCAGAAACAGAAGAAGAAAACAATCACAAAACAGATAACACACAGATTTAATGTGGTTCACCCAAAACCTGGGCTACGTCCACCTACATAGCCATCCAAATTTCTTATTATCCAGCAAAAACATACACCAACATTACAATGAGTTATGCATCTCAACCGCTTATCACAGCGTTTTAGGGCAACCTCTAAAATTGACCATTTTAGGGTTTTACAATGTCACAGTAGTCACAATATCAACACCCACTACATGATCAGTTGCCACAATATCAATAGGTCTTAGACACAACCCTCACATCAATTTGTAAGGAGGTTGGGTCTTTTACAAATGAGGTTGTAAGGATTGCACATTGGGTTGAGAGTTTCTGTGAGATATTGATAAATACCTAGTTAATGTAGATATTACATCTCAGTTTTTGGCATCTCTTCTGGACCTCGGAGGAGACAAGGTGGATATGCTGATGTTGTTAAGGAATTGTTTCAAAGAAGAGTTCTTGGGGGATGACCCTCATATTTCCATCTTTAAATAAATAGGGGTGGGGATCCCTTGGGCAAGTGATTGACCCAAGCTTCTCCAACTAGGCCAAAATGTGGCTTGGCAACCTTTTATTTTGAACTTGAATATTGAGCAGTTGATGTGGCATAAGAAATGGGCACAAATGGGTAGGGATTTACTCTGGAAATAATTTCTCCTGGATGAGTTTCCAAACTATGAATGGCTCAATGAATTCTTAAAGCTTATCCTCTCTAGAAAATTGTACTTAGACGAAGGGGAAGATCCTTAGGGTTACCCATGACCCATCAACATATGGCCTGGTATTTTTAAATGAAGGGTTTCAATTTTTATTTTTTTTGGATACCATCATACCACTAGTCCATTGCCAATGCCCTAGTAGTTCTATTTTTTTGTCTAGTTCCTAGTAACCTCCCTCATTTTGGCTTTAAAGTTTTGGAGGGACTCCAACACTTGACTATTGTAAATTTGTGGAACATATTAATGAAAATTTTACAACTTTAAGTTCGTTTCAGTTTTCCTTTTATGGATTTAAAAAATGTTTTTAGTTTCATTCTTTTGCACTTAGCATATTCCAGTTTGTGAATAAAATGGTTGAAATTGTGTCATTGTGTAATAATTTATGGGAAAATTGAAATTACAATGTAGTATAGAATTAATAATTTTTGAATTTGAAAATGAACCAAATAAATTTATGTGTGTGATTTTGTGAATCGTTAACAAAATTAAATTACAATACAGTAGCAAGCACTCAGTTAATAATTAAGAGTTAGTTGAGTAGTAAGAGTTGGCAATGATAAATAATTTCATATAGTAAGAGTCCGGTCAAAGGTCTCCAAATTGCTCCGCTAATCCAGGAAGCTGCTAGAGTGCAAATGAGTTGCTTAATGCTTTTTAGGGTATATATAGTTTTTGACAGTTTCGGTTGAAACTACGACACATCAATGCCACCTGGCCCCGCATAGCGCCATGTTTACTCCACAACTATTTGGTCGAATCATATTCGGCCAAAATATGTCCAACTAAAACCGCTTCTGGCTAAAACATGTCAATTGTCCTCTATTGCAACATAGATTTGTACTATCCATGTGTGTGTGTGTATAATTAATATAAAATATTCATAATAAATAACATAATATATATTATAAAATATTATTTTTATTTTAAATAATATATTATATAATAAAAGATATATAAATAATATAATACACCTTTATAATATCTAATATAAATACATAAATAATTTATATGCATTATATTATTCTATTATTTATAAATTATCTAATTTAAAGATAAGGACTGAAAAATGCTTGTGGTCTAGTCTCGACTAGGGCTTTCGTGCCCTAGCCATTATTCTTGTGCGTGTTTGAGAGAAAGGTTGTTGTGTGCATTTGGGAGGGAGGTTGTGTCTTTAGTGACAGGGTTTGTGTAGTGTTCATGGTATTGTTGTGGGCGGGGGTTTTCTTGGGGTTCACAAGGTGTTTGGAGGGAGTTCATGGGGTTGTGTTGATCTCTTTTGTGGTGCTTTGGTGTCTATTTGGAGCTTGGGTTCTCAAGTTTGTCTAGTTTGGTTATTCCAATTGATATTTTTTTTCATATCATCTTTTGTTTGGATGGAGGAACATTGGGTTTCCAATAGTCTAGTGGTTGTTGGTATCATGCCACCCTACATATATTTTTTGGGTGTGCATGCAAGGCCGTCAGACTCCTTTTATGTAGGAGCGATTTCCAAACTAAATAATATGAATGATTGTCTTCCCATGAGTCAAGATCCTCTAGTCCTCATCATTCCTCCTGAATGAGAGAATAATCATTCATCTAGGTTACCTAAATAAATGTGAACTATTGATTTTGGAAGTTAGCTAATCCATTTTATATAATATGAAACAGCTTTTGAATGGTTCTTACTAGAAGCACACTTAGGATCAAGTCTTGTTAAGGGCAAGATTCCAACATCATAAGGGATGAGGTCAAGATTGTGCCCCTGACAATATGGATATCCATTACTCCTTGGCTCTTAGCCAAAGAGGTTTTTCCTTAAGGCTTGTACTCCCAAAATCAAATAGTTAAAACAATTTTGTAAATGAAAATCCTTCTATTGAAAAAAGAAAAAATATATAATCAACAATCAAATTAACAAAAAGAAACCTCATGGACATTAAAAATAACACAATCAAATCCTTCATGAAAAACAATTGCTTGAATTTCATGAATTATGAAAATTTTATATTTCCAAAAAAAAATCCCTCAACAGATATATTGATTTAAACAAAATAATGTTAAAATTCCTCTAAAGAAACTATATAATTCCTTTGTGAATTAAAATTTTAATCCAATCACTTGAATAACTTAAAAGTAAATTATAATAGCAATTCCTTAAAAATTAAAATTAAAATCTTGCATATAAAGGTGTAATCAATAGATCTTAAAAATTAAAATTAAAATCTTGCATATAAAAGTGTAATCAATAGATCTTTCTATTAATAAATAAGTTATATTAATCTTTTAATTTTAAATCTCGGAACAACAAAATAAAAAAATAATTAAAAAGTAAACTTCTTTACATAGACTTTTTTAGGAAATTCTAAAAATAATAAAAAAAAATCTGTTAAAAAACAGATCTAAAAAAATTAATTTTTTAATTTTAGGATGCATTCTGTGAGGAGGATAGCCCGCGCCCTTTTTATACCATTATAAATTCATGGAATTGATAACATTGCCAGTTTTCAAGAAGAAAAGATACAGCTGTAATGGAGATATTTTCTGGTGAAAGGAAAGTAAACTTCTGCCAAAAAGACTTGGACAAAAAAAATAGTTTTAATGAGCAGTTGCTGTTGAACCTCTCACCGACCGAGGCACGCTTTATATTTAATAGGATACAGTATCTGATATTTTAGGTATTTTAACATTATTTTTCGCCACTATCTGTCTGTCACAGATTGTCCATATCTGCTCTTCAAAAGCAGGGACTAAAGTATAGCACTACCCTTTTCTTGCAAAAAGTCTTCCATGGCTTAATTCCAAGAAAAAACTTTTTGACAAGAAGCTAGGCCTTTATGTAAACTGGTACATTTTTGTGTCGGCTGAATAAAATTATTATATTCCTTAGACATAGCCAAATTTGGTTGCAACATCTATGTTTTCTTTTATAACCAGATCCGGTAACTTATGCTGTTGGAAAAATTTTGTAAACAGAAATTTGCAGGATTTTACAAGTTCTAAGAATCAAGAAAAATAAAGTATTAGGCACAATAAAACACTAAAAACAACTAATAAAAAACCACAGTGAAACTACCAAAAGACAATTAACACAAGCGAAGCAACTGAACACAGCAGAAGACAAACCTATCTATTAAGAAGAATCGTAAGAGATAAATTGTATAAAATAAATTGGTGTCTCCCATATAAGTTTCGTTTAAACTCTTTGAACACCAAGTAGTAGTTTAAGCTCTTCCAATTCTTATTTGTCTAAAATCATGTTCCCACTATGAATCTTCTCAGCACCATGACTATCTGCAGTGGTTTTAGTTGTTAATTAATTGTTTTGATAATCAGATTCAGTAATTTATGTTGAAAATCTTATTGCCATTTGTATTTTTTATTATATATATATATATGGAGGCTTAACTGTTCATTTTTATGAGATTTTTTCTATATCCTTTAATGTTTTTTTATTGACTTCAAATCATATTCGTTAGTCTATGCAAAATGAAATGTGGAAAATATATATCTTTGTTTCATTTTTATTTTTTATATTGGATCATTAGCTTCAATTCAAAGAATTGTATTAAGAGCAATTGTGTATATAGATTTTTGGTTTCTTAGAAAACAATTAGTCTCAATTTAAAACAATGTATTAAGAACAATTGTTACAAATAAATTATATTTAACAAAAATAGGTATCTTAAAGAGTAGGTGTATTGGAGTCAATAAAATGTATTGGCTGTTTACTTGCAAGAACTTGTATTTATTTGAACTTTTTGAATTGTCAATATAATTTTGTAAATATAAACAATGGGTCTAGTCACTTCAAGTGCTAGATGTTTAACACAGAGTGGAAGGTCAATTAGCAAGCATTTGTGCAATACATGAGGTCAATTGGTAGGTTATTTAACAAATGATGTTTGTGCAATAAATGCCTCAATGGAGTAGCGATAGTTTGAAATCAATTATGCATCCTCTTTCAAGGATTGAAATACGATTAAAATAAAACCTTTGAATGAGAAAGATAATTAGATTCCATTACCAATAGGTTCATGTTATGTTTGAGAGAGAGAGAGAGAGAGAGAGAGAGAGAGAGAGAGTGTGTGTGTGTGTGTTAAAATTGCATAAATAACATCTAACACAATCCCCTTCCAGATGCTATGGTAGATGACATATCTTATTATATAGCTCCAATTTTGACACATTTAAGAAGGTAGACAAAGGCTTTTGGGATATTAAATTAATCTGTAAAAGATTACGTAATATTAAATAGAATTATAATGATATTTTTATCAATTAATAGTTTTATTAGATAAGTAGGAAAGGGGCCTTGATCCCTTATAATATAAAAGGCAACATAAACAAAAACAACAACTAGAAACAACAAAATTAGTGATGGGCCCCCGACACTAAAACTACAACAACACCAAAAAGGATTACTAGTTTATGATATCTAACCAATTATAAAAACATTTAGCCAAGTTTTCATAGAACTCTAACCTCTGCTAACTTTATTCTAACTAGAATATTAGCATCATATTGTATAATAAAAATATCTAAATATATACTAATAGTCAAATAAGTCTTAAAATAGATAAAATGCTCGCTCCAAAAGTAGCAAACTAGACCCAACCAAAAATAAAGAAAAACCATCATTTAGAATTGTAAAGAGCCTCGATTAGGCTCTAGCCTTTTTCCAACTCCTAAAGCACAAGTGTCCAAGTGTCTAACTTCCATGTCTACAGGTGACCAAGTGTAGCTCCAAAATTGCTACCCATCCTCTTGAGTTGCTTCTTGATCTTTGACTTTCTTGTAGCACGGTGTTCATCACCTCCTTGTTCTTAATACCATCAATAATCTGGGTGAGAGAATTGAGGGCATTGTCAATTGCAAGGCATTTCTTTCTCATTCTTCTTTCCAGTCGATTGATTCTCTCAATAACACCCACTAAGGGGTCCTCTCGAGAAGTGTCTTCTTCCTCGAAAGCCTATATATCCTAGCTCCCCTCCTCAACATTCAAAGCCTCGGGGGTTTTAAATATCTTGATTCTCTACAAAAATATTTTGGTCTTCTAAAATATTAAGGGAGGTCATGTCTTCCTCCTCCAGTTCTTCTTCCACCTCATAGTAGTTGTCTTTGCTATCTTCCTCATCATCAGAATTCTTATAAGATGAGATATCCTCCTCCTCAAACACAATATTTTTCCCTTTTTTGAAAGGCTCTGCCAAGTTTTTTGTCAATCTAACAGACCTTCTATTTCTTGACTTGTAGGCTTTCTCCTCAATTTTAACATTTGTAAGCCCTTTTTTTTTCTCATTGTCCTCTAAGATAGTGATAGTAACCCCCTTATTGGTAGTGGATTTGTTGAGCTTCTTTTTAGAGGGTCCAAGGAGGTTAAGAGGAGTTTTTATTTTTTCAAGGGTGACCACCAAGAGTTCATTTAAAGCTTGAGGGGGGGATTTGCATATTTCTTCTTTTTCTTATTATGAATAGTAGAATGATTGGTGGGGCTTCACCCATGGTAAGGCATCAAGGATCCACAAAGAGAGATTTCTAGGGTGGGGAAGGAGGGTGTGCTTGGTGTTCATGGGGCATAGGGTTAGTATGGGGGTCCAAATACAAGGCATATTTATAAAGAGACATGATGAGGCCTTGGTGGAACAAAGGAGAAGCTCAACCTTCTATTCTTTGTTGCAGAGATGAGAAAAGAAAGAAGGGGATATTAATTTTCTCCCAATGTCTAACATGATTTAACAATGGAAAATGTTAACCATGCACAACCATGAATCTACACTCTAATATAAAATAACACATAATATGAAGGTTAAAAAGGGCATACAGGGGAGGAACGTCTAACCTATCATAACCATTTTGAAACCTTTTCAATTATTTATTGTTCTCAAGAAATTTTAATGAAGCTCTAATAAGTGTCCAAGATTTTATTTTCAACTCGTATTCCCGAATTTTCTAACCCCATGGCCTCCATTATCATTTGAGGAAAGACATTAAACTCTAAACTTGTAATTTTTACCCTATCGCCAACCCAAGCATTATTAAATTCTAAAGGGTATCATTATACCCCTACATCACCATACAAAAAGAGGTTAAGCCAACAGCCACAAACAAGTCCCAAAGTTCAACATTCTTCCTCAATGCCTCACATTTCATCAACTCTGAGTGTTTGTGAGGACCCCTCATAACTATAACCATTCTTCTATTACTCTAGATACTTATGTTCCTATTAACAAATCCTTTTGGAAAAAGTGACAAAAAATAGGCCCCAAAAAGTAATCTCACAAGTTAAAAAAGACTTATGCACGAAGAAAAGGATTTTCATATCATTATTTAAGGCAATAATTACTTTCCTAGGGAAAGTAAATGTCACTATATAGTGAAGATCTAGAAACAAGTAATACACTTTCCAAATTTATAATCAATGATCTTGATTTCATTATTCACATGGGATTCCCATGTGTAAAAATAATTAATAATGAGAAAAGAAGGCCCCTTATGAGGATCAACATATTGTGAAGTAATTGGTATAGAGCTAGTAGTCAAATCATCGTAAGTTAGAGTACAAGTTCTATCTTGATAAAACTTCTACTCCTTATTTTACCATTAATGATATTCAAAATCCACTTGAACAAATTAATCTTCTGGATCCACCTCAACATACACACATGATGTTCAATAATCCACCTCATCAAGATCATTGATGCAAGAACTTTTGGTAGCTTTTTCAAGATTTTTTTAAGTTTTTGAGATTTTAATAATTCTTTTAGATGTTCTCAAAATAAATTAGCAAGTTTTGAGATTTAGTGGCTCTTTGAGATTTTAGTGTTTTTTTTATATTGTTATGATTTCTTTAGTTTTTCTCATAGAAAATTAGAATTTTTTTTGAGTTATTAGTAATTTCTTGAGATGTTCTCAAGTTGCACATAATTAGTTTAGAAGGTTGATAATTAGAAAATAGTAAGTTTGTATTAAGGTAGATTTTTTAAGAAATTCTAAAGGAGATATAAGGATTCAATATTTTTTAATCCTAAGGGGGTTGGAGGAAGAATAATGAAAGAAATTCATTAATCCTATTTCTGGAATTTTTTGTATTTATTTATTTTTTGTTTATTTCTAAATGTTAATGGTGAATTGGTTGTAGTGAATTTGGCTATATCATTTGATATCAAAGCAATAAGATAGTTGGGAGAGGAGAAGGAAGAGGAGGTCTTTCCTAGATGCATAGAGATATCCAAAATCTACATAGACATGTAGTAGAGCTTGCAGACATGATAGTGAATCAAGGAATAAGGAGAAATAATTATGATGAAGAAACAAGACAAAGAGGCCTAGATCAACATGTAGATTATGAAGGGGAAGAATAGTTAAAATGTCCAACCTTTGAAGAAAGGATACTTAGAGCATTAGAAGGGAAAAATGAAAATGATGGAATTAAAAGTGATGCTTTTTATTATGCAGGTAGTCTCAAACTAGAGGATTTGATAGACTGGTTAAATAGTATGGATAAATACTTTGTGTGGAAGCCCATGACCGAGGAAAATAAGGTTAAATTTTCATGTACCAAGTTGAAGGGTCATTCAATGATCTAGTCGGATCATTTATAGAAAGAAAGAAATCACAAAAGAAAAGAGAAGATAAGAACTTGTAACAAGATGGAGAAGTGGAGAGAATTTTTTTTTCCCATAGGCTATCCACAAAGCCTTTTTCAAAGGTTTTAAATTTTGAAACAAGATCTATCTATTGTGCAAGATTATACAAATGAGTTTTATAAGTTGTCAATCTGTGTATATCATCAAGAAACTAATGAGAAAATGGTTGGTAGGTATGTAAACAACCTCAAATTATCCATTCAAGATGAATTCAATATGCTTTGAGTTAACAATATGTAAGAGGCCTACCAGTTGGCTTTGAAGGTAGGGGAAAAATAAAGTAGACAGTGTGTTCAAAGGAACAAAAGAGGGAAAAGAGTATCTAAATATATTTTGCAAGGTGATTTAAATTAAAATCAAGGATAATCATCTCAATGAGTAGACAAATTAGATGATGGGTAAAAGCACAATAAGTTGTCACCCTTTTACAAAGGAAAAGGCTAACAACACCAAAATTGAAAAACTTCAAGGGCATAAAAGTCACATTTCTGTTGAGAATTTGAAGATGATGTAAACTGATGAAATGTGTGAAATGCGATAAATTTTGTGGCTATAATTTTTAAAAATTAATTTGAACAAAAATTAATATGTTTTTTTAATTTTTTAGGTCTATTTTTCATATCCTGAAAAATGTTGCAAATCAGGGAGTTTACTTCCCGTCAAATCATTATAAGTAAAACATTGTTTTTTATAGTGCAAGAAAAAAGAAAGAAGTGTTTTCGATCTATACTTTTCGTGTTATAAGTATTCAAAGTCAAACTTACCTAAAATCAACAGTTTTTGTCTCCCGCCAGTTTTCCCCTATCAAAACTATACCAAAAACAAAAAAAAATACATATTTTTGAAGAGGACTCTCTTCTCTAGTGTTGTATATGATTTTAAAAATTTTCTAAATTGATTTAGCATTTTTCTATATTTTATGAATCAACATCTCAAATTTAAATATACCTACATGTAGTTTTTAGCAAATTTGTTTAACGTTTTGTAGTTGAAACAATATAAAATTTATATGTCTAGAATCGTAGTTCCGAGATCTAGAAAAGGGTACTTTTAGTTTTTTGACATTTTCTATTTTGAGCAGAGAAAGGAATAGTAGAAGTGCAAACTTCTAGTATTTTTGTGTTTTTGGAGCTTCAGTTGCCAACATGGCATGCCACCTAGGCAGACTTGATCGAGTCCAACTCGACCGAGTAGGACTCGGTCGAGTAGCCCCTCAATGTGCAAATGAGGGGCTTGGGACTCTTTTTCACTATGTAAAATAGCATTTGGACTCAGTCGAGTACCACTCGGCCCAATTGACGAGGCCATGTAGGTGCCATTCGGTGCTGCGTGGTGCCTACATGTACTCGGTCATGTTGGAATTGGCAGTGTATGGCTCGGACGAGTCCAACTGGGTCGTGTCTGTCAAGTTAGCCTAAAAGGTGACAGATTATTGTGCATTTACCTTAATACCCAACATGACATGCAAACTCAATAATGAAGACGAGGGTTTTAGAGGGGTAGAGATTATAATGGTGGTAGAGGATGGTCAATCCCACAAAAGTCTTGTATTTTTTTTAATTATGGAGAAGAGGTCCATAGGGCATTTGGACACTCAAATTATAACATGCAAGAAAGAAGTCAAGGAGGGTCACCTAGGCTAAACCTGGCTCAAGCTAATAATGTAGATGAAGGAATTGGATCTTAGGTTTCACCAAATGTAGGAGAAAGCACCATGATGAGAATAATAATAGGAATCTCAGAGAAGGAGAAAGCACATACTAAAGGTTTTGATAACTCATGGCTTCAAACTAATATATTCTAAACTAGATGTACTTCAGAACAAAAGGTGTGTCAAGTTATTATTGATGGTGGTAGTTGTGAAAATACGATTTCTAGAGAAATGGTAGATAAATTAAAATTGTCTTATGAAAAAAATCCCCTCCCAAGTATCATATTGCATGGTTTAAAAAGGGAAATGAAGTCACTATTGATTAGAGATGCTTAATCAAGTTCTCTGTAGGAAATAATTATAAGGATGAAGTATGGTGTGATGTCATTCTAATGGATGGATGTCATGTTTTGTTGGGAAGCCGTTGGCAATGTGATGGGAAGATAATGCATGATGGAGAGAAGAATACATACACTTTTTGGAAGGATGGTTCTAAAGTGGTTTTATTACCTCTTAAGGTTTAAGAAAAAGTTGAAAATATGTTGTCTCAAAGGGAACCTATCAAAGAGATTAAAGAAACAAAGTTTCATTATGCACTCATGACGTAGTGAGAAGGAATTAAAGAAATACAAGTACCAGTAGAAGTAGTTGAATACCCTTTGGAGGATGTTAAAGTTGTAGAAAATAAAAGTACAAATGAGAATGAGGATGAGCATGTTGTAGCAATAAAGGAAATAGATGTAAAGATTATTTTTCCTAATTTTTTCAAGATAAAATGCAAATATGAGGGGAGGTGGAAAGAATTTTAGTGGTAAAAGATGTGAAGTGTGAGAAAGAAGTAGAATTAAAAGAATGAATTTCAAGAAGAACAAAGGATATGATTGCACAAATTTTTAAAAATAGAAGATAGTTTTCACTTTAAAAAATCAATGTAATAGATATTTGGTACAATGAGAAGGATTAGATCTAAACAAGAGGCATGTGTTCAAAACCAACTACTTGTAGGAGTTGCGTTCTTTTCAACCAGAGGAGAATGATGTGGGAGCTTTTGGTGGCGTTTTCAATATTTCTTTTGACTTTTTTAGATTTTAATAATTTTTTTAGCTGTTCATAAAATAAATTAGGAAGTTTTTAGATTTAGTAACTTTTTGAGATTTTCATGTTTTTTTAGATTTTTATGATTTCTTCAGCTTTTTCTTATAAGAAATTTAAATTTTTTTTGAGTTATTAGTAATTTCTTGAGAAGTTCTCAAGTTGCATGTAATAAGTTTAGAAGGTTGATAATTAGAAAATAGTTTTTATTAAGGTATATTTTTGAAGGAATTCTAAAGGAGATAAGGATTCATTTTTTTTAATTGCAAGGAGGTTGGAGGAAGAATGATGAAAGGAAGGAATTAATCACATTTCTTGAGTTTTTGGTATTTGTATATATATATATATATATTTTAAAGTTTCTAAATGTTAGTGGTTAATTGGTTGTAGTGAGTTTGACTACATTAATTAACTTGTTAATTATTTTTATAATATTAAAATTATGATAACCTAATTTTATTTGAAATATTTTGTTTATGTTTGGTGGAATAGAGTCTCTCCTCCAACAACTCCAAATTTGAATAGCCAGTCCCTCATTAGCAATGAAGTTTGTGACATGATTTCCTTTTCGGTAGATATGTCAAACTTTAAATTGTATAAATCCCTTAAGGATTATTAGGCACTCTCTCATTAGAGATTTGATCTCCCATGGCCCTGTTATTTCTCCTTTTAAGATATCAACTATCAACTTAGAGTCTCCTTTAAATAAAACCCTATTAAAACTCAACTCCTTAGCAAGCTTTATACCCCTCCAAGTAGGAGTGGCCTCATCAAAATTATTAGATTTGATTCATAGATTCATAGAAAAACATTCAATAAGCCTACCCTTATGATCTCTAAGAACAACATTAGAACCAACTTGTCCAGGGTTACCCTTGGAGTAGCCATCAAAATTGCATTTAATCCATCATTTTTAGGAGGTCTCCATTTTGTATTTGTTATGTTAAACTTTCTTGACCAGTTGATATTTGTCATGTTTTGGGTAAGACCTCAGATTTGTTTAAGCATCATTTCTTTTAGGTTAGGCATATCTTTATAGGCCCTAAAGGAAGTAGCATTATGATTTTATGTAATTTGATGTTTGATAATCATAAAAAACCTCCTTGATTGGTTTGGAAATATCTTTGAATATCAGTTTGTTACACTCCTTCCAAAGACCTGAAGTGACCATGGGAGAGACTTGCCTCCAAATTTCTCTTATAGAAACATGTTTAAAGGGGGGAAAAAATCATGAATCAATGAAATGAGAAAGGGAAGTAGGAATGACCCAATCCACCATGGTGAGGGGCATAACCAAAGACCAAACCTCAAACACAAAGGGGTGGTGAAATAATAGATAGTCAATACTTTCACAATATTGATAACATAGAGAACACCTATTGATATTTTAAAAGCATCTTTTGTTCATATTCCACTATGAGAATTTTATTATGAGCAATAATCCACCAAAAGTAGTTTATATTGGGAACGAGTTTAGGAATCCATACCTCCTTCCATCTGAATTGAGAAGGGTAGTGGGGAGCCTAGTCCATCAAGGTATAAGTGGATCTTATTGAAAATTCCCCTCATGTGGTAGGTCTCCACCTCCATTCATCCTTTTTATCATAATCTAGTAGGGAAATATATCCTAAATTAGTAATGATATACCTAATCTTGTTGTCCCAATCAGTTTGGTATCTACTACAACTAAGTCTATTAGTATAGAGCATGTCCTTGATATTAATCCATGAGGTAATTCCTCTATTCCAAACAATATAGTCTTGGAATTTTTCTCCCAACACCCTAGTGCAACACTTCTTGAGGCCCTCTATGTTGTAGATTGAAGAGAAAGACTTATCCCCCCTCCAAACATAATTACAAAAGAGTGTGTTATTTCCACTACTAGAAATCTTTCCCACTCCTCTTCTTAATAATTTCTTTTGGATTTTCTCAATTTGATCAGTAACTAAAGTATTAATTTTGACAAGGAAAAGATAGTAAACATGAATGTTTTAAGGAGACACCTTCAAGAGTTGAAGTTTTCTTTCTTAACTTAGCATTTTACCCTTCCAACCAGCACATTTTTTATAGATCCTTTCAATTATAGCATTACATGGAGATTTCAAGATTAAAGGAAGACCAAGGTAGGATGTCAAAAGATTATCCATTTGAAAACCTATGATATCCATAACCTTTTGGGCTAATATGGCTTTAGTGTTAAAAAGTTAAATCTTTATTTTGGTGTAGTTTATAAACTGATCTAAATCCATAACATAATCATTAAGAACTTATTTCCAATGTACAACTTCAATAATAAAAGAAACGTCAAAGAAAATTATATCAGCCACAAACTATTTATGTGTTTTAGCATGATAAGAGGAAGCAACCTTAACTCCTTTTATAAGACCTAGATCACACAATTTTTTGCAATTTCTTCCCAGGACTTCAACTGCAAGAATAAACAAATAAGGAAAAAAAGGATTACCTTGTCTAAGGCCCTTACCACAAGAGAAGTATCCTTTAGGACAGTCATTCTCCATTAAAAAACAAATATGAGTAGTGAAACAAGCCTCTAAGATCTTGAGGAATCTTCCTTTAAACCCAAAATTTTTAAGAACCTTCATCATAAAAGGGCATGAGGCTTTGTCATAGGCCTTGGAGATATTGTTGGTGTAATTAAATATTACTAGTTACACTTTACTTAAGTTTACTTAGGACAATGCATTTGCATATTAGTTGTCATTGAGACACCTAGGAGTTTTCATTTCATTTTAGCACATGGTTAGGAGAAATTCTTCTTTACATGGTGATAGTTGTCATCTCATACCTCTTTGTGTGTGAGATCCACCTTTAGTGCTCTTATCGCATTATCATCCTCATTGTTGCACATACTTTGATGTATAATGGAGGATGATCCACCTTTGGTGGACATGTGATTCCACCTAGTGTGGTTGATAGCTTATCATCTTCTTATCATGTAGTCTTATCGCATTGCCTATATACTCATGCACTCCAACATTGTATGTAAGCATTCTATTTGATCATTATTGAATCTATTCATTTGATCATCTTGTCTCTCTTGTGCTATCTCTTGAGCTTCTAGATATTGGCATTTTATTCTTTGCTTTAGGAGAATTCTTGCATTGCATCAGAGCCATAGAGCATCTCATTGCATAGCCATTGGAGAACTCTTTGCTTCAATCTTTGGAGGGCCATGATTCAGATCTAGAGGAGCAATAGCTTGTGGGAGTGTCTAGAGAAAGAGCTGACTTCACCATTGCGTCTGGGTGGCTGTTTCCATAAATTTTGACTTTAAACTTACCCACCTTGGGAAAAATTCAAACTTGAGGCAAAAAAATTTTGCAAATCAGACTTGTGCAGTCTGATCTGCAGTACGATATGGATTTTTAAAAAAAAAATTTAAATTTTTGAAAAATAATTTCCAGAGCTAGGCAATTATTGTATTTTCTGGCAAAAATTGGGGGATGTTTCAGGGTCCCCACCTTTAGTTGTCAATTAGATCTATAGGCAATAGATTATGGCATGCAAACCAAGTGATCAGATCTCAAGCACGAGAATCTCAACACTAGTTACAAGTTAGAGCATACCCATCAAGCTTCTTCAATAAGGTTATTACAAAGCTTTCTATTTAAACAACATATTATCCTCGACCACCATGAATGTGGGACTAAACCATTGAGGAATTTCAATAATTTTGGGCTCGCCTCAAACCAAGCAGATCCCCAACTCGAGTCACCGACTTGAGCTGACTCGGTGAGAAAATAACTATCGACCTAACCAGAGAAAGGACCAACTCGACGAGCTCTAACCCAAGTCGGAGATCCAGCGGCCAAGCCGAGCTGCACATCACCACATAACTAACAAAATTCCAACACGGATCGGATTTCCTGACCCCGAGAAGACACAAAATCTAGATCCAACTCGGCATCACTAGCTTGACTTAGAAGGTCAAAAGGTCCAACCGATCCCATGCTCATTAGGTTATACAATCGGATGCCTAGGGTTTTAAAAACCCTATACGTCCATAGCCAAGCACACCACCACTCTGAGTTACTACGATGCTCCACCGCTAGTGGCTCAGCTCGCCAGCTGAGCGCGACACATTAGGTCAGCCAGTCACCACATAGGCAGACACATGGACATCCATTAGCCACTCAAAATATGACACATGGCAGTGCATTAAAATGGTATTTTAAAAAAAAAATTGTTTTTCACAGCATTTTCACTGGTTAAAATTTGATGCCCATTTGGACGTCACCGGGGCTATTTTTTCCTTTTCTTTAATAGCCACAAAACTGTCAAATTTTATCCCCTGCCCGCGTCATCATTTTTGGGGGTTTAATTTGACAGTCGTTTGACCGTCATACCTAGGCAATTTTGCACTGCTTTGATGGTCATTTGACTATCAAATTTAAGATAGTGTTTTGCTGACATCGTCAATTTTGAAAAAATTGCAACCCTCACCATTTGCAATTTTTATTTTGCAGTCTGACTTTGGGAGGCCATAACTTGGTCATCCGGACTCCTAATTGAGTGCAATTTTTTTTATTTTGGCTAGAATTTCCTAGACTTTCCAATGGTAGTGTTATTTTCTAGTTTTGGTGCACGGATTTGACATAAATTGCAAATTTTGGTGACTATAGTTGTCTGATCCCTATTTTTGCAACTTCAGAGGCTCTATTTCGGCTCATACAGATAGATTTTTAGGTGCCATTTTTTTATAAAGTGCATAGTTTTTTTAGTACTTTCCAGATTTTCTATCAAATTGTAGCCTTATTTGGGAAAAAGTATCACTTTCATATCTAGGTCATTTTTGCCCTTGTATGAACATTATAATGCTTAGGATTTGATTTGATTCTGAGAAATATTGATTTGAGTCTTATTTGGCCTTATTTAGGTGGTTATAAACAGCAAAATCAGAAGTCCACTTTGGCTCATTTTGGCAAGTGGCAATTATACACGCAATACATATAAAGTGCCAAAAGCATCATTTTGGGGGGGTTCTTTGATTGAGTGAATTTGGGGGGGTGTCTTGTGTGCCTCTCTCTCTCTCTCTCTCTCTCTCTCTCTCTCTCTCTCTCTCTTGTTGTCTTTCAATTTTGCATCATGGGTTCACCTAAATGTCCATTGTTAACTTCACACAACTATGCTACATGGAAAGATAAAGTATGGAGTAAACTAATGGAAAAGGGTTTAAATATTTATGTAAATGGTAAAATTAAAGAACCTACTGGTCCTAATGTGTATGATAATGCAAAACATGATTGGGAAATCAAAGACAATATGGCTTTAGGAATTATAAAGCATTGGGTTCGTGAAGATCTCTTCTTCCACATTTCTAGCTTTAAGGATTCCAAGGGTGCTTGGGAAAAACTTGAAGACTTATATAATAAGGTGGATGAGGAAAAGGGATTCTCAATTGAGGATGATCTACTTGTCTTGGATCCTAAGAAGTTTGATACAATTCAAGACTATGTCAACAAAGACAATGAGTTGAGAACACTACTTAAGGATTGTGGTAATCCCATGAAGGATGAAAGGTTCATTCATCACATCTTGAAGAGGCTACCTTTATAATTTTGTATCAAGTTACAATACTCACAAGTTGACCATGGGAAGTGCCTTCACTAAGCCTTCATTTAATGCATTTGCAGAAATGTTGATGTTGGAACAATCAAAATTGATGGATATGGGAATTCTCAAGTCTTCAAAGTCTATGGCATTGGTGGATAATAATGAGAACCAAAGAATTCAAGGTGGGAAAAGTTTCAACAAGAAGAAGAAGAAGTGGATGCCCATATCACAATTAGAGACACAACAATCTTCCTCCTCACAACAAGGTGATTATTCTTCCAACAAGAAGGGAAACAACAACAAGAAGGGTAACTATTTTGTGTATATTGCAAGAAACCAAATCATGATGAGCATCATTGCAAGACTTAGAGAATTGATGTGTTGGAAAACTTACTCAAAAAGAACAAAATCAATGTGCCAAATACTTCCAAGGATTCATCTTCATCCACTTCAAAGGGAAAAGGGCAAGCAATTATGGAAAGTTCAAGTTCTTTAGAGGATTGGATTCTTAACTTAGGTGCCACACATCATATGGGCACTTCAAAGGGGCAATTTTCTTCCTTGGAACCATCTAAGGTACCTCACATCTTTGTAGTGAATGATACACAAGTGGAAGTTGAAGGGAAAGGACCAGTTGAGATAGAAAATGGAGAGTTCAAGGATGTTCTCTATATTCCTAACCTTAGCACCAATCTCCTCTCAATTTATCGAATCACTAACCATGGAGGTGGAAATAAAGTTGAGTTCCTTCCTGATTTAGTCATGGTGTGAAATCTTAAGAATGATTCATTGGTTGAAGTGGGGAAATATAATCATGACACAAGGCTCTCTTTTTTCTCCCACTTTATGCGTAAGTCTCCTTCATGTGCCTTGTTGACACATACTCCATCACAAAGTAAATTATGGCATGAGTGGTTTGGAGATCTTGAAGACCGCTATCTTCAACAGATTAGCTCAAAGAATATGGTCAAAGGTCTACCTACAATCAACTTTTCCAAGGGTGAATGTTCAAATTGTTCAATGGATATACATCTTGAAGAGAAGTTTGAAAAAGAAAAGTCTTGGAGAGCATCAGTTGTTCTTGAGTTGTTTCATAGTGTACTAGTCGGCCTCTTTCTAGTAACATCGCTCAACAAGGGTTTCTATGTCCTCACTTTCATTGATGACTTTTCCCACTACACATGGGTCTTCTTTCTTGATCACAAGAATGAAGTGTTTGATCAGTTTCTAACCTTCAAGAGTCATGTTGAGAAGAAATCAAGTAAATCCATCAAGGTTCTTCATGTAGACAATGAAACAGGATATGTGAACTCAAGACTTAGAGACTTTTGTGAACTTGAGGGTATTTATCTTCAAAATTGAGTTGCATTTAGTCCACAACAGACAAGAGTTGTAGAAATGAAGATTAGAACTCTTAAGGAAATGGAAAGTTGCATGATTGAAGCCAAGTCTCTTGATCCATCACTTGTGGTAGAAGCTATAAGTTGTGACAATCACATCCTCAATAGATCTCCTCATAATGCCTTAAATGGAATGACTCCTTTTGAGGCATGGTGTAAAAGAAAACCAATTTTGAAACACTTCAGATTATTTAGTTGTCCAGCATGGGAAAACATATCTTCATGGAAATGCAAGGCACCTCCACCAATGCCTTGTACATTCATTGGATATGAAGAAAGTTTTAAGGCATGTATACTTATGGATCTTGAGACTCGTGAGATTTTCATAGAGAGGAATGTTCACTTTGACGAAATTTCACCTAGCTTATCCTCTAATCCTCTCCATACTTCAGACATTGTGGAAACTAATAGTGACAATAGTGGCAGTGATTCAGATGATTCATCTACCTCAACATCTATACACAAGATTACACCTTTTCTTGGTAAACTTAAGGTTGAGGATATTCCTTCATCATCTTCCACTAGACCTCATTAGGTTAGACAGACTCTTGATTCAATAGGTTCACTTGTGGGGCATCCTTCAGATAGTCACAAAACAAGGTCACAACATTAACACATTCCACATTCCTACATTGCTACAGTGATAGGTCTATATGATTCAGCACATAAGGGTACACTTTGTCTTCCAGTTAGAACAGCAGGGGATGACTTCTTGACAGACATTGTAGTTTTGTTTGTGGAGTCCTACATTGCAGATATGGTAGACATCATTGATGATATACATATTCTCTTTGATGGGGAAGATCCTTCTTCAGTTGTTGCGAGGGAACACATTGACCCTCATGTTCATTCTCTACATGATCAATCTTTCGAGGTTGATGTGATTGTGGATCCTTATGTACAACAGTTGCAGGAGGTCTCTTTATCATTAGAGAAGACACTTGGTTCTTTGGGACATGTTCTACATCCACCCTTGTTTTATCCTTGAATAGTGGTAATTTGGAATCACCACTATTTGTGTATGTTTGTGGGGAAAATGTAAGATTCACTCCTAAATCCAAATTCCCAAAAGAGAGATCCAATTTGATCAACCAAGAGGTTAATAAACAATCGAATCAATCTATGAAGAATATGAAAGAAAGAATAAATCCTATACTTCCTTATAGTTGGATTAAGCTTGAAATCTGAAATAACTGAAATGCAAATACTAACCTTGAATTAGGGCAGATCTGGAAAATGCTGAATTCTGGCTTCTGTATGAACTTTTTGAAGATTCTATCACTTGTTCTCGATTGGAAATGTCGAGGTGGACAAAACCCAGAAATCTTTTCTCCAAATTCACACAGGTCGACTTTGACCTTTTAAAAGGTCAAAGACCACATTATTTATTTGCAGTCTGATTTCGATTCTGTTCACAGATCCTGAAAGATTACCGAAAAGGGTATCTGAATTCACTCTCAGATTTGAGATTTTGCACCTGTACCTATAAGAAAATAGGGGTTTTTGGTTGTATGGGGGGTTTGCCTTAGTCAAACCCCAATTTAGGAATTAACCTTGAAATTGAATTGAAATATATGGTGCATAAACAAAGTAATTGAAACAAATCACCTCGCTTATGTTGAAGTCCTTGTAGAGGATTTGAATCCTCAAATCCACATGTAAGAATGCTTCAATGAATGTAGGATGTCTCCAATCAATGGTATTTTGATCTTCAACACCAATCTTGATTTGATCTTTGCATATGAGAAGGTTTGAATGAATGGAAAAGGAGGGATCTTCAAGGGGGCTCAAAGGAGATTGAATCCTTCAATAGCTAACAATGGAACTCCTTGATGGATGAATGCTTGAACACTTGCATGCTTGAACACTTTCTTGAATGCTTGAAGACTTGCTTGATTGAGTGATGTCAAATTGATATGAAAAATGAGAGAGGAAGGCCTCCTTTTATAGTGATCTAGGGCACACTCCTCTAGATGGGCCACCATGAAGAATTAAATCCCAATTAGGTCCTCACCTTTAGAAAATATACCTTGATTAAATACCATTAAAGGATTTACCATTTCGGAGCCTGAAACAGCCGACCCGAAAGCGGGAAATAACTTTCTCGAAAACTAAATTACCGAAAAATGAAACTCTGAAATTTTGGCAGGAAGAGGTCAAGGTCGAGGTTGACCCTAACCTGTTTAGGGTCAAGGTTGACCCTGACCTAGTCAGGGTCGAGGTTGACTTTGACCTCAAACCCTAACTTTGCTAGATTCTGCAACAGGAGTTCCAAGGGTGCCAGAAATGTAGAATTTGATGTTTGAGCAGGACCCAGTGTCAGGAACAAATAGAAAATCCTTGAAATGATGTGATGAAGGACTAGGAGGTCTCATTTTTGAACCCTACCTAGAAAATAGAGCCATAGAAGAAGGAAAATCAGGAAAGTCCTTAAGACCTTAACCCTAATTTCACCTAGAATGAAGAAATCAAGTGCGGAGAAGAAGTGGAAAGCGGGGAGAAAGCCAAATACATGCAAAGACCCAATCAAGGTGCTTAACATGACCCCAAACCACTTACTTAGAGAGTTAAATTCTCTTAACATGGAAGTGCTTCTATTTTAAGATGATACATTAAGCCCCCACTTTAGCAAGAGTATGGACTCGATGCAAACTCTTGGTAAAGGAGATAAAAATAACAAGATAATATTATCATAATCTAAGGGACAAAGATAAATCCCAAGCCCCCAGGGACTCAAGTCTTCATTGACTCTTAGATCATAGATAAGAGAGACATCTCCAAAGAGAGAGAAAAAGTGTGATTACCTAGCCCAATGAGAACTTATGTCCCATTGTGAACCACACAGGAAAAAGGTGCAATCAAAAAGATGGAATTGAACCACCTAGTGAATGTGGCTACTCACTAGTCAACCCATCAAGGATTTATCCTTAGGAATATTCTATTCCATAAGAATAAAAAAATAAAAAAAAGAGATCCAGTCTTAAGGACACTTCCAACCTCAAGGGATCACAATATATGTGTATTTGAAACTGGAGGGATCAAGAGATCCTAATATAAATCCATATTTTAAGGATTAGTTCCTAATCCAAAAAGAAAGATTGAAAAGTAAATTTAAAGTGCGTGTCTTCCTCAGGATTTAGCAACTTATGTGTGTTACCTTTAGAAGATTTAGCATGTTTTGAAATTTTTTATAAGTGCGTGTGTGTAATAAGTGAGCAGAGCATATGCCCCCATGTTAAAGTCATTGCTGACACTTTAACAAGAGCAATGGCTTTAACGGAAACATAAACAACTCCACTAATTAAATTTCCACGTCAAGATGCCCCCAGACGAAGACAAATCAAGGGAAATAACATAGAAACATACACATAACACGGAAGGGATATACCTACCATGGGGTCAGTATGATCATAAGATAATATATATATATATATATATGATATTATTGCAAATGAATTGACATCATTCCCCAAAGGAAGTAGAACTACAATCACAAAGGAGGAAATATCACATAAGATATACGAAGAAGAATCTTTTCAGACCATGACATGGAGACCAAAAAGATTTAGTGCTACCATATCTCGAATCCAAGTAGATTACACAAGGAAACATTTACAAACAATAGCACAGTTACAACATAACATTGAACAATGCATAGAAGAATAGAGATACATATAGAGGAATTTGAACAATAGTTTCGATTCCTTCATCACCTTGTATTAACTGAGTAACAAAGATCATATAAAAGAATCTAACAACATTTAGCAAATACATTATGGGAGAAGCACAATATAGCAGGCAAGCACACAACAAAACTACTACGAAGGACAAGCTGATGAAGCATACTGCTTACTTTCCCCATCTCATTGTATATCATTTAGGGTAGGTGGGTAACTCACAAGAGGGACTATATCTAATATAGTAGGAATGATAGCCAGTTCCAAACAAAGATCCTCTTGAGAATCGCTATGTTCGATACTAGGTGTAAGAGTTAATTGAGATGAAAGCATATTTGGCAAATCAATGTCAATGTCAATAGTTTCATATTCATCAGTAACATTATCAATATCATCAAGAGTATCTTCGTCATTCAAATTAATCAAAATAGGATCTAAGATATGAATAGAATCATCATAATCATGCATGTGAACATCATTATTAGTAACAACATTATGCATAGGTGTATCCGTAGAAAGTAGAGATCTTTTAGCTTTAGCATGAGCACGACACTTTTTACGATGTTCATTAGCAGATTGGTTATGTTTTGATTATTTTAAATAGGTTGAGAACTAGGAGGAAAAATCGTAGGATCCTTCATAGCTTCTGTAGGAAGATCAATAGGATTATCAACCATAGGAGGAGCAATCACAGGATCTTTGATAGATTTAGTAGGAGGAACTTGATTAACAGAACAAGAAGCCATAGTTGAAGGAGGTATCGAAGGTGTTGGTAGAAGACCATGATTAAGATCCATAGGAGGTATGCTTAATTGAAGCATCTTACGATGCTTATAGGCTTGATATGATTGAAAAAGATTATCAGGGTGAGGAGGACATGAATTAGGTAATGAAGGCCAAAAGAAATCCAGGATAGCACAATCTTTAGGCCTAGAAGGTCGATATAGACTATGATTGATCATCTTTACTTCACCATCATGAATGAACTTAAGACACTTATGTATAGGGGAAGCAACAGCATGCATGGCAGTTACCCAAGGCAAACCTAGCTTAACTTTAAATTGATCAGAAGTAGGAACCACAACAAAGGTAGTGTTCACAAGTTTTCCAAAAAGTTCAACCAGTAAAGTAATAGAACCAAATGAGGGATAAAGAAAACCATTACAAGTTTGAATCCACACATCTGATGTATCACAGAAGTCACGTTGTAAGCTATTCATAAAAAGATTTTCTTCAGTGATAACATTGACTAAGGAGGTAGGATCAACAAGACAACCACGAGTAGGTATCTAAGAAACCCTAGCAGCAATGTAAAGGGGACCATCAGGAGCCTTAATAATCTGAGAATCATCAAAGGTAATCAAAATTTCCCGAGGTCTTTTATCCTTAAATTGTTGTCAAGGTTTAGGTTGAGGTTTTACTTTAGATTTAGGTTTATCCTGAGGTTGAGATAGAACTTGAGGTGAAGGTTGAGGTGGAGATATAGACTTAGCAACATGCTCCACTTGATTAACGACATGATTAAGATCATCCATCTTTGAATCATATACAATTTCCATAGCAAATGGTTGAGCAATAGTATTAGTACCATGTGTATGTAAAGGATTCATATAGATTTGAAGGTTCTGATTAGGAGGAGAGACAGATTGATTCCCACTACTATCCAGAGTATCAACAAATAAAGATTTAGCATCAATGAGATCTTGGACCTTATGTTTTAAAGAATAACATCTCTCAATATCATGACCATTCTGACGATGCTATTGACAAAAAGCATTTTGATCAAAAGATTTAGATGCAATCGTAGTAGGTAAAAGAGGTCGAATAGGAGGTAAAGTAATCATATTAGTAGCTAACAACCTATTCATAATAGCATGTAAAGTTTCAGAAAGATGAGTAAATGTACGATTTAAACGAAAAGCAGTGGATGCAAATGTGGTATTATGAGATGCAACAGCAACTGCATTCGCTTGTTTGTTTATCTTGACATAATTATTGAATTTTTTAAACTTATTTGGATTTGGAGCAGCATCACCCTTATCAACGGGAACAAGAGCCATTGGAGTGATGCTCTAAAATTGACTCACTTGTAATTGATAATGATGAAGCGCTACACAAAGTTGTTGAAAAGAGGTAAATTCAGTAAGCAGAATCTTATCTCTAATATCCTTTTGCAAATTTGAAATAAACATACGTTGAATATCAATATCAGGAACAGGATAAAAAATCTAAGCATGCAAATGCTTAAATCTACCAATAAATTCAGTCAATTTTTCTTTAGCACCTTGTTTACAATGCATTAAATTAGTCAAAGACACTTGCAGGCCAATACTATTTTCAAATTGTTGAATAAAGGCATTAGCAAGTTGTGGAAAGGAATCAATTGAATAAGGAGGCAAGGAACAATACCACTGTAAGGCCTTGTCAAGAAAGGTTTGAGCAAATAGTTTGGCTAAAATCCTATGGTCATGAGCATAATCACTACAAAGGATTTGGAATGTTTTAACATGATGAACAAGATCTCCTTTTCCATTATAATTCTCAAGACGAGGCATATCGACTTGTTGAGGAACAGGAGTTTCGATAATATCCTTAGACAAAGGACTTCCCATGTCACATGTAGGAATACTAAACTTGTTTTGAGTTAAGGAAGCAAGTTGTTATTATAAGGATGATACGGTTTGACCCAAACTGATGATGGTGGAATCAGTAGAGGAAATAGGAGGAGTAGCAACATTAGACACACTAGGTAAAGTGTAAGAAGCTGCAGGAATAGAAGACACAACTAGAGGAACACTAGGAACTACAGTTGGAAGCAGAGTGGAATAAGTGAAAGGAACACTATGATATGAAGGTTGTGATGTAGGAAGGGACATGGGAGAAACACTCATAGGAATAGAGGGAACCGTCACAGTCACCAGAGGAGGAGTATAGATAGGAATACTAGGTAAAGGATTAGAAGGAGGTTCAACACTAGTGATAGGAGTAGTGAAACCTAAATCTTGAGCCTCTTGAGTTAAAGGTTTAACATTGGAATGAACAAGATGAGTAATACCACGCAAGAGGTTAACACCTTGATCACTATCACGAAGAACTTTCTTAAGAGCCTCTATAGCTTGAATAGAATCTTGACCATGGTTTTCTTGAAGAAGCCAATTATGGATTTTAACAAGGTTGGTGGAAAGTTTTTGGACTTGTTCAAGAGGAACCCTTAAAGCATCATCCTCATGATGAGATGAGTGAGAAGATTTTTGCTCCATAGTAGGATTAGAATCATGAAGAATCAAGTTATCATCGGGGATCCTAAGGAATGGAGAAGATTTAGGCTCAAAGGCACCCATGAGTCTACGACTTCTTCTAACTGGAATGTTATAAGTAGGACTAGTGGTAGTAAAGCTCATAAACCAATATAATGTAAATGAACTAAACTCAGAACACATAATGCATGAACATGAAATCTAATTAGCATACAAGATCAATCACAAAGGACAAATCTAATACTAACAAGATAAAAGGAAATCTAACACCAAAAAGAAAGAGACTAAGCTAGTCGGGTTCATCAAAATGAATAGTGGTAATTTGGAATCACCACTATTTGTGTATGTTTGTGGGGGAAATGTAAGATTCACTCCTAAATCCAAATTCCCAAAAGAGAGATCCAATTTGATCAACCAAGAGGTTAATACACAATCGAATCAATCTATGAAGAATATGAAAGAAAGAATAAATCCTATACTTCCCTATAGTTGGATTAAGCTTGAAATCTAAAATAATTGAAGTGCAAATACTAACCTTGAATTAGGGCAGATCTGGAAAATGCTGAATTCTAGCTTCTGTATGAACTTTCTAAAGATTCCCTCACCTATTTTGGACTGGAGATGTCGAGGCGGACAAAACCTAGAAATCTTTTCTCCAAATTCACAT
This sequence comes from Chamaecyparis obtusa, assembly GCA_027943335.1. Taxonomy (NCBI): domain Eukaryota; kingdom Viridiplantae; phylum Streptophyta; class Pinopsida; order Cupressales; family Cupressaceae; genus Chamaecyparis; species Chamaecyparis obtusa. The sequence continues at coordinate 1,457,168 of BSBK01004862.1, forward strand.
AGGTCGACTTTGACCTTTTAAAAGATCAAAGACCACATTATTTATTTGAAGTCCGATTCCGATTCTGTTTGCAGATCCTGAAAGATTTCCGAAAAGGGTATCCAAATTCTCTCTCAGATTTGAGATTTCGCACTTGTACCTGCAATAAAATGGGGGTTTTTGGTTGTATGGGGGGTTTACCTTAGTCAAATCCCAATTTAGGAATTAACCTTGAAATTGAATTGAAATATATGGTGCATAAACAAAGTAATTGAAATAAATCACCTCGCTTATGTTGAAGTCCTTTTAGAGGATTTGAATCCTCAAATCCACATATAAGAATGCTTCAATGAATGTAGGATGTCTCCAATCAATGGTATTTTGATCTTCAACACCAATCTTGATTTGATCTTTGCATATGAGAAGGTTTGAATGAATGGAAAAGGAGGGATCTTCAAGGGGGCTAGAAGGAGATTGAATCCTTCAATAGCTAACAATGGAACTCCTTGATGGATAAATGCTTGAAAACTTGAATGCTTGAAGACTTGCTTGATTGAGTGATGTCAACTTGACATGAAAAATGAGAGAGGAAGGCCTCCTTTTATACTCATCTAGGGCACACTCCTCTAGATGGGCCACCTTGAAGAATTAAATCCCAATTAGGTCCTCACCTTTAGAAAATATACCTTGAATAAATCCATTAAAGGATTTACCATTTTGGAGCCCGAAACAACCGACCTAGAAGCAAGAAATAACTTTCCCGAAAACTAAATTACCAGCAAATGAAACTTTGCGATTCTGGTAGGAAGAAGTTAAGGCTGAGGTCGACCCTAAACTGGTCAGGGTCGAGGTCAACCCTGGCTTGGTCAGGGTTGAGGTAGACATTGGCCTGGTCAGGTTCAAGGTTGACTTTGACCTCAAACCCTAACTTTGCCAGATTTTGCAACAGGAGTTCCAAGGGTGCCAAAAATGTAGAATTTGATGTCTGAGCAGGACCTAGTGTCAAGAACAGATAGAAAATCCTCAGAATGATGTGATGAAGGACTAGGAGGTCTCATTTCTGAACCCTACCTAGAAAATAGAGCCATAGAAGAAGGAAAATTAGGAAAGTCCTTAAGACCTTAACCGTAATTTCACCTAGAATGAAGAAATCAAGTGCAGAGAAGAAGTGGAAAGTGGGGAGAAAGCCAAATACATGCAAAGACCCAATCAAGGCACTTAACATGACCCCAAACAACTTACTCGAAGGGCTAACTGCTCTTAACATGGAAGTGCTTCCATTTTAAGATGATACATTAAGGCCCCACTTTAGCAAGAGTATGAACTCGATGCAAACTCTTGGTAAAGGAGATAAAAATAACAAGATAATCTTATCATAATCTAAGGGATAAAGAGAAATCCTAAGCCCCCAAGGACTCAAGTCTTCGTTGACTCTTAGATCATAGATAAGAGAGACATCTCCAAAGAGAGAGAAAAAGTGTGATTACCTCGCCCAATGAGAACTTATGTCCTATTGTGAACCACACAGGAAAAATGTGTAACCGAAAAGATGGAATTGAACTACCTAGTGAATGTGGCTACTCACTAGTCAACCCATCAAGGATTTATCCTTAGGAATATTCTATTCCATAAGAATAAATAAATAAATAAAAGAGATCCAGTCTTAAGGACACTTCTGACCTTAAGGGATCACAATATATGTGTATTTGAAACTGGAGGGATCAAGAGATCCTAATATAAATCCATACTTTAAGGATTAGTTCCAAATCCACAAAGAAAGATTGAAAAGTAAATTTAAAGTGCGTGTCTTCCTCAGGATTTAGCAACTTATGTGCGTTACCTTTAGAAGATTTAGCATGTTTTGAATTTTTTTATAAGTGCGTGTGTGTAATAAGTGAGCAGAGCGTATGCCCCCACGTTAAAGTCATTGCTGACACTTTAACAAGAGCAATGGCTTTAACGGAAACATAAACAACTCCATTGATTACGTTTCCACGTTGAGATGCCCCCAGATGAAGACAAATCAAGGGAAATAACATAGAAACATACAGAGAACACGGAAGGGATCTACCTACCATGGGGTCAGTATGATCATAAGATAATATATATATGATATTATTGCAAATGAATTGACATCACTCCCCAAAGGAAGTAGAACTACAATCACAAAGGAGGAAAGATTACATAAGATATATGAAGAAGAATCTTTTCGGACCATGACATGGAGACCAAAAAGATTTAGTGCTACCATATCTCGAATCCAAGCAGATTAAACAATGAAACATTTACGAACAATAGCACAGTTACAACATAACATTGAATAGCGCATAGAAGAATAGAGATACATATAGAGGAATTTGAACAACAGTTTCGATTCCTTCATCACCTTGTACCAACTGAGTAACAAGGATCGTATAAAAGAATCTAACAACATTTAGCAAATACATTATGGGAGAAGCACAATACAACAGGCAAGCACACAACAAATCTACCACAAAGGACAAGCCGATGAAGTGTGCTGCCTACTTTCCCCATCTCATTGTATATCATTTAGGGTAGGTGGGTAACTCACAAGAGGGACTATATCTAATATAGTAGGAATGATAGCCAGTTCCAAACAAGGATCCTCTTGAGAATCACTATGTTCGATACTAGGTGTAAGAGTTAATTGAGATGAAAGCATATTCGGTAAATCAATGTCAATGTCAATAGTTTCATATTCATTAGTAAAATTATCAATATCATCAAGAGTATCTTCATCATCCAAATTAATCAAAATAGGATCTAAGATACGAATAGAATCATCATAATCATGCATGTGAACATCATTATTAGTAACAACATTATGCATAGGTGTATCCGCAAAAAGTAGAGATCTTTTAGCTTTAGCATGAGTAGGACACTTTTTACGACGTTCATTAGCAGATCAGTTATGTTTTGATTTATTTGAAATAGGTTGAGAACTAGGAGGAACAATCATAGGATCCTTCATAGGTTCTAAAGGAAGATCAACAAGATTATCAACCATAGGAGGAGCAATCACAGGATCTTTGATAGATTTAGTAGGAGGAACTTGATTAACAGAACAAGAAGCCATAGTTGAAGGAGGTATCAATGGTGTAGGTAAAAGACCACTATTAAGATCCATAGGAGGTATGCTTAATTGAAGAATCTTACGATGCTTATAGGCTTGATATGATTGAAAAAGATTATCCGGGTGAGGAGGACATGAATTAGGTAATGAAGGCCAAAAGAAATCCATAGCAGCACAATCTCTAGGCCTAGAAGGTCGATATAGACTATGATTGATCATCTTTACTTCACCATCATGAATGAACTTAAGACACTTATGTATAGGGCAAGCAACAGCATGCATGGCAGTTAACCAAGGCAAACCTAGCTTAACTTGAAATTGATTAGAAGTAGGAACCACAACAAAGGTAGTTTTCACAAGTTTTCCAAAAAGTTCAACTGGTAAAGTAATAGAACCAAATGAGGGATAAAGAAAACCATTACAAGTTTGAGTCCACACATCTGATGTATTATAGAAGTCACATTGTAAGCTTTTCATAAATATATTTTCTACAGTGATAACATTGACTAAGGAGGTAGGATCAACAAGACAACCACGAGTAGGTATCTAAGAAACCCTAGCAGCAATGTAAAGGGGACCATTAGGAGCCTTAATAATTTGAGAATCATCAAAGGTAATCAAAAGTTCCCGAGGTCTTTTATCCTTAAATTGTTGTCGAGGTTTAGGTTGAGGTTTTACTTTAGGTTTAGGTTTATCCTGAGCTTGAGATAGAACTTGAGGTGAAGGTTGAGGTGGAGATATAGACTTAGCAACATGCTGCACGTGATTAATGACATGATTAAGATCATCCATCTTTCAATCATATATAATTTCCATAACAGATGGTTGAGAAATCATATTAGTATCATGTTTAGGTAACGGATTCATATAGATGTGAAGGTTCTGATTAGGAGGAGAGACAGATTGATTCCCACTACTATCCAGAGTATCAAGAAATAAAGCTTTAGCATCAATTAGATCTTGGACCTTACGTTTTAAAGAATAACATCTCTCAGTATCATGACCATTCTGATGATGATATTGACAAAAAGCATTTTGATCAAAAGATTTAGATGCAATCGTAGTAGGTAAAAGAGGTTGAATAAGAGGTAAAGTAATCATATTAGCAGCTAACAACCTATTCATAATAGCATGTAAAGTTTCAAAACAAGGAGTGGATGCAGAAGTGGCATTATGAGATGCAACAACAACCTGATCAGCAACTGCATTCGCTTGTTTGTTTATCTTGACATAATTATTGAATTTTTTAAACTTATTTGGATTAGGAGCAGCATCACCCTTATCAACGGGAACAGGAGCCATTGGAGTGTTGCTCTCAAATTGACTCACTTGTAATTGATAATGATGAAGCACTGCACAAAGTTGTTGAAAAGAGGTAAATTCAGTAAGCAAAATCTTATCTCTAATATCCTTTTGCAAATTTGAAATAAACATACGTTGAATATCAATATCAGGAACAGGATACGAAATCTAAGCATGCAAATGCTTAAATCTACCAATAAATTCAGTCAATTTTTCTTTAGCACCTTGTTTACAATGCATTAAATCAGTCAAAGACACTTGCGGGCCAATATTGTTTTGAAATTGTTGAATAAAGGCATTAGCAAGTTGTGGAAAGGAATCAATTGAATAAGGAGGCAAGGAACAATACCACTGTAAGGCCTTGTAACAAAAGGTTCGAGCAAACAGTTTGGCTAAAATCCTATGGTCATGAGCATAATCACTACAAAGGATTTGGAATATTTTAACATGATGAACAGGATCTCCTTTTCCATTATAATTCTCAAGATGAGGCATATCAACTTTTTGAGGAACAGGAGTTTGGATAATATCCCTAAACAAAGGACTTCCCATGTCACATGTAGGAATACTAAACTTGTTTTGAGTTAAGGAAGCAAGTTGTTGTTGTAAGGATGATACGGTTTGAGCCAAACTGATGATGGTGGAATTAGTAGAGGAAATAGGAGTAGCAACATTAGACACACTAGGTAAAGTGTAAGAAGCTGCAGGAATAGAAGACACAACTAGAGGAACACTAGGAACTACAGTTGGAAGCGGAGTGGAATAAGTGAAAGGAACACTATGATATGAAGGTTGTGATGTAGGAAGGGACACGGGAGGAACACTCATAGGAACAGAGGGAACCGTCACAGTCACCAGAGGAGGAGTATAGATAGGAATACTAGGTAAAGGATTAGAAGGAGGTTCAACACTAGTGATAGCAGTAGTGAAACCTAAATCTTGAGCCTCTTGAGTTAAAGGTTTAACATTGGAATGCACAAGATGAGTAATACCACGCAAGAGGTTAACACCTTGATCACTATCACGGAGAAATTTCTTAAGAGCCTCTATAGCTTGAATAGAATCTTGACCATGGTTTTCTTGAAGAAGCCAATTACCCATTTTATGAAGTTCGGTGGAAAGTTTTTGGACTTGTTCAGGAGGAATCCTTAAAGCATCATCCTCATCATGAGATGAGTGAGAAGAGTTTTTCTCCATAGTATGATTAGAATCATGAAGAATCAAGTTATCATCGGGGATCCTAAGGAAAGGAGAAGATTTAGGCTCAAAGGCACCCATGAGTTACGACTTCTTCTAACCGAAATGTTATAAGTAGGACTAGTGGTAGTAAAGCTCATAAACCAATATAATGTAAATGAACTAAACTAAGAACACATAATGCATGAACATGAAATCTAATTAGCATACAAGATCAATCACAAAGGACAAATCTAATACTAACAAGATAAAAGGAAATATAACACCAAAAAGAAAGAGACTAAGCTAGTCGGGTTCACCAAAATGAATAGTGGTAATTTGGAATCACCACTATTTTTGTATGTTTGTGGGGAAAATGTAAGATTCACTCCTAAATCCAAATTCCCAAAAGAGAGATCCAATTTGATCAACCAAGAGGTTAATACACAATCGAATCAATCTATGAAGAATATGAAAGAAACAATAAATCCTATACTTCCCTATAGTTCGATTAAGCTTGAAATCTGAAATAATTGAAGTGCAAATACTAACGTTGAATTAGGGCAGATCTGGAAAATGCTGAATTCTGGCTTCTATATGAACTTTCTGAAGATTCTGTCACCTATTTTGGACTGGAAATGTCAAGGCGAACAAAACCCAGAAATCTTTTCTCCAAATTCACACAGGTCGACTTTGACCTTTTAAAAGGTCAAAGACCGCATTATTTATTTGATGTTCGATTTTGATTCTATTCACAGATCCTGAAAGATTGTCGAAAAGGGTATCCAAATTCTCTCTCAGATTCGAGATTTCGCATCTATACCTACAAGAAAATTTGGGCTTTTGGTTGTATGGGGGCTTTGCCTTAGTCAAACCCCAATTTAGGAATTAACCTTGAAATTGAATTGTAATATATGGTGCATAAACAAAGTAATTGAAACAAATCACCTGACTTATGTTGAAGTCCTTTTAGAGGATTTGAATCCTCAAATCCACATGTAAGAATGCTTCAATGAATGTAGGATGTCTCCAATCAATGGTATTTTGATCTTCAACACCAATCTTGATTTGATCTTTGCATATGAGAAGGTTTGAATGAATGGAAAAGGAGGGATCTTCAAGGGAGCTCCAAGGATATCGAATCCTTCAATAGCCAACAATGGAACTCCTTGATGGATGAATGCTTGAACACTTGAATGCTTGAAGACTTGCTTGATTGAGTGATGTCAACTTGATATGAAAAATGAGAGAGGAAGGCCTCCTTTTATAGTGATCTAGGGCACACTCCTCTAGATGGTCCACCTTGAAGAATTAAATCCCAATTAGGTCCTCACCTTTAGAAAATATACCTTGATTAAATACCATTAAAAGATTTACCATTTCGGAGCCCGAAACAGCCGACCCGAAAGTGGGAAATAACTTTCTCGAAAACTAAATTACCGGCAAATGAAACTCTAAAATTTTGGCAGGAAGAGGTCAAGGTCGAGGTCAACGCTGACCTGGTCAAGGTTGAGGTCGACCCTAACCTAGTCAGTGTCAATGTTGGCTTTGACCTCAAACCTTAACTTTTCTAGATTCTGCAACAGGAGTTCCAGGGGTCCTAGAAATGCAAAATTTGATGTCTGAGCAGGACCCAGTGTCAAGAATAGATAGAAAATCCTCAGAATGATTTGATGAAGGACTAGGAGGTCTCATTTTTTATCCCTACCTAGAAAATAGAGCCATAGAAGAAGGAAAATTAGGAAAATCCTTAAGACCTTAACCCTAATTTTACCTGGAATGAAGAAATCAAGTGCGGAGAAGAAGTGGAAAGCGGGGAGAAAGCCAAATACATGAAAAGACCCAATCAAGGTGCTTAACATGACCCCAAACCACTTACTCAGAGGGCTAAATGCTCTTAACATGGAAGTGCTTCCATTTTAAGACAATACAATCCTGACTTATTCTTTTCAGCAGTTTTGGAAGGGGCATCCTTTAGTATTGACACAGGGACAGTTGAGAAATTTTCAGAGACATCATTCATCTTGAGGTTTCTTCTGACAGATTGGGGAGAAATCTCATCTACAGCTATGACATTGTTTCTTCCTAAGGAGAGGTACATTGTTCAACATTCATGGACTAGCTTCTACATTCATCCTAGAGCAACTATCACTGATGTGCATTTGAAATTTAGGGGGGTGGGCTACCTTGTCTCTCTTCTTCTACTACTTCTCTCTTATGGGGAGACTTTTTCCTCATATGGGGTTTTGTCCTTCTCACACTTCTCTATTATATATACATGATGTATGTCATAATGGGGGGTCTTGATTACTCCATCCATCCATGCATCTTATTTTTTCCATTTCTCTTTTTGGGGGAGGGTTTTTCCCATGAGGTTTTCCCTCTTTCTCCTCTTTATGACAGATTTCATTTCTCTTTCATTTTTTACATGGGTACCTAATATGGTCTAGTAGTCAAGACCCATCTTGCATTGTCATCTAGCATTGTGAGCTTAAGTGCATTCCCCTAAGTTTCACTTAAGGGGGGTGTTGGTGTAATTAAATATTACTAATTACACTTTACTTAGGATAATACATTTTCATATTAGTTGTCATTGAGATACCTAGGAGTTTTCATTTCATTTTAGTACATGGTTAGGAGAAATTCCACTTTACATGGTGATAGTTGTCATCACACACCTCTTTGTGTATGAGATCCACCTTTAGTGCTCTTATCACATTACCATCCTCTCATTTTTTCACATTTTGCACATACTTTGATGTGTAGTGGAGGATGATCCACCTTTGGTGGACATGTGATTCCACCTAGTGTGGTTGACAACTTATCATCTCCTTATCATGTAGTTTTATCGCATTGCCTATATATGTAGGCACTCCTACATTATATGTAAGCATTCTATTATGCATTCTATTTGATCATTATTGAATCTATTCATTTGATCATCTTGTCTCTCTTGTGCATCTCTTGAGCTTCTAGATCTTGGAATTTTATTCTTTGCTTCAGGAAAATTCTTACAAATATCAACTTTAAAGACCATACCCATATTTTTGTTACAATTCATTGAATGGATCAACTCATGAGTAATAAATATAGCACTCATTATATGCCTTCCTTGAACAAATCCTTTTTTATTGTGAGAAACTAAATTATCAAGGACCATTTTAAGTCTAAAAACCACCATCTTAGATAAATTTTTATATATGGTATTATAGAGACTAATAGGATGGAAGTCATGCATGAATGAAATGTCAAGTTTGGGGGGATCAAAGAAATGAAAGTAGCATTTATCTAATTAAGAATTTGGTCAAATCTAAAAAAATCCTTGGCCATATTTAAAATATCATCAACAAATATATCCTAGTGATCCAAAAAGAAGGTTGGAGGGAATCCATCAGGAATCAGGGCCTTGAAGACACCAATAGAAAACACTTCTTTTTAAACTTCCTCCATGGTAACCGGTTTGAGAATTTCTTCCAAATCATCTTCAAAAATAAAACTGGGGATTACCTACAACATCAATTCCATCTTGGATCTATCTGAATTAGTTTGTTGTTGAATTTGGGTGAAAAAAAAAACTTTAGCCACTATATCCTCCTCATTAGTGAGAAAAGTGTCATCCTCTCTTATCAATTTCCTTATCCCATTTCTTGGTCAATGTGTCAATGTTGATTGGTAAAAAAAATTATGTTTTTATCTCCTTAAGCTGTTGACTCATAAAAAATTTCTTCCAAAAGACTTCTTTAGAAATGTCAAATCATTGAGCTCTAAGCTCTCTTTCCTTGGCATAAGTATCCTCATCCATTTGTCCTAGTTTCATCTAATCCTAGATTACCTTAAGCTTAAGAGCTAATGAATTTTTATTTTGAAAAATATTTCCAAAAGAAATTTTATTCCATCCTTTTACCACACCTTTAATTTTTTTTAGTTTTTTAGTGATAATGAACATAGGAGTACCATTAAGCGGTATATTCCACCAATCAGAAATCAAATTTTCAAACTCAAGATGGAAATAACACATGATTTTACATCTAAGTGGTAATCTTCATATTATGTTCCCAATTTAGGAGATTAGCATTGTTGTTGTTATCCAATTTAGGTTTCTTACCTCAAATGCATGTTGAATTTTATGTATGGGGTATGCTTGTGCCAGTTTTATCCTAAGTATTTTCATGAGGTCCTAGGTTTCAAGGAATATCTTTGTGTTCCATACGGTATGTTGTATTGAGAGTTTTGAAAGTTTCATCAAGCATGAGAAGTATTTATTTTTCTATTTCAAAGTGTTAACTATAGCCTCATTATACTTTCTTTGTATTCATAAGGCTATTTAAAAAGTATAGGTTGTGAAAAGATCATGACCTCTCCTTTTAGGAGGTAATTTCAAGTTTCCATTTTACCAAAATAATTTCAACACTAAGCACTAACTTAGGTTTAATGAGTGTTGATAAGAGAACAAGCCCTAGTTTCTTCTTTTTAGCTTCAATGGTTGACAAGAATGGGAGAATTCAGCTAGACTAAAAGATGTAAATGGTGATCAACAAAAATATAATGAGTATAGTGTGAATACTAAGTGTAAGTATAGCTTGAATAATAAGTAGAAGTTATTATGAAATTTAAGGCAAAGAGAGAAGTCTCTAATACTCCTAAAAGAGTTATTTTGTTGTCATTAGTTGTGTTAAAGTCATATTGATTGTCTAAGTAATTCGTTAAATAAAATAAGCTAGTCAGTAAAGGAAAAGATAATTTCGGTAAAGGGAATAAGGAACAAACACTGAGCAAGGAAAGGCAAGCACCGAGCATTTACTGAGTTACAATAGTTATAGAGCTAATAGAATACATGTTACCAAGAAGAATAAAATGTGTTACCGAGTAACACAGTTTGACATAACAGAAACATTGAATCTGGACACTGAGCATAAAACATTTTACAGATCTTGAGAATATTGTTTGGTAATGCATTGGAGATTTAAACATGAAGATTGTGAATGATTACAAGGTAAGATCTGCCAATGAAAATTAAGTGTAATATATGGATTGGAGATGTAACCATTGGTAGCACCGTTTAAGCAGAAGATTCGAGAACATTTCCACCACTTCTAGATCGAGTATAAAAAGATCAAAGTGTGAAGATCACAGTGTAAGTAAGAGATATTATAGAGAGCAGGTGATGATCAGTCAGAGATAAGTGTGAAGGTTATGAACAGAGAAGCTACCGAGTAATAGAGCAGTTAGAGTAGAGTTATGAATGTGATTCAGAGTTTAAGCTACCAAGTACAAAAGTTAAATTGTGAGTGGAATACAGAATAAGGTAAACTAATATTGAGCATACTAAGCCTGATAAGCATATGTTGATGCAACATTACAGGTAGTTTATGTACTAATTATTGTGTAATCATAATTGTAAAAGATCTTAACTAAGTAAGCCCTAATAGGTCCTAATTTTTAAATCCTTTAATAGGATACATCTCTTAGATTAGAGGTGTAAAATCCTTTAGCAAGGTAGACTGAATAATTTTTTATACTCTTAGCAGGGTAAATACTCTTAATAGGGTAAGCTATCATAAATAGCTAATTTTGTAGCTCTAATCGAGCAAACTTTTTACTATAGTAGTGAAGTATTGTGGGTGTCATCCCCACCACAGTTTTTTCCTCTGACCAAGGATTTCTGCAAGATAAAAAATCATGGTATTATGAGTTGTGTTTCGTGATTTTGATTTATATGTTTTATGATGATGTATGCAAAGCTTTCTATTCGGTGAATGGTTAGAAGAGTAGATAAAAAAAATTGGAGTACGGATTCACCCCTCCCCTCTCAGTACTTAGCTTTCCATAATTAATCCAACAATTAGTATCAGAGTTGGGTCTCTTATTCATAAGTTTAACCACTTGAGAGGAAATATTTGAAGAGATGGAAAGTTATAAGTATGAAAAGGTAATTGACAACATGAACATGGAACTAGATTTTGCAAATGAACAAATTGATGAACTGAGAAGAAAATTGAAGCATTCACTTTACAAGAGAAAGGAGTTAGCCCATCAATTGAAAGATACACAAGATTAGGTTGAAGAACTTGAAGAACAATCAGAGAGAAGTTTGTCTAATGAATATGAAGCTTCCATATCAAAACTAACTAAAAAGAACAAAAACCTAACTGATCAGGTAAAAGCATTGAAGAGGGAACAAGAAGCTCAATCAGTAAGAATGTGTGAAGTCCTGGAACAAAAGAGAAAAGATGAAGATGATAAAAGAATAATTGAAGATGTGAAAATTTTGAATGAGTGCAACGATATATGAGAAAGATGTGGAGATAAAAAGGTCAACACAAAATCACTTCAATATGACAAATCAACCAATCGGTACTAATCAAGAGATTGAAAGGAAATTTGAAGAGATTGTTGGACTGAGATCAGAGAATGAATATCTAAGGAATGAACTGAAATCTAAAAAGGATGAAAATGAAGAAACACTAAGAATACTGGATGACCAGCTTAGAGGTCAAAGACAATCGAGAGATACTTCTAGACTTGGATTTATTGAAAACAACACTACCGAGAAGGGAGAGTCCTCAAATCAAGCAGCCAACTGAGATACTACTGCTACCCCACTGAATACCAAGAAGCCTACTTGTTATCACTATGGGAGATTGGGTCATATAGCTAATGTCTGCAGGAGGAAAAGAGGTAAACCACCGAAAACTTCTAAGTTTGATGGTTATTGTTACAATTGTAATAAGTATAGTTATAAAGCATTTGAGTGTAGATCAAGGATTGCTAACAATACAAGGAAGCCAAACTTCAAGGGTTACAACAATATTTGCAATAGATATGGTCACAAAGAAAGAATGTGAAATGGGTACCTAACTGACAGAATACTGCCAACAACCGACAAGGCTCAACAATACCATGGGACTAAAATACAAGAAGTTCATGTACAAGATGTGGGAGATTTGGAAACATAGAGGCAAATTGCATTTTGATGTGCATGGAAGGAACAATATAAGGTCATGGAGAAATCTTGGAATGGCATGTTTCCACTGTCACAAGGTCGGTCACTTAGCCAAAGACTGCAGGTACCAAGGCAAAGTTCCAACCGAGGAACAACCAAATGAAACTGCTCAAGTAAATGTTGATGAAATAAGAGAATAGATGAATAGAACATGGGAAAGAATGTCTCTAAATGATGGAAATATACTTGGAACAATTGATGGCACCTCATCCTCCAGATCAAGTGCACCTATCTTCCCATGATCGGTCAAAGTTATGTAGGAACTGAGAGATAAATTTCAATCTTAAATCGGTTCCTAACATTTGTGCAAAGATCTATATGAGCATATTTAGATGCATTTGGATATATGTTGTGAAGTTAACATTTCATTTTTTTACCAGTGAGACACTATGTTATTTTTTTCCATTCAGTGAAAGGAAGTGTAATTGGTAATCGGTGAAAAAGGGAGTCAGTGATAGCATTAAATGCTAAAATTGTAGCCGTTAGAAACCCTAATCAAGGAAAAGGTATAACTAGACCTTTGTTATTTCATTTTTACCTTATGTTTTCAAAAGCATTTGAGCACTTTGTGGAAATGATTCCTCTGAGAGAATTCGAGTGATTAATTGAGTAGATCTAAGCATAAGAAAGCATAATAAAGTAATTTCCAGTGTTTCCCCAAGTTGTGAAAGTGTGACCGAGTTGATATTAAAATGAAACCCTACTTTAATTGAGCGATTATATCTATGAAGCAATGACACTTAAAGTTCAAAACCCTATTGTCGTGGAGAAGATTGATCTAGTTAATCCAAAATGCAAGCTAACACCAGCTAAAGCTCTTGGACCAGATAAGATGGGAGCCCTATCTTCGATTCCTCTGAGAGTAATTTTGATTGAATACATTTGTGCCTTCATCGATTGCAAGATCGAGGAGATCTTACAAGCTGAAATTGATACATCCTACCAAAATTTGTGTGTGAGTGGTAAACTGAAGGATGAGCACATCCATTTGGAAACCAAGGGTTTAGTGCATGCCCTTCATGTACCGAGTGTGTTTAAACTAGAATGGATGAGAATTGTGTTAAGCTGAGTTCATGGCCAATTCACGTAGCTCAATGCATGAGTCAAGATTACAAAGGACGTGTCATATATTGTGACTGGTTATCCAATCGGTGATAGACTGAAAGCACATAAGAAAACTAACAAAAACAAGTTGTGTGAGCTGACTCAAGCAAAATGGGATGGAAGAGGTCTCAAATTGTCTATTATTGAGGATCTTGAATTGAGATTTGCAAGTAATGTGATATCCTACTAAATCTTTCAAACTTCCCAAGTAGATAGTGTACCATGTGGAGTTGTGGACATAGCCTACAAGATAGTCAAGAAAGATATGAAGATCGATCTATGTGAGATCCTACTAAAGCAGTTTGATGACAACATGAACACCATCAAGAAAGAAAAAACCAACAATTTGAATTTTGGTTCATTGTTGGTATGTATATTTTTATACTTTCAGAACTTTTTCCCATCAATCAGTAATGTAGAATGGAGTGTGGATAAATCGATCATATATCAGATAAATGCGTTCATTCAAAGTTTAGGAGATAACTTTGATATAATAATGACTGATTAATTTTCTAAGTTCCAAACAAGAATGCACAATAAATTTATGATTCCATCTCAGCTAGTGGAAAAGTATCAATATTCTATTTGTTTTGAAGTGAACACCGACACTTGCATAGTGAAATATGTGGATCCTATGACTATTTGGCTACAAACAATGGGATATGAGATGGACATTGACACTGCATCATAGTAGGTTGAAGCTTTGTTAGCTAAAATGGTTAATAAGAGAGCCAATCAGCATGAGACTTATGAAGAAGTGAAGGATAATATAAACCTAGGTATATTGATACCTAAGGTACATAGGAAAACTGGCATAATGATAAGTAGTTTATCTGAGAATCTAGGAGTTTCTATTGAAGAAGATGAAGCTAGTACTTCTAAGATAAAGGGCGAGAAAATAAGAATGAAAAAGGAAACACTGATTCCTATAAGTACAAGACCATTAACAAGGTCTTCAACCACACCAAGAAAGAAAAAGAAACCAGAGTTAGAGCAATCAAAGCCTAAAACATATATGAGAGAAAATAAAACATATGGTAGACTGAGGAGAAAACCAATATTACAAGAAGATAGCGAAACTGAATCATAAGATATGAGCAAATTTAAAGTTGTGCAAAACTAGCCCCCAAAAATGAGAAACCTAGATGAGTTTATTGAAACTCTCAAGAAGTATGGAGGTTTTGTTGGAATAAAATATGCTAAATATAAAACCAGAAGTGACAAAGAAAAAGAAAAGATTGAGGAGGCAGTTGTGTTTACACTACACAAATTCAAAACTATTCTGATTGAACTTACCAACCATCTACTTGATGAACTTTACAAGAAGATAGATGCAAGATGGAAATATGGAATGACTTCCAAGAAGAAAATGAGGGAAAGATCCCTAGCTATTACTATACCTAAATTGTTGGTATAAGAAATTAAGGAATCATTGAAGGAGTATTCAAAGAGATTTATTTTCAAGAGAAAATCACTAAGGATCATGATCGATGAACTTGAAGAAGTACAAAAGGAAATTGATGACTTATGGAAGAATATTTTCTTTCTTGGCTAACCGATAGAGATCAAGGAGAAACAAGGGAAGTTAGATCCTATTGATTTGATAATAGATAAAGATGAAATAATTATTGAAGATATAACTAACAAAGACCCAGCAGAAGAGATAACAAATGATGATGATGTGATGCTAACTGAGGATAAACACTGAATAAATGAACACTAATGATTCAACTAAGGCTAAATTGATGGATGTAGATCCAGTTATTGAACAAGTACTTTATTTTCTTGAGATTAATGATGTTATCTTAGAGGTTACAAAAGAGATTCCTATTGATGTAGAGGAGGCCATCGAACTAGTAAAAGAGACTAAATGAAAGGACACTAAAGAGACCGAGACCACAATAGATCAAAATACAGAGTTGGTCATCTCTACCGAGACTACAGGTCTACATAAGTTATAAGAACAAGAGAAGGAGAAGTTGAAGGAAAAGGAAAAGGAAAAGGAAAAGGATAAGAAGAAGAGAAGAAAGAAGAAGTTCATGAAGAGAAGAAGGAAGAAAAGAAACAAAAAGAGAAGAAGGAAGGAAAACAAGAAGGGGAAAGAGATGAAAGAACAAAAGATACAACTATGGCCACTACATTTGATGTAAAGTTATCTACTGGAGAGAGTGTACAAACTGAAAATAAAAATTTAAAGAAGAGAAAGCACGAGAAAGAAAAAGTTAACTTAAGTAAACCAATTGCAATTCCTAAGGTAGACATCTCCACCCTAAGCACTAAAGAGATATCAAAATTTGGAGATTTACTCAAGAAGAAAGTAGCACAGGTTAAATTACTAGCAAAGAAACAAAAGACTAGTGTGCTAGAGAATGTTAAAGAGATAATACAGGAGATTGTCCATGATGTTGATATAAATGAGAAGGGTGGTATATATAGTCAATTAGAAGAACTAGTAAAACAGATCAATCAACTTGGTACAAAAACCACCCAATATTTGATGCAAGTTCACAGAAAAAAAATTGAGAGTAAAATTATTGAAGAGTTACTTCAATAAGTGGCACTAGGCAAGGTAACGCTTCTTGAATTCGTTACCGAATTGGAAAAGGAGTTGAAAGATATTCTTTTATTATTTCAAAAAAAAATTTTAATTTCAAATTTTACAAAGGATATAAAGGAGAAAGATGAATCTGATGAGAAAGATATGACTGAATAGTTGGCAAAGGTCACAACCGATCCTAGTACATTTCAAGTTTACTATCAAAGGCTAAAACATTTAATGAAAGTGCAACATGAGTTGAGAAAAGAGGAGAGAAAAATAAGAATGGAACTCATGGAGTTACAAACAATTTTTGTACCCCATATTGAGTCACTGCAGAAACATATTCGTAAGGCAAAAGAGCTAGTGAACACCCCTGATATCAATGCTATGGATAGCATGATGAGTCTTGCAACTGACATAGGTGAACAAATTATGTTTTTGTAGACAATAAAGGAATCATGGGAGATGTCCCTAAATGATGCAAAGAAGAGGCAAAAATACATTTTTTATAAGATTACTTCATTGGATCACAGTAAGTAATTTTGTTTTTGGCATTTTTGTCAAAAAAGGGGGTTAGATATATATGTTATAATGGGGATAAATATGTATTTAGGAAGTATTACTACAGGGGGAGTAATGAGTAATGATTTATGAACCTATGGAGTTATAAGGAGTTATACTAAGAAGTACAGTACATGGTCAAGTTTTTCTTAAGGACATAAAATTTTGATGACTTTGAATGTTTTAACAAAGATGCCAAACTAATGCCAAAGGGGGAGATTGATACTCCTAAAAAAGTTATTTTGTTGTCATTAGTTGTGTTAAAGTCATATTGATTATCCAAGTCATTCAGTAAAGAAAATAAGCTAGTCGATAAAGGAAATACAATTTCAGTAAAGGGAATAAGGAACACGCACCGAGCAAGGAAAGGAAAGCACCGAGAAGTTACTGAGTTACAATAGTTACTAAGCTGAGAGTATACATGTTACCGAGAAGAATAAAATAGGTTACCAAGTAACACAGACCGACATAACAGATGCAATGAATTTGGACACCGAGCATAAAATATTTTATAGATCTCAAGGAGATTGTTTGGTAATGAATTGGAGATTTAACATGAAGATTGTGAATGATTATAAGGTAAGATCTTGCAATGAATATTAAGTGTAATAAATGCATTGAGGATGTAACCATTGGTAGCACCGTTTAAGGAGAAGATTCTATAACATTTTCATCACTTCTAGATCGAGTATAAAAGGATTAGAGTATGAAGATCATAGTGTAAGTAAGAGATATTACAGAGAGCAAGTGATGATCTGTGATGCCCAAAAATTGAGTCAAAACACAACCAACAAACTTCCCCTCCAAGGGTCTCTGGGATCGAATCATCTCACAAACCTCGGTATACCTCTCATCTTCTTGAAGATGACAGAGGATCCGACCCCTCAAATCTGTGCCTGCAGTCATAGAATAGATATCGTGCCGTCTCCTGCTCAAGGCATCTGCAACAATGTTCTCCTTCCCCTTGATGTAGTGAACATCAAAGTCATTCTCACATAAGAACTCCATCCATCGCCTCTGCCGAGCATTAAGGTTCGGCTGGGTGAATATATACTGAAGACTCTGATGGTCTGAATGAAGCTCAAAACGGTGACCTAAGAGGAAGTGACGCCAACGTACTAAGGCATGCACCACTGCTGCAAGCTCTAAATCATGCGTGGGGTAATTGAGCTCATGAGTCTTAAGCTTCCTAGACTCGTAAGCAATGGCTCGCCCTCCCTGCATAAGGACTGCCCCTAATCCATCTAATGAAGCATCTGTGCACACCACAAATTCTGCTGAAGGATCTGGCACTGCAAGAATTGGTGCACTGGTGAGTGCTCGCTTGAGCTCCTGAAAAGCCCTCTCACACTTCTCTGTCCACTCAAACTTCTTCCCCTTTCGCTGAAGGGAAGTGATAGGATGTGCCACTCTAGAAAATCCTTCAACGAAATGTCTGTAATAACCGGCAAGTCCCATGAAACTTCTGACCTCAGTCACTGTGGTAGGTGCTGGCCAATTCATAATGGCCTCAATCTTTGATGGGTCTACTGAGATCCCATCACCAGAATGACATGCCCCAAATACTTAACCTCTCTTTTGAAGAAGGAACACTTCAACAAGCTGCCAAACAACTGATTATCTCTCAAACACTGCAAAACCTGTCTCAGGTGCTCTTCGTGCTCCTTCTCATCCTTAGAATAAATCAGGATGTCATCAAGGAAGATTATAACAAACTTATCTAAGAAGGTGCGGAATACACCATTCATAAGGCTCATGAATACAGCTGGGGCATTTGTAAGACCGAAAGGTACCACTGTAAACTCATAGTGGCCGTACCTAGTGCGAAATGCGGTCTTATGAATGTCACTGTCTACTATCCGCAACTGATGGTACCCTGATGTCACTTCTAGATCGAGTATAAAAGGATTAGAGTATGAAGATCATAGTGTAAGTAAGAGATATTACAGAGAGCAAGTGATGATCACTCAGAGATAAGTGTGAAGGTGATGAGCAGAGAAGCTACCGAGTAACTAAGCAGTTAGAATAGAGTTATGAATGTGATTCAAAGTTGAAGCTACCAAGTACAGAAGTTAAATTGTGAGTGGAATACAAAATGAGGTAAATTAATATTGAGCATATTGAGTCTGATAAGCATATGTTGATGCAGCATTACAGACAGTTTATGTACTGATTATTGTGTAATCAAAATTATAAAATCTCTTAACTAAGTAGACCCTAATAGGTCTTGATTTGTAAATCCTTTAACAGGGTACATCTCTTAGATTAGAGTTGTAAAATCCTTTAGCAAGGTAGACTGAATAAGTCTTTATACTCTTAGCAAGGTAAATACTCTTAATAGGGTAAGCTATTAAAAATAGGTAATTTTGTAGCTCTAACTGAGAAAACATTTTACTACAGTAGTGAAGTATTTTGGATTTCATCCCCACCGCAATTTTTTCCTTTGACCAAGGATTTATGTGAGATAAAAAATCATGGTGTTATGAGTTGTGTTTCATGATTTTGATTTATATGTTTTATGATGATGTATGCAAAATTTTCTATTCGGTGAATGATTAGAAGAGTAGATAAAAAATTTTGGAGTACTGATTCACCCATCCCCTCTCAGTACTTAACTTTCCATAATTAATCCAACAGTCTCAACAAGAGTTAGCAGTGAAAATCATTAAAGGAGCAGTATTTAGTATTCAAGAAGGGACATAATCATCAAATTATAGCGAACATGATGAAGGGTGCTCCCCTTAATACCACAAACACATAACAGAAACAGGGAAACCACAACAATATGCAAGAACAGAAAATTGGCTTCTTATTATCTCCACAAATGTGGAATTACAAACTTTCAGAATTACAATATGCAAAGCCACATGGGCATTCCTTACAATATTCTGTAGGACAAAGCCTCGAACTATTACCCAGAACTATTCTGAACTACTTAAGACAATAATACAGCCTTCCTTATATAGGCAATTCCCCACCGCCTGGGAAGGTTCCAGAATTTTAGCCAATAAGGCCGACCAAACTTAGAATTATTTTATTTTACATTTCATTACATCATAGTCGGCTCAAGATAACCTTTGAAACCCGAACAGAAATTTTGAAGAAAATTATTTTTTGCCATTTCAGGTGGCCCAACTTCCGAAGACCATAAGTCATCACCAGTTGACCCGATCGGCTATTATAACCCCATTTCAAAAATGCCACGAAGCGCTCTACAGGCTTGACCCGCGCAAGCGCCCGTCACCCAAATTTTTGACCTCATCCGGGGCCTCTAAAGCCTTCAAAACTGAGTTCAAAGTTTCTGTACCCTGCTGCCAATACCGAAAATCTTCAATATCTTCCAATATACACTTGATCTGGCAATGAAACTTTACTGGCAGACTTATATGACCAAAATGAACCTCCAAGAAAGAAATCAGATCATTCTGAGCACGTACAAAAATTACCAAAAATAGTAACTTTCCATAAATAGCAGCTCTGTATAAAATAGCCCTTATTGAAAATTAAAACAGAAATATTTTTGGGTGATGCAAGATTGCTCTTACACCCAGGATGCTCCTGCATCAGAACAACAGATCAAAGAATAATAATGGTGATTAGTGAAAAGGCAATGAGAGAGAAGTTTTATCAAAGAAATGACAAGAATATCATGATAGAACAAAAAACTAAAAGATAGAAATGAGTTCAACAGTGTAGAGAACAAATCCAATGAGGTTTTCAAGAGGTTAAAGGTAGGGATTTATAACCCATGTACCTCAATGTATCAGTGTCTTCATGGAGGAATTTTTTTGTTTTGTTTAAAGGATGTTCTATTGATTTGATTTTTCAAAAAAAATCATTCATTGAGGTCCAGAACAATTCAAAATAGTGGAGAAATATTTCAAGGAACTGTCAATATGGTGATTCAAATGTTGATAACAAAGATCATTGTAGCATAGGGAAGAAAAGAGGACAATATCATTGTTAGCGGATAAATATAAGTCATGGTTTGTGGTTTGATTGGGTCATGCTGACAATAGCGCTAGCGTATGCACTTAGATAATTGATTTTGGGAGCCGACTAGGCGGTGTAACGTGTTCCATGGATTGGTGAGCGTTAATTATGGATCTTGGTGTGTAAATTAATATTTGTAATTATTTTATATTTTTATATTGTACCGTGTGTTCCTTAGCATTGTGTAATGTAATTATTTGTGTATTGGGGAAGCCCTAGCAAGCCAACCTAATTGAGACTTGTAACTTGTATAAAGGAGAGTAAATTCTCTAATGTAATGTAAGGAATGTATATGGGAGGTATGCGCGATTGTGCATGCGAGCAGAGCTAAAGAGAAGAGGTATGAGTGGAATCTATGATCATTCCTTATGCATTTCAGTGGAACTGTAAAGGCAAGTAATTTTCTATCAGTCAGTTCAATTATTTGAATAGTAAGTTCAGTTCATTTTATTTGGACAGTGAGTCCTGAAGGTGGGTTTAGCCTTCTCCTTTCAGCAGTGTGCCTTTTGTTCTCATCAACTCCTAACATGATTGAAGGACCTTTTAACAGGGGTTATGTCCTTTAACAGGGATTGTTGTACTGGATGTATTGTATCAACTCCTAATAGGGCTAGATCTCCTAACATGGACATTTTTATACTAGTGCACTATCTAGTGGGTTTCATCCCCATTGGGGTTTTTCCCT
This sequence comes from Chamaecyparis obtusa, assembly GCA_027943335.1. Classification (NCBI taxonomy): domain Eukaryota; kingdom Viridiplantae; phylum Streptophyta; class Pinopsida; order Cupressales; family Cupressaceae; genus Chamaecyparis; species Chamaecyparis obtusa. Next base: position 1,478,604 of record BSBK01004862.1, read on the forward strand.
TAACGGGGTTTTCCTCAAGAAAATTTTTTATGTGTTATATTGTTGTCTATCTTGTTCATCTTGTTTAGCATCGTTATATTCTTAATTAATGTTTTGGTTCAGAAGTTTAAAGTTTACAATTATAATACATAACTAATTCACCCCCCCCCCCCCCCCCCCCTCTCAATTGTGCGGTGTGGATTTCTATTGCTAACAGGTACACTAATAATAGTAGCTTTACACATTGTGTCATTTGATAATAGTGGTTGGGATGAAGAGAACAAAGATGTTATATTGTCTAAAAATATAGAGTTATTAAAAAAGCCAAAACATAATGATATGAAACCTTGTGACAATGATAATGAGATCAACAAATAGGTTGATTGAACAAAAGATGAATATTTTTTACAATGGGTTGGATGCTATTTTGAATTTAAAATAAGTGGTCTTAGTAAATTTCAAGATAATGAATGATGTCATTAGCCAAGATACATCACCAATCCAAGGGAGGCACTTTGAATTTCAAATTTTGAAAAGTTGTATTCATTAATGAAATTTATGATCCATGGAGGAGATTTGGGGCAGATGTGGTAGTTTATTTTCAATAAGAGGTTCCAAATGGATGAGGTATCTATCAAGGAGGATTTTAAAATTATAAACAACGTGTTACCTTCAGTTTCAACCCTATTTTGGGAGGATTTTTAGTTGTACATGACCCTTGGAGATGTGTTTCAAATTTAAAACTCATTGGTCCTAATTTAAAGGAGGTTGTCTCAGTCCTATGCCTGATTTGAAGGATCATTTTCAATGAGTTGGTGGCCACCTCATCTGCACTTCTAATTGATGTTTCTAATCTACTTTAGTCAAGTCAAATTGTTGGAGCTCAAGCCAAGTGGAGCCAAATTCAAATTTTAAATTGTTGAAGCCTCCTCTTGTTTACAAGTCTTTGTCTTCATATTTTTCTCCCTAGTTCTGAGTTTTGTCAATGTTGTAGCAACATGATGTATACTTTGTAACTTATTTCTTATGAGATTTTCAGTTAGTTTGTAAAGTATTTTGTCTTGAAATGCCTAGAAACACCTACTTTTAAATAAGGAACCTCATTTCCTTCTTATGTATTGTCTGTTTTCAGTATTGTTTGTGAGTGATCTAATAAGAATATTGAAGGATTCCATCAATGTTGAGTTCAAAGAGTAGCATGCTATAGTGTAGGTCAATGAATGTGTTATCATTTGGGCGTATCAAAATCATTAAATCAACATTGTTTTCCTTTTTACAAACATTAGAAAACTTAAAACATTTCATGTGAATCATTATTGCAAGCATATGTAATTGAGTTGTGAGTTAATCAGCTTCATTAGTTGAGTATATGGTGAGTTCAACAACATATCAAGTTTTTAGTCTTTGGTGTATCACTTTTTAGTTGTAGGTTTGAATTTACAAGCATTTCTCCTACCCTTTTCTTGACAAATAGTAGTCTAGGTGAGTATCACAAGTAGGAAGTCAACCTTCTTTGGAGGTTCATCTCTTTTACAAGGTATCCACAACCTAGAAATGTTCTCATGTTTCACCAATAAGCTATGCTAGTCTTAACAGAGTGCATTATTAGGTGACAACAATAGTCTGAGCCAGTTCTGGGTAGAGCATTAAGAGATAATTATTGGAGGATATTTCAATTACTATTGATTAACAATCTATCAAGTTTGACTTGTATTAGATTGTCACCCTGTCTTGTATTGCTCCAAGTAAACTTGGCAAATTAATAGTTTAAATATAATATAATTATATAATAAATAGTACTTATTTAATGTATAAATAATTATATGATATTTTTAATAAATCTTAAATAATAATTAGTAGCAATTAATAAGCTACAAAGAACAACAATTCCTAGTTGGAGACATTTCAATCATCTTAGACATCTATCATATCTATCCATAAACACAAATCATTCATTTTAGAAGTTAATTGATTCATTCTATGTAATGAAACGTCTTTGACTTAATAATTGAAAAGAAATTTAATCAACAATCAAATTGTCAAAGAAAAATATTGATATAAAGAAAATAATGATAAATTAAAATTCTATTGAAAAAATATATAAATTTTTAAATTAAAATTTAGATTACATCAATTGAATAACTCTAAAGTAAATTATAATAACAATTCCTAAGAACCGAAATTAAAATCTTGAATGAACGTTTGTGTTAAGGAATAAATTGTATTGATCTTTATAAATTTTAAGCAATACTAGATAGACCTTCTGAACAGATCATTTCCATGACAAAATAAAAAAATAATTAGTATGTAAACTTCTTGGTACCCTTTATAAAGTTGTGGAATTGTTAATATTAGGTGAATTAATATTTCCAGTACTCAAGAAGAACAGATACAGCTGTAAAGGAGATCCTCTCTGCACCAAAATCAGTGAAAGTAAAATAGACTTTTGCCACAAAGGCTGAGACTAAAAAATTAGTTCTGATGACCAGTTGTTGAACATCTCACCAACTCCATACTTCAAGTTTATATTATAAAGTGGATACAGCATCTTGGTTTCTAGCTACTTTTAACATTAGTTTTCGCCACATTCTATCTGTCACAGATGCTCATGTCTCATCTTGAAAAACAGGAACTAAAGTGTAACAAGAAGTCTTCCATGGCTTAATTCCAAGAAAACTTTTTGACGATAAGTTAGGCTTTTATGTTAAGTGGTGCATTTTTGTGTCGGCTGAATGAAATTATTTAATTCCTTAGACTTGGTAAAATTTGATTGTAGCATTTATTTATCCTTTTATTAGTTTGTTTTAGGTAAGTAAAATGGTGGTAGTGTAATTCTCGATTTTATTCTTTTAAGTATGACTATAATAAGGTGGTATAAAATGATTGTATTAAGTGAAACAAATTATTCTTGTGTTATGAAATTAATTTGGAGTAAAAGTAGAGTGTACAATTAATTTAGGTTTAATAAATTTGATTCATAATAAATAGTTTATAAGACATACCATTTGTTGAAGGTTTTACAAATGAGATAACAAGTTAAGTGAGTTTAATCTTGGATTATATATTAGGTCAGCTTAAGTTGGAATCATATTAGAATGGATGACCTCTGGGGAAAGGCCTAATGCTTCACCTATATGACACCTAGACGCAATGAGTTTTATTTATTCTCATGAGAGATGGATACTTGTGAACCACTACTCACAAAACATGAGTCAATGAATTTGACTCAAAAACTACACAACTGAATCTTAATAGCAATATCACATTTTGACTTATTGTGAAAAATATCTCCTATTTAGTTTATGGGTTCAATTGTGTGTGTTTTTAGCATCAACATTTTGGATCACACTCCATGATCCATCATCAAGATGAGAGTGTACGAATGGAAAGCAAAAAAATGACGGATCATTTTTTTGCTTTCCATTCCTACACTCTCTCATCGTGATGATGGATCACAGAGTGTGATCCAAAACATTGATGCTAAAAAAAAACACACAATTGAACCCAGAAACAACTTGTATTAAAAATGGATTGTGGAAATCTGATAATGTTAATTATCTCTTGCTTATCATTTGTACAATAATTTTTATCTTCTAATTTTTTAATCTAAATCTACATTGTCTAAACATTTAGACCTATAATAAGTTATTAGCAATGTTGATAAACAACTTTGAATGGTCTACTAAATAAAGGTTGTGCGTTCCTTAGTGAATTTCTAGATAGATTGATGGAAAGTTTTGTAACAAAAATTTAAGATAACATGAAACCTTATAATATATCTATTTAATGTTTAGTTAGAAGCATGGAAGTGACTCACTTTTTTGTCTATGTTGGTACCTCAACTCAATAATTTATTTTATTTATTTATTGTCAATTATTACAAACCGGCCATAAAGAATAAATTTAAAGGAAATCTAAATTAATGATTTTATGTGTGTATACATATTACTTTTTAATATTTGTTAATAAATTATTCCTTATACTTTCTAAGATTTTTATTGAATAATGTGTTTGTCCAAAACCTAGTGTCGTCAGTACATATGACAATAAAAAATGTATAAATCAACATTTTTTCTTTAACAAAAATAGAACTTGTGAAATTGCAATGATCACAACTAATTTAAAAAATTATTATCTATCATTCTCATCACCAAGGTTGCTTGAGGACAAGGTGAGAGATTATTCAACACTTTTTGATTGCTCAAGTCCCATGAGAGCATTGAACACTGTGTATACAATGTTTAAAATAATGAAGCTTCAAATGAATAATGCACATTATTGGAACATGTTTCCCCCCACACATTATATAGTATTTGTTTGAAATGATTATTAATAGTTAGTCCTAATTTATCGAAGTTTTTGAAATTACAAATCTACTGTCATTACAAATACAAAAAATATTTTAATGTTCAAAATATACGCTAAAATCTTCAAAAACTGAAGTGCAAATGCAACCTCCATATCAAACTTTTTCAAAGGGTTTCCATCATCCAAACTTCAAGAAACCATGAAGAAGAAATGTAATCACCAATCTCTACAGTCCTGGGGTTTTAATCTTCGAAGGCTCATTTTTAGGCAATATTTATGGGCCCCATAGTGTATATATACAAGGTATACTTACAAAATAAAGTATAAATAGGTACGTTTTGGTGTTCCCATAGCCATTTCCCATTTTTTTAATAGAGTTTACTTTAGCATATGATTTAATATGAAGAAATGGTTTGACCTTTTATAGCCCATTAAGAGGGGCAACCCAATAAAGAGGGCACATACTCTCATGCCACCTTTCCTTAAAATAAAATAAAAATACTACCTTGAACATAAGTTTATTTCAAAATAGGACCATCAAAAATATTATTAACTGACCAATCAAAAGACTGAAGAAAAATAGTTTTGAATAAACCTACCAAAATCATGCCTTGCTAGGCACAAACCCCTTACACCGTAAGAAAGGACACCTAAGAATGTTGTAAAATGAATATCCATTAGTTTATAGCTCTCAATCAATAAGATTTTGAACTAAAGTTTATGCCCCATATCAAATCACTAACTACCTAAACAATTATGTAAACTTGATATTAAAACCCTAAAAAAAAAAGTCGGTTGGTCGGCTGGTCGGCTGGTCCCGGGCACTCACGGATTAATTTATCCACATGACACCAAATTATATTGTCATAAATAATGATAAATATTAACACATTGTTGAATACACACAGATTACTATAAAATCTCTCATATAAACTTAAGTCATGTGTCCCAAAGTTTAGAACTCCATTCTTCTACTTATAAATTATATTAATAATTATTTTTTCCAATATATATATTTGTTCCAAAAAATAAATAATTTTGGCCCTCGTGTATGCTTGTGGAAACACTGTTTAATATTCACTCCAACCATGGTGGTGGGTCGGTGAGCAAGAAGACAATTTACACGCTACGCGAATAACGTGTGAAAGGGACGTTAGGCAACTAGTCTTCTGAGAAATCAGAAAAAATGTCCTTGTGCCCATAATTATTTTCCCAGAGATCTCTATTTCTCTCTCTGTGCAAAGAAATTGCTGCAGAGCAACAAAAATGGCAGCATATTCAGCCTTCAAATCCTTCATTAATCCATGCTTTCAAGACAGCACTACCTACATTACAAATTTAGTATACCAAATTTTCAGACGTTTTGTAATATGGGTTGTTTCTGCAGGCTCTGTTCCAGAGCATGTTGCAATCATAATGGACGGCAATAGGAGATATGCAATAAAAAGAAAAATGAAGAAATTGAAGGGGCATGAATTTGGATATAACAGTCTGATGCATACTCTGAGAAACTGTTATGAATTGGGGATAAAATATGTCACTGTTTATGCTTTCAGTATTGAGAACTTCAAGCGGTCAAAGGAGGAAGTTGAGATACTCATGAATTTGATGCTGGAGAAACTGGAGCTGCTCATTGAAAAGGAGAGCATGGTTAACACATGGAATTCGTGTGCAAATTATGGGAGATTTGAGCCTTTTTCCCCAGCAAGTAAGAGAAGCCGCAGACAGAGCTATGGCTTTCTCTAGTAATAATGACAGGGCCATTCTCAATATTTGTGCTCCTTATACTGGTACACAGGAGATTGCCAAGGCTGTTGAAGGCGTTATGAAGGCAGGGGATTTGGATGAAAAGAAGATTAGTGCAGAGGACATTGAAAGGCATCTGTATACATCTGATTGCCCAGAGCCAGAGCTTTTGATTAGGACTTCTGGGGAGACCAGACTTAGCAACTTTCTTCTCTGGCAGACTTCCTTTTCTTTGCTCTATGCTACTCCACTCCTCTGGCCTGAGTTCTCCTTCAGGCACCTTGTCAGAGCTGTTCTGGAATATCAGAGAGCTTACCCATTTCTACATAAGCGAAAAGATTAACTGTTAACGCTTGTTCCTCATCAACACCATGACTGATTGTATTAGTTTTAGTGTTGAATTCATGTAAATAGTTACAGCAATTTGTCTCATGTAAAAATTGCATTTTCAAATGCATTTTTCCACTGAATAATGTTCTTCCTTCCTGAATATTTTGATCTTCCTTTTCATATATTATGATACGCCGTTTGCACCAAATATAAAGGATTGTATTATGAGAAATTTGACAGATAGGTTGTATAATCTGTAAAATTGATTCAAAATGGAGTGTGATCTGAAATGTTGATTAAAAACTATTACATTGTCTAACCCAGAAATCTAGAAATAAATCAAATTATGAATAGTAGAAATCTGATATTATTAAAAGCTTATATATAATTTTTAGTGCCTTCAGCGAAGTGTGGGTTTGTTGGAGTCACATTACTGGCTATTTACACAGAAGCTGTTCGAGTGTAAACTTTCAGTTTCTATATGTGAACAAAAGTGCGTTGACTCGTTCTACTATTGACTCCTCCCTGAAATCATTTTCCAATTATAGATCTTCTATCATATATTGGACGCATATAGGAAAGAATTTGTTCAAAAAAAATTTAAGAAATAAATAGTTGAAAGGAAATCTAGTTAACAGTCAGGTTGCCTTCTTAAAAGAAATCTCTATGTAGAAAGACTGGCTTAAATTGAGTGAATGAATTAGAAAACTCTTGAGAAAATTATGTGAGAGTTTTGGAATTAAATTTCAGATCATACTCAATTACATTCAACATCAGAAATAATATTTTTTTTTAAATAATGAAATATCTTGTTAATGTCAATGGTGTTGTGTTCAAATGGCAAAGTCATAAGGTTTTTGGTTCTCATGTTGGAGATCCATGATCATGTTCCCTGGTCTTTGTTGATTGAGTTGATTATGTGGCTTCTATGACTTCTAAGTTGATTATGTTGAATGCGGAGTAGGTCCCCTATGTGACCTTCATCTTCCCTTCATCTTTGCAACTTCGGTTGCAGTTTATGGATAAAAAAAGTATCTTGTTAACAAATGGTCATTTGATCAAAACCATTGATGCTAGCATCAATTTTTTAATTTAAGAAAACAAAATTGTTTGGTTAATAAAACTTCTAATTGTAATAATTTAAAAAATAAAAACTTGCATTAATCCTTTTAATGTTACGTAATAATAGATACACCTAAACAAGGTCATCTCCATAACAAAATCGAATAATTAGAAAGTAAGCTACTGTATGCATTATAAAATTTGTGCAATTGATAAAACCAGATGTACTAATCTTTCCACTTTTCAAGCAGAAAAGATACACCTGTAAAAGAAATTCTCTCTTTCAGAAAGGAAAGTAAATTTTGGCTTACACCTACTTCTTAGATGTCCTGGCAATTGTCAACTAGTCCTCTCTCCTAGACCAAGTCCACAAGGATTTTACTAATAACAAATTAGTTTTGATGACCAGTTGTTATTGAAGCGCTATGCCCCTATCTCTTCTTCAAAAGCAGGGGCTAAACTCACCATCGTACTTTAATGTCAAATAGGTACACGTCAATTGCCTCTATAGTTGAATATAATTTTCTTTTGTATAAAGACAAACTAAAATAAGTTTTATTGTTCATACAAATTAAAAGCATGATCAGGCCAAAGACAGCAAGGTGGACACACCTGAAGACGCTTGTGGAAAAACCATATAATATCCACTCCAACCATAGTGTGTTGGTGAGCACTTCAAATCAATTTCCAAGCTAAACAAATAGCATGTGAAAGGGACGTAAGACTCCAGCAGGAAATCCATTAAAAGGTTCCCTGCACCCAAATTGCTTTTCCCCATAGATCTATATTTGTCTCTGTGTGCAAAGAAATTGCTGCAGACCAGCCAAAATGGCAGCATATCAGCCTTCATTAATCCATGCTTTCATGACAGCATTTCATTACAAAATTTGGTATACCAATTATTCAGACGTTTTGTAATATGGATTGTTTCTGTGGGCTCTGTTCAGAGCATGTTGCAATCATAATGGACAGCAACAGGAGATAAACAGCGAAAAGAAAAATGAAGAATTTGAAGGGGCATGAATTTGGGTATAACAGCCTGATGCATACTCTGAGGGACTGTTATGAATTGGGGATAAAATATGTGACTGCTTATGCTTTCAGCATTGAGAACTTCAAGTGGTCAAAGGAGGAAGTTGAGACCCTCATGAATTTGATGCAGGAGCAACTGGAGCTGCTCATTGAAAAGGAGAGCAAGACTTATTAGAACAATCTTTTTAAACATCAGAATTAAGAATTTTTCTTTAAAACAAAAATAAACTTCTTTGTTAACAAGTGATCGTTCGATTCATTTCTCTTGTGACCCTAAGCCATAAAGTCATTACAAGCACTGCAGATAATCTAAACACCATGGTCAGTAAACTGGAAAATACCACCAAGACAGGGCAATGGTTGATGTGGATAATTCTGATAAGGGTAAAGGGCAGGAGGATACTGGTCCGAGCAAGAGAACCAGGGCGCATCTGAAAAGGAAGACGGACAAAACTTCCCAGGGAATTAAAGACCTGAAGAGAGTTGCCCTCAACATGACTCAATTGGAGGGTGAAGCCGCGGAGGCTATGAAGAATCTGTCTTAAGGTTTCTTGGTCTGTTCCTTTTACTGGTTTTTAGCTAGGTTTTTTTGCTGTCTGGGTGCTGCCAGCACTCTGTCTCTTTTTTGTTTGGCAGCCTTCGGTTGTTAGGGTTTCTGTCATGTCTTTCTTCTTGAGGATCTGCTGTGAGTAAACAGGGTTTCGAGTCCCTTCAAAACCTGCTTATCCGCAGTCAAAAACAAATGATTGTTTGATCAAAAACACTGACGATAGGATCAAATTTTTAAGAGAACAAAAATTGTTTAATTAATTAACCTTCTAATTGTAACAATTTAAAAGACCAAAAACTGAATTAATCCTTATGTTAGGTAATAATAGATACACCCAAACGAGGTCATCTTCATGATAGAATCAAATAATTAGAAAGTAAACTATTGTATGCATTATAAGTTTGTGTAATTGATAAAACGAGGTGTACCAAACTTTCCACTTTTCAAGAAGAATAGATACACCTGTAAAAGAGATTCTCTTTGTCAGAAAAGAAAGTAAATTTTGGCTCACACCTACTTCTTAAAGTTCCTGGGAATTGTAAGTCAGTCCTCTCTCCTGGACCAAGTTCACAAGTATTTACAAGTAGCAAATTAGTTTTAATGACCAGTTGTTATTGAACCTCTCACGGTCTCACCAACTCTACACTTTAGAAACTGTATTTGGTTTTCCAGGTATTTCAACATTATTTTTTTCCACATTCATCAGTAAGCCTCATCTCCTCTTCAAAAGCAGGGTTAAACTAACCATCGCATTTTAATGTGCAATGGGTACATTGTCTCTATGTTTGAATATAATTTTATTTTTGTATATAGACATACTAAAATAGGTTTTATTGTTCATACAAATTATAAGCATGATCAGGCCAAAGATACACCTGAAGATGAAGATGAAGCTGTTAAGGATGTTTATGTAGCTATCTTGTAACCATCGGTATGTTCTCTAGTTCTCATATCCCTAGGAATCAATAGTAGTTTAGGTTCTTACACCATTGGTTTTGGCAGGCATAAGGCATTTTGAATAGGATAACCAATTTATGGTTTTTGCATGAACCGTGTGTTATAACAATCCTCTGAGGGCTGCAGGCACAAGCTTGAGTCAGAACTTCATGTTGTAGGCACTGCTCAACTTTTTTAATGATATGAACAGTAGGTTTCATTTCTTTCAATACCCATCGGATGTTTTGTTTTGGTTCTCTTGTACAACATTGACAACATAGCAGAGGCTCTCTCCTTGTGCAACATTGTAATATTTGGGGCGGTATGTCATTTTTCTGCCCTCAAGTTAAAGAGAGCTCTAACTTGCATTAATGGCATTTTTCATGGAGAAATAATGATAAGTTTTAACTAGTTTTGGGTAGTTGGAATCAGCATTTTCCATTATTTAAAGGGCTAAACTTTTTGTTATTATAAATCCTACGAATTGTGCCTCTGTTTTACTGGGGATCTCCTTTCTACAGGATTTCTGATGCATTTAGACAAAAAGTCCTTGGTTTATCTCATATTCCTCAATAGATCAGAATGAAGCTCATTCCTTGAACTCCTTCACGTTCATTTTGTTGTCTATATTGTTGTGTCATGGAATAATATGTATGTTCTGGTATCAACAAATCCATTTAATAGAAAAATATAAGGGGTCGGTTAAGGTGCTGAGAGGAAAAATGATTTGTGAGAAATTATCTCTGAAAAGATTAGATAGTTCAAAAACAGCAAAAAGGATAAAAAGAATACAAATATGTTGGGCAAGAAACATCCAATAATGGGACTGCATGAAATCTGAAGTTGAAGATTCAACTGGTGCATATCTCAAAGTAGCAATATTGGGATTTTTATGACATTAAAATAAACAAAGGAAGTCCAAAATAAAAGCAGAGGGAAAAGGAAAACGAAAAAGAAAATTATACGTGGTATTTTAAAATCAATTAAAACTATTTAATTTATCTAAATCTTGGGTATTTATATTAGTTTCACTAGTGCATGCCCTTCGATCTGCTGTGATTATGTCCACTATATATCGGGTATTTTTGTGGCAGTTCTGTCCTGCTGTGTGTTGTAATCTGCTGTTTTTAACTAAGCTTAATTTGACATACAAAAGAACTAATTGGCCAACTGTCAATGGTCATCCTCATTGTTTGAGATTATTCCTATTCTTGCAGAATCTAGCGCAATGAAGTGCCCTAAAGTTGCCTTTAACAATAGGGTAGTAGTGTTAATGTTTTAGCTATTTCGGAATCTAGAACATTTAAATTATATCTTTAATTTAATTTAAATAAAATCGAAATTGTATTGATAAATAAAAATTAAGAATATTGCATATTGGGCCCTCCCTTTGACGCCGTATATTTTCCTAGGTGGGTCAGCCCACATAACATTTGTTTCTTAAGTCGGCCCTTTCTCATCTTGGCGCCAAAATTATTTTCTCTTCATGAGTCGGCCTGCATGGTTTCGGGCAGTATATATTAGGGACTGCCGCAAGGATCGAAAACACACTTCACAACATAATACACTCGGCACTCAACATCAAATAGTGAAGTCTTCTACAAGTCCGAAATCTAGGAGCTGGCATGCGAAAATCAGTCACTGCCATCAGCATCACAGGATCTCCTCCTTCATCAGATCTGAGCCCACTTTGCTCATGATCAAGGCTGTCTGCAATACATCTTCAACATACAATTTCCTTCAGCTGTTGCGAATTCATGGTGTAATGACAAATATAAGACTTCAGATTCATGTCTGCAATATATCTTCAACATACAATTTCCTTCAGCTGTTGCGAATTCATGGTGTAATGACAAATATAAGACTTCAGATTCATGGTGTAATGACAAATATAAGACTTCAGATTCATGATTAGGCATGTGCAGCTTGTCTTGCTCCAATCTGCTCATTAATTAGAGAATCAACAACAAGCATATGGTGGACTGATCCAACAGCAAATTCATGGTGTAGCTGGCTATCTGATTCCAGACATCTAGGCATCAATATCTTTACTGAGATCTGACTGAGGATTCAAATTTGAGCTATTATTTGAATCAGTCCTCCACAGGTGATTTGCTTCGCGGATCGGGGATCCTCAGCAAATTCACAGCGATACTATTGTAAGTTAATTGAGAAACTATAATCACTTGGATCTAAAGCTGGGTTTTTCCTCCTAGAGGTTTCCCAGGATAAAATTGTGTTGTGTCTCTTATTCTGTTTTGTTTAAGTTTACTGTTATATAATTAGATTAGATCTGATTAATTAAAACTTCAACATGGTATCAGAGCCAAGTTCTTGCTAACTGTATCAGATCTAACTTGTATTCTTTAGATTTGTTGTCTTTGTGTGTTTCCTTCTTGTGTCAAAATGGTGACAGGATTGAAGGTGGAAGATAGATTTGAAGGTGCCCTCAACTTCATCTCTTGGAAAGTATGAATTTTGATTGCTCTTGAAGAACATGACTTGCTGGAATTTGTTCAAAGCGAAAAAAGTTGAAACACCTACGGATTCGGAAGTGCTTAGTCAATTCAAGAAGAAAGCTATCAAGGCCAAGAAGATCCTAATAGATTCTGTCAGAGATCATATTGTTCCTGTCATCTCAAGGATGTCTTTAGCCAGAGATATGTTCAAATAATTGGAAGATATGTTCGAAGTAAACAACATGAGTCGGGCACTTACCTTGAGAAGAGACTTACTTCAAATCAAAATAAAAGAGGATGAGTCAGTCATGGAGTTCTTCATGAGGATTTCAGAATTAAGAGATAAAATAAGTGCTATTGATAGTGAAGTTGTAGACAAGGATCTCGTCATGCTTGCACTCAATGGTCTCCCTCCCTCATGGGAACCCTTCATTCAAGGTTTAAGCGGTAGAGGTAACTTTCCCTCATTTGATCTCCTTTGTGCTGACTACATTCAAGAGGAATCTAGGCTCATATCAAGAGGAATCAAGTCTACCCGTAATGAAGAAAACTTAGTTCTTGCTACTCAATCGGTCAAAGGTAATCATTGGAAGAAGAACAACTTCAAGAGAAACATCGATTTCAGATCCAATGATGCTAACAGCTCAAGGAAGAAGCCAAGAGATCTCTCTCATATCCAATGCTTCAAACGTAACAAATTTGGCCACTATGCCAGGGATTGTCAAGTTCAACTCTTTCAACAAAAGGCTAACCCAAGCGAAGTTGTCAACCTTGAAGATAAGGAAGACTTTCTCCTTTAAGTATTTTTTGTTAGAATCAATGTTGTTTGAGATCTAACTATTTTTGTTGAAACTAACATTAGGGTAAGGATATGTGTTGTAGATTTCTTTTAGTTGTGCAGGAGTGAGGATCAAGAGGGAGTCACACACTTTCTCATCATACTTGAGTTTGGTATATTCTAACCTATGTGGTAATGTGATAGTAACTCTCTTGGATTAGAAGTGTTTCTTTTGGCTCAGTAATCTTGACTCTATGATTGAACTAACTTGGAAGGTTTAGTATATGATTTCCTAACTCTGAGTACAGGAAATTGGTTGAATCATCAATTGCTTGGAGTGCTTCAGAATCAGGGTATATTGCTTCTTCAAGAAAAGCTATTGGGATTGATTTTCTGTCATGCGAAGGATGTCCGAGTGCTTTGGAAGTTATGTAGGGCTCAGCTACTGCTAAGAGGGAGTCTTAGCCTCATTGATGTATCTTGTGTACCACTCTTGCGGGCAATGCAAGGTGGTCATTGTATCTTGTTGTTTTTTTAAAACTTCCTTAAGTGAAGGTACTTGTAATCACCCTTGCGGGCAATGCAAGGTGAAGTTGTATTTATTATTGTAACCATCTTCTTCGGGCAATGCAAGATGGTGTTGAATTAAAAGACCACTCTTGCGGGCAATGCAAGGTGGCAAGTGTAATAATGGGTAAGACCACCCTCTGCGGGCAATGTATGGTGGCAATCACCCTCTGCGGGCAATGCAAGGTGATCTTTTGAGGCTTGTCCTCTTCCACCCTCTGCGAGTAGGTACGGTGGATATTCTTGACCATCCTCTGCAAGTAGGCATGATGGTTCCACCCTCTGCGAGTAGGTATGGTGGATATGCTTTGACCATCCTCTGCGAGTAGGCATGATGGTTCCATCCTTTGCGAGTAGGCATGATGGGAATGGTTGATTTGTTTTACAGGTATGCATCCATCCTTTGCAAGTAGGTATGATGGAAAGGTAAGGTTATAGCTAGATCCCTCATAGCTAAGAGGGAGTGTTAATGTTTTAGCTATTTCGAAATCTAGAACATTTAAATTATATCTTTAATTTAATTTAAATAAAATCAAAATTGTATTCATAAATAAAAATTAAGTATATTGCATATCGGGCCCTCCCTTTGATGCTGTATATTTTCCTAGGTGGGTCGGCCCACATAACATTTGTTTCTTAAGTCGGCCCTTTCTCATCTTGGGGCCAAAATTATTTTCTCTTCATGAGTCGGCCTGCATGGTTTCGGGCAGTATATATTAGGGACTGCCGCAAGGATCGAAAACACACTTCACAACACAATACACTCGGCACTCAACATCAAATAGCGAAGTCTTCTACAAGTCCGAAATCTAGGAGCTGGCATGCGAAAATCAGTCACTGCCATCAGCATCACAGGATCTCCTCCTTCATCAGATCTGAGCCCACTTTGCTCATGATCGAGGCTGTCTGCTTTACATCTTCAACATACAATTTCCTTCAGCTGTTGCGAATTCATGGTGTAATGACAAATATAAGACTTCAGATTCATGATTAGGCATGTGCAGCTTGTCTTGCTCCAATCTACTCATTAATCAGAGAATCAACAACAAGCATATGGTGGACTGATCCAACAGCAAATTCATGGTGTAGCTGGCTATCTGATTCCAGACATCTAGGCATCAATATCTTTACTGAGATCTGACTGAGGATTCAAATTTGAGCTATTATTTGAATCAGTCCTCCACAGGTGATTTGCTTCGCGGATCGGGGATCCTCAGCAAATTCACAACGATACTATTGTAAGTTAATTGAGAAACTATAATCACTTGGATCTAAAGCTGGGTTTTTCCTCCTAGAGGTTTCCCAGGATAAAATTGTGTTGTGTCTCTTATTCTGTTTTGTTTAAGTTTACTGTTATATAATTAGATTAGATCTGATTAATTAAAACTTCAACAAGTAGAACACATGTTAAACTTTGAGGAATCATTATACATTTCACAGAGAATTGCAGCCAACTCCTAACATGTAGATTTTCAGAGCATGGACATCTTAACAGTTTATAGGATGTTGGGAGAGAGCATATTTAACACTTCAATCCTCAGTACAGTAGATTCAAGGGTTTCTGTCACATGCAATTATGATTAGCCGAGTCAGGTAGCAGTGGCAGATACTAACCAAATGTGAATGGACTTGAAAAGCAAATAGCTTATATAAGCATAATGTAGTCCAGCCAAAGGAGAAGCAACAGACTTTGGAGTCTGAAAAGTGAAAAGTTTAAATTTAAAATACTGAAGTAGGATCTAACATGAAAACCAAAAAAGCTGTCTCAAAACTTCATTAACAAATCACCAAGGCTACCAGTCTATGCTCTAATTACTAAAGGCCTGCTTCACAATTGAATACAGAACAATCTTGCAAATCACACTAGTCTGATAAAGCCAGCCCAAAAGCTGCCTCATCCTTGGCTACAAAAATATCACAGTAATTGTATTCATGTAAAAAGATCATACGGAAGTTACCACTTTCCATTTCAAGAAATATACTGCTCTGCTGAAGAAAAGATCCATTGGGTGTTTTCTTAGAGAGAAGGCCTCGAAATTTATGCTTGCATTCAAGGAGTCATCCATGCAAAGAGTTTCTTTGTGTTTGACTCAATAGTTGATTGCTTATTACCATAGATCAGCCACTCTTAAGTGGTATTTCATGCATCAGGGGTGATTTTGGGCTGGAAGTGGAAAGTAGTTTACTGCAAAATTAAGAAAAAACAAGTTCTTTTGTCAGCATCTGCAGGCCAGATTTTGATTGTCCTTATGATAAAAGTTAAGATGAGCTAATGCTTATAAACTCTAAAATTCTAAACATAGCCAGAATATCAAATTGGCCTATGACGCCCTTCGTGTGGGAACAGGGTAACGTTTTCATTTTACCCTATAAGTTGCATAGATTATGTGAGTTCAACCTCATGACCAAGCTATATATGATCAATCTACATACTAATGGAGACCCATCTTATTGTATAAATCAGGTCTGAATAAGAGGCATCTAAACAAATTATAGATGTCCTTTCCTACGTTTCTTAAATCATGCAGTATTTTGAAGACTGTGATAAATCACTGATATGTTTAACCTGAGTGCATTATCAGCATCAATTGATTCCTATGTTTTAATTTGATTGTTAAGAGATGAACTTCTTGGTGCGAAGCAAGATTGCAGATGGCAATTTGAGACTTAATTCACAGTCCAACAAAACCAGAATTACCCAGTCATGAATAGATTTAAAAAACATCATATTAAGGAACAGCTCGGGGTGAGAAACAAAACATCTAACACAAACCTAACTAGATTTATCTGGTGACGGGACAAGCTTGGGCAAAACCCTATCACGCTATAATAAAAACATAACCTATCAATCGCTGCCTTCATGACATGAAACATACATAATAGTAAACCTTAGGTAGGTATTGAAATAGGACTATTAGGAGCAGCACAGTCAGTCACAATCAAAGTACATTGTGCTCTTGAAATGAGTTCCGCTATAACCAGTCTAAACACCATCAGCGGCTTCATAAATAATCGAAACTATAAGAATCCAGGTCTATATAAATTTTATTTGAACAAATAATGAATGAGTTTTCTTCAAAATCCCCAGTAATATTCGCAAACAGGCAAAAAGATCAATTTATAATGTGTAAAAACTATCTGGAAAGTTTCTTTCAGTAGTTTCACTATTATTTACAAACTTATTTACAGATTCAAAAGTTCTACATTTTACATAGATTTCTATCAGAGCCGCTAAAATGATTCCTTATCCATGATGCTATGATGGATGTCAATACCGTGTTTCAAAGTTCCGCTTTTGATACAAGCTGGAAGGATGCTGGCATCACACCTGCCCGTTGGATTTGCCTGAAAGATCATTTAAAAAATGGAAATATATAAAGAAAGAGCGGTTCGGCCTCCTCTAAGAAATAGAGACGCAGGCCCTAATCGGCCGCAACCCTCTATGGTGAGCGGCCCACAAGGCACGCCGCCACAGGGATCATCGTCTCTCCTTGGAATTAGGGTTCGGCCCTGCGAAATGCAGCCATACTTTCTTTCATCCATCGTCCTTCCAATCTTGTTGCCCCTCAAAAATTTGCATTGTCTCATTGCCGACCGCCATTCTTGCAACTATTTCATGAACCCATCATCTATTCAGTAAAATGCCTTGGTTTTATTCTGCACAGATAACATCTATGAGAGCGACGGTCTTCTTGCGGGAGTTTCTGCTGTGAATGATGGCATCTCTGATGAGAATCTGGTGCGTTTGTTGATGAGGCTGCAAAAATTGCCATAAAGACTCCAAAATAAAACCCTAAATTTAAATCACTAATGTTCAGTATAAATTTGGAACCATTGATTGTCGAAAACCTTGCTCTTGCAACCTGTATCATTGCTTCTCACCTGTATCTTGAAGTCCACGAGATCTTTCTCAGACAAGAATGGCTGCGGTGGAACTATACCAGTACACTTGGACATGGGCAAGTATCCACCTCAGAAACTATTAGACGTTATCCTAATCTTTTAATGTAACATTTGATGCAATATCTTATTCATTTCCCGCTTAAACTAGCAATTGTTCCATGGTGTGCAATGGATGTATGGAAGAGGTATGAGAAGTTAACTAGGGAAAAAACGTTTGTTCTACTTCTTTCATATATTTATGTACTTTATGAGGTTGATTGATAGGCTATTTAGCAAATAATATTGTTTGTTTAAGAAAGGTTTAAATAGAAAAGTGGCAGCTTCAAATTAACTATGCATTCACTTAAAGGATCCAAACACAAATGCAATAGAAATCTCTGATTAATTAGTTTCTATTATCAATAGGGTGGAGATATGTATGGATGTGGAGAGATGAATATATGGCACGAGTGGAAGAGGTAGAACAATAGATAGAGAGATAGAAAGAGATATAGGGGCAGATAAAGAGGGAGAGATAGAGAATAAGAGATATAGAGATAAATTAAGAGGGAGAGGGAGAGATAAAGAGATTCATAGATGTAAGATAGAGTTCAATAGATGTAAGATAGATAGATAGATAGATAAAACAAAATGGAGAGAGAGAGAGAGAGAGAGAGAGAGATGCATAGAGGGAGAGAGGAAGGGATAGATAGGGGAAATATAGTGAGATAGCTAGAGGCAGATATAAGGAGGGAGAAACATGGAGTGTGTGTTTATATGAGTGAGATGGATATGGAGAGAGAGAGAGAGAGAGAGGGGGAGGGAGAGAAATAGACTTGGAAGGTCAATTATGAATAAAATAGACTAGTGAGAGATAAAGGAGGTGATAGAGACAAGTAATAGAGAGAGAGAAAGAGGGTGCATTGTGTAATGCCCCACTAGGGAACCCAGGAGAAATTAACCTAAACATGCTACTAAGTTTACAGAATATTATTTTTTCTTAAGAGTTTACAACAACAACAATGTATATCAATGTGGAAGCAATATAATATAATTACAACACAACCATACAAGTACAACTCTAACATAGATTACAAATCTCAAGGGTTCCTTGACATAGATTACGTAAATATTAATTAATCTACTTAATGTAACAACCACACAAAGTCTGCACATAAGGTAAATAAGTACAACATCATAACATGAAATCCTGATACAACCGATACCACAAGGTATACATAATAGTTTGTTAGAAAGTAAAGTCCACCAAGATAATTGAGAGGGGCGGGGGGGTGAATCAGTTATCTAATTAAAATAGCTCTTATTAACCTTATTAATTCTAAAAACATGTGATTAACATAAACATCAACCATAAAAAGATAACCATACACAATGACACCAGAATTGTTAACTAGGGAACCTCTTTATCAAAGAGTAAACCCCGGTCCAGTGGGGATGGTACCCACAAAAGATGTACTAATATGAAAGTTCCTTGTGAGAGGATGGACCTTGTTAGGAGTCTATAAAATACAGTCAGTACATATCGGTCCCTATGAGGAGACTTTGAATCCATGTGAGGAGATTCCAACCCTGTTAGGAGTTGTGGAAGACAAAAGGACCCAGTGTCCAAACAGCTTCAAGGGCAAGATCACCAAACTGAATGTCCAACTGATTTCTGTATTATCCCGAATAGAATAATACCAAATATAACTGATCTCAGCAATTTTCTTCTCTCCTCTAACTGAGCCTCTGCCGCACCAAATACTTTCCAGATCTCAACACCAGATCTGCAAACTTCACATCACATAACAATCCCTCGGATCTCTTACTTGCCTTATCTCACACTTCACAACTTATTTTCTTATAAAATCTTACATACAATTAAGGAAACAATCCTTCCTTTATACTACGCCCAATATTTTATATTTGAGTTGGCCAATTAGGCTTTATCAATTACAAAATATAAAACAATACACGTTACATATTAATTTCATAATTACACAACATTGTCAGCTCACAAACTTAATAATCTTCACACATGCAACCTCTGACTATGCTGACTTAGCCAGGTCACCTTCACAATGTCTTCAACCTCTGTATAACTTCGCTTGTCCAAATTTTATCCCTGTTAGGAGATATAATCCATTCATCACAAACTACTTCTCAGAAACTCTATTAGAATAT
Organism: Chamaecyparis obtusa; assembly: GCA_027943335.1. Taxonomy (NCBI): domain Eukaryota; kingdom Viridiplantae; phylum Streptophyta; class Pinopsida; order Cupressales; family Cupressaceae; genus Chamaecyparis; species Chamaecyparis obtusa. The sequence continues at coordinate 1,498,417 of BSBK01004862.1, forward strand.
AGTTTTCACTAGATCTCTTATAACTGTCACAATTACTTGAATTTTCGTACGCACTCTTGACCATGTCATCAGGACAATATGAAAAACACGTCATCAACTCCGCATAACCTCATCTGCAATTCGCTATGTGCGCTAACTCAAACTTTGTCTTCTACTCTGCCAATCTTCAGTATAAACAATATGTTGACATCAGTGACAAACACTTGATTATGAATGCAACATGTGACCGCTCCAGTAATGCTAGAATACTCCCGCATATGACATATTCAACATTCATGCTAACAATCTCCCCATTTGGCATTGATGACAACATAGATGAAAAATATCTAAGTTCCATAAATACCAAAATGTAACTCTGTTTCTCTTATCTTTTCAAATCCTCTTCATCAATCACTATCAAATCCTTTTCATCAATCACTGCTCTCCCACTTTGTATACTCACTTCTCTTATATATTCCCAAGAGATATTTTTCATGCATTCTTTTCCCCTGTTGACATCAATGACAAAGGCATCATTATGTCAATTCAATCTTGTTGCTCAATAGTTTTAACCATCTCAAGTGTCCAAAGACACTATTTGAAAATACCTCTTACCAAGAGTCCTCCATGACTCGGTTCAAACACAAATACTCCCCCATAGAGGAAGCATCAACATGCAGTCTATAGAAAAGAAACATAGTGCTCTGTACCACTGGACTGATGCAACTTTCTGCATCACTACTCAAAAGTAGGTTGGGGCATAACCCCAAGCATACCTCTCAAATACTCAAATGTATCCTTAGGTAAAAGATTTGTAAATATATTTTCTATTTGCTCATTTGTGCTGATATAATCAAGTCTAACTTCCTTTTCTGCAACCTTCTCTCTCACAACATGATACTTTATCTCTATATGTTTTTTTTAATGTAACATAGGATTCTTAGACATACTTACCGTATTTGTGTTATCACAATGTATGATAACAGGTTCATTAAAATCAATTCCAATATCCTTCAACATTTGTTTCATCCATATTATCTGATTACAATTATTTGTTGTTGCTACATACTCTGCTTCTGCTGTACTCTATGAGATACAATTTTGTTTCTTGCTTAGCCAAGAAACATGTCTTCCTCCTAGAAAAAATACTCCACCACTTGTACTATTTTTATCATCCATGCTACCTCCCCAGTCCACATATGTATATGCACATAGGGTAAAGTCATTTGATTTTTCATACCACAACCCAAAATCAGTTGTACCTTTCAAAAATTTGAATATCCTCTTTACTGTTGCATAATGTGTTTCCTTAGGATCAACTTGGAATCTCACAACAATTCCAACTGCATTAGCTATATCTGATCTTGTATGAGTTAGATATTGCAAACCTCTAATCATGGATTTGTACTTCCTTTGTTCAACTACATATGTCTCATCTTTGCTAGATAACCTATGACCAGTTACCATAGGTGTACCAACAGACTTACAATTTTCCAAAGCAAATCTCTGCAATAAGTCTTTTAGATACTTAGTTTGAGATAAGAAAATACCATCACTATTCTACACAATCTGCAAACCCAAGAAAAATTTCATTTCACCAATCTGCTCATCTCAAATTCCTTCTTCATTTCATCAACAAGTTTATCACTTGCATCATCCTCACCTCCAAAGATTATATCATCCACAAAAATAACAACAATTGATAGACCATTCTCTATTTCTTTTAGATATAAGTTACTATCTGCAATACCTTTAGTAAATCTGAATTTTGCCAAATATTTATCCAACCTTGCATACCAGGTTCTAGGTACTTGCTTTAATCCATATAGTGCTTTGTTCAATTTTCAGACCATATCTCCTTCTTGAGTCAAAGGAAAACCATCAAGCTACTCAATGTAGACTTCTTCTAATTCACCATTCAGAAATGTTGATTTCACATCCATCTCACAAACTTTGAACTTTTTATAAGCTGCATTAGTCAAGAAAATTCTTACTACTTCAATTCTTGCAATAGGTGCAAATGTTTCTTCATAATCTATACCTTCTTGCTGTGAGTATCCTTTACATACCAGTCTTTCTTTGTTTCTTACAACTTCACATTGTTCATTCATCTTGTTTCTGAAAACCCATTTAGTTTCAATAACATTTTTGTCCTTAGGTCTAAGAACCAATTCCCAAGTGTTATTCTTCTCGACCTGATCCAATTCTTCCTTCATTGCTTGAATCCAATGATTATCCTTGCAAGCTTCATCAATATTCTTAGGTTCAATAAGAGAAATCAAACACAATTCTTTATGTACCTTATTTCTTGTCATAACTCCTTTGTCTATTTGAGAAATCAAACACAATTCTTTATGTACCTTATTTCTTGTCATAACTCCTTTGTCTTTGCTCCCAATAATCTGATCAGTAGGGTGATTCTTTATCAAATTCTTGTTTAGTGTTACTGGTTCAACTCTTGCTTCAATTCTAGGATCATATCTTGGTTCTTCTAAATATGTTAATATATAAATTATTCTAAATATAAATGTATGTTCTATCATTATAAATGTCATCATGATAATTAATATAAATAAATAATCCATTCATAATCAATATTGATAAGTAGTAAATTATGTACAAATCTCGATAGGTATCGAGCTATGGGTATGCCTACGGAAAATATGTATTTTAACAAATCTCGACAATTGTCGAGTCGTGGGTATGCCCATGTAAATTTTTGTATAAGGTCAGGACCTATGGTCTCGGGCAAGGCTGGAGGTTTTCTCAGCCCCGCTCTTTCCTACCAGCGCCTGCAGTGAGCGGGGTCACATTGTAATATAATTATTTATATTAATAAAAATGTCTAGGGCTTCAGCCTTTTACCGATAAAAAATAAATAAAAATTGATAAGTAGTCTATTTATAATCAATATAATTAATTAATTAATAATCAACAACTTATATTATTAATAATACTAAACCATATTTATTAATCAATTATTATCCTTAATCAATAAATAGATATTCTAATATTATAAATACAAATGAAATAAGAAATTATATTTTACAAATAAAATAAGAAATTACATTTTACAAGTTAAAGGATGCTATTTTAGAAATACAAATAAGAAATTATATTTTACAAATTAAGGGACCAAATATTATTAATTAAACATTATAAATTCTTTTTATACATTTTAAATAAACAATGATAATATTGTTAAAAGTAAAGATTATGAAATAATCGTCACACCCTTTCCAGAGGATGGGTACTTGAAGGTGAAGTGCATTCATAAAATAAAATAAAATAAGGAAGAGATATTCACATTAAGAGAAGAGGAATAGAACATAAGGAAGGGAAAACATAGGATAGAAGTGGATAGGAAAACAAGACAAATTGATAGCTTAAATTATAGGGAAGGTTGAAATTATAGGAAAGGCCTAGATTATAGGAAAGATAAATAAAAGAAAGGAAATTACATTGCAAGGAAGATAGAAATAAAGTGAGTTATTTTATATGAATTAAATTATATATATATATATATATATATATATATATATATATATATATATATATATATATATATATATATATATATATATATATATTTCTTTTATCTATAAAAATATCGATAAATATATTGATTGATATATATTAAAAATATATTTATACATGTGTAATTAAGATCTATGCAATTATGTTATAGACATTTTGTATTTTTAAATTTTTTATAAATTTGAATATATGATCATGTAATTTACATTAATTTTTGGTACATTTATATGTCCACCCAAATTGATGATATGGAGACCATAGAGAGAATGAATCTTATATTCATTAAGAGATGGATCTCATATCTGGAGGGGGCTAGAGGAAAATGTTATAGTTTTCCTAATTTCGAGATTGTTATAATCTCACATAGGTAGTATATATACGAATGCCAGTCATATGCATATATATAGGCTTGGATGACATTTATTGCTTCCAAAAGATTCTTATGGACAGTGCTCTATAGGATGATGTGTCGATTGTATGCACCCTAAAATGGTCGCCTAGACTTTGGGCCCCATTTATTCAATTTATCAATCCTGAATCATTTTGATCAATAATCAATATTTTCAACATTATCAATCTCTTGATCAAATCTTAATTTCGATCATATATTGGATTTTTATCCTTGGGCTAACCATTTATCCTAAGTCTTTATTTAATTAAAAGGAATATTTCCTCCCCTTTCAATTAAATAAAAAAGCCCCCACTTTCCTCTTATCCTAAGTTGCACAAATAAAGCATTATTCATATTTTATAAAAAGGGAAAAAGCACTTTTTGTCCCACATGAGGCTCAAAAGTCAACACTTCACTCTCATTGGAGGATGTTTGTGCACATGGATTGCTCCTCTTTCAAGCTCCACCGCTGATTAAGACTTTTTGCCTCTTAATCTCCATGGTCCATTTCTCTTCATTTCCTATAAAAGGAGAGCTCTCTCCTTCATTTGTAGATATCCATGTTTTATGCTAATATTATGCTGCAGGTTTTAGGTGCATTTGGAGTTTGAAGACATTGAAGACTTGTTGCATTTCATTGTAGTTGCATATTTCCTTTCATAGTTGCATGATAATGGCATATTAACTTAGCTTCCTTTTATGCAATAGAATAAGCTCACATAGTTTAAATAGGAGGCATTGAAATCCATTGCTATTTCCTTTTATAGCTTAGTTTGTACTTCCATTTTCATAGCATAGCTTGCACATTTGCATCTTCATCTTAGTTGCATTGCATTGCATTACATATTGGATTCTTGGAGATATTGGCATTGTTGCCCTTGTCTTCACTTGAATCTCTCATTGTGTGGTTGACTAGCAAGGTCACTTTCTTGTAGCTCTAGCTGAGAGCAAAACTCATAGTCCCTTGCAACTCCATGCATAGAGAGCTATGAGCCGCTTTGTGAGGCCTCACTCTTGAGTAACCTTGCATGTAATGGTTCATAGAAGTGCATATTTTAGTGTGTACATTTCTAGCGCCCACCGTGGGGCAGAGTAGATTAGCTTTGTCCCTTTAAGTCTGCATTTTTCGTCATTTTCGGATTAATTTTTGGAAAAATCTGCGTCTCTGATTTTCTGTCTCAGATTATCGCGCGACACTTCTCAGAAATATCGCGCGATATACTTCCTATCTTGGTGCGATAGTTCGCGCGGAAAAAGTATCGCACACCTATATTGAAGTCTATCGCCTGGCATCGGGAGAAGTATCGCCTGGCATCGTGCGAAGTATCGCTCGACTGGTGAAGTATCGCCTGGCTATAGGAAGAAGTATCGCACGATACTGGTGAAGTCTGAGGTATATCGCCTGATCTAACAGTGAACTATTTTGTATCTTGCAAGTTTCGGGTTCTTAGCTATCTTTTTGAAATTTTCTAAAATTTCCAGCGTTTTCAAATCCGTGCCACTCTGGAAAATGGGTGCCCATTTTTTTTTGAAATTTTGCAAATGGTATCAAAAGTTTAAGTGTGATATATCGTTGGAAAGGTCTTTCCGAGCCTAATCCAACCATGATGGTTTCATTTTCAGATTTTATCATTTGATCAGTTATTTTTGTAAATTATCTAATTTTTCATGTACTAATCATTGGTAGATTTTGGATTTTGATTCTCCTAACTCTTGTTGGTCTAACAAGTTGTGGTTGTAGGTGCTCTCATTACTTGAAATTTTTTAAAAGAACGCATGTCAAAGAGGGCTACTAATGGTTTTTTAAGGGCTGCCCAAGCATAAAAACAAATTTTTTTTTATTATTTCTTGCTTGTTTATTTACTTTCCTTTCAAGTGTGGCATTCACTAATTGTATTAGGCATCTTAATACCTTGTGAAAGAGATTTTGAGGTGGTAGGAGAAGTATGCTCTTCACCTTTAGGTGAATCAGAAAATCTTGACCCATCTTAAGGTTTTGGAAGCAAGGGGGTAATTGATCTCTTTGCTTGGTGTGTTTGGGAAAGATTCTTGAGATAGGGGAGTATGCTCTTCACCCTTGTGGTGAATCAAAAACCTTGAACCTCAAGATTTTATCCATTTTTGTTTAGTTTAGGAATCCTTTAGCGGGCCTGCTCTTGAGCAATCAAGAGGAACGACTCAAGTGGGGACAACCTTGTCATCATTTTCCTTGGTGGCAAGTGATTCCAACTCACTATAATCTCAAGGCTATCAAGGACACCAAAAATCTTGATAGACATAACACTTGTCTTCGTTTGATGTGAGTAGCTCATGGGATTGCGACCATGGGGAAAACATTGAACAAGAATGCTTAAGGTACTCTTGAGGCCGCGAGGTCCTAGTCCTTTATGAGGAGCAAGAGGGGTGTTGTGAACGGAAATCCTTATTAAGAACCATTAGATAGAAGCCACCTTATTTTAGCCGCTTATCTTCTTAGTGCAAGGATTGATCCAAGTGGTTTACCCGGATCACCTTAAGATACTCACCATATGTGTCCCTTTGGTTGTGTCATTTTGACATTTCCATGACAAAGCCAATATCTCTTGTGGGCAACCACTTGGTGTGAGGCAAGGGGGCATCAAGTTGTGGGCTAAGTTGATAAGTATTGAGCCTTGTCTTGTAGGTAGTAATTGCTTGAATTGTCTTCGATTGTGTGATACCAGTGTAAACGTTCTCAACATACAAACAATCGGTAGCATTCATAGGGTGCTTTTTCAATTTTGATATCACAAGTGCTTGTCTTGGCAAGGTTGCTTTTGCCCTTGTTTCAAGTGTTTGAAGACATGTTTGATCCTCTACTGTTTGCAAACCTATCCAAATGCTATTAAATTTGTGATTGACATCAGACATTTTCACCCTAACATTCAGAAAATCCAAAATCAGACCTTAAAAAAATCAAAATTTTGCACAAATTGGTCAAGATCAACATCAGTATCACATTAGCCAAAGAGAAATATCGCATTAGAAGGTTGTTCTTGGTGAGAAAGTTTATCTCTAGGATTGTTAGCTACATTCTTGGAAAATTTTAGTACTCTTATTGCCCAAATAATTTTCATTTAATCTCAATTTCAATTATATTTTGGCCTAGCCCAACCTCCTGGTTCAAAAGTGCAAGGGTAGTCACCCTTTGATTTGAAGCACCTCTTTGACAGTGTTGGTAAAGCCCCTGCTTCTATCTTTTCATTTCTCTTTGGACAATAGAGAACTTTGATTATCCTAGTTTGGTGTTGACATTTTGTGAGGTCATCCTATTACCAGTCTTCCTTGGTCAGTCCAGATCTTAGATCCTAGGTGTTGTCATGTTGCTCAACATCTCAATGAACGTTATGGTATCAATTGCACAAGATGGCTCTTAGTCTTCTTCTTTCTTTTCCATTTCCCATGTTCTTCTAAAGTCTTCTACTCCCATGGGAAATTCTTCTTCTTCTTCTTCTTCTTCTTGATTCTTTTCCTCTTATTATCTAGTCTACTTTCTTCTATTCATCTATTCATTTCTTCCATGCTTGATTCCTCCTCTTCTATAACCATGAATCTTGACTATCTTGTTAAGGAACCTCTCTTAAGAATAGACGATCTTGAGCTCATTGACATATTCGAAAAGTGTTGTTCCTCCAAAATTCCCATGAGTGATAAATTTATAGCAAAAATAAAAGAAAAGATGATTAAATCAGATGCCTTTGCTAGAATCATAAACATGATCATATCACGATCTTCTTCTTCCAAACATTCTTCATCATCTAAACCTTCTTATTCTTCTTCACCTTCCAAGTCTTATCATGACTCTTCCAGACATCATTCTCATTCTTCATCTTCTAAGTCTTATCATGATTCTTCTAAACACTATTCACATTCTTCATCTTCCAAATCTTATCATGACTCTTCTAAACATCATTCAAATTCCTCATCATCCAAGTATTCTTCTTCCACTAGGTCTTCACCTTCCTCTTCTTCACAATCTCATTCTTCTTCTACTTCTCCTAAGAGTCTTACTTCTCTTCAGAAGACATACCATAAAGAGCAACGTGATAGTCCTTGTGATGTCTCTTCCAAAAAGAGTGATACACCCACCTATGATGACTATGATGACTATGATGATGGACAATTTAGCCATACCTATGATACCTCTATTCCTAATAGTCCTCCTCGTCGTGTGCTTAGGCTTACTAAAGGGTCATCCTATTGGATAGATTCTGATGGGGATCCATATGATTCTGATTTTGAGAGAAATTATGATATTTGTTGTGAACAATATGATACATCTACTTCTATTGAGGAAGAGAAAGCTTTCCGTGTTGATTATAAACGAAGATACTATGAGCATGTCTTGTCTAAAAACTCTCATGCTGAAAATAAAGATTACACTCTCCAGCAAGATCATGTTAATGCTGAACCTTTGTCTTGTGATGGTCCCCTTCCATCTGCCACTTCCTCCAATATCCACACATCTCCTAAAGCTACTAAGTCTTCTAAATCTTTCACAAATCTTTCATCCAACAAAGATCCTAAGACTTTCCATGCGGTTGCCTATAGTTATCCTCAAGGGCCACCTCTTAAAGATACTCAAGATAACCTTCACTTGGCTACAAATACTTTCAATAATGTCAAACCTAAAGAGCCTAAGCCTTCATCCGCTATAATTCCTACTTCAACTAGTCCTTCACCATCTCTTCCAAAGTCTTCCATACAATTCCAACATGCTTCCTTGTCCTTAGAAGTGGCTCCATGTCAAGAGGACTCTAAAAATGATAAAGAAAATAACATAAAAAAAGATCAAGATCAAGAACCCTCCATGTCATTTAATCCTTTTCATGATGTCTCTGATTCGCTTCATGGTTCTTTTGATCCTCTACGCTCTTTCGCATTCATTCCACCATCTCCTAAGCAAGATCAAGCTACTACTTACACCGTTGAGCTTATTGATAATCAAAATAACCTTACCACACTTGCACTTTCCAAAGATGATACTTCCATTAAGGTTATTAAAAATGGTGTCATTACTTATGATGTAAAACCTATTGAAAATCAAAATAAAGTTGATATGCTTATGCTACCCAACGATACTTGTCAAGATCAAAGTCTTCCATCTTCTTGTTCTACCATTCCATGTTCACTTCCGCTTTCTACTCTTCCTAAGTCTTCGCAAGCTTTTAACGATTCTATCAATGAAGTTGCTCCTACTCAAGATGTGCACAATCCTATTGAAAATTCTAATGCTCATTCTAAAGATGCTGATGTCCTTGGTTGTGATATAGATGCTGATGAACTTAAGGATTATCCTTTTTCATCTTCCACGTCCATCCTTGGACCTCCTCCACCAATACTAAGGGCTTCATTTCTTCCTTCCCTTTTGGGCCCTTATGTCCCTTCACTTTCCCCTCCTAACTCTCCTAATTCATCATCCATTTTGGGTCCTTATGTCCCTCCATCTCCTATCTTTTCTCAAGATCAACATAGATGCATACCCTTGAATCCTTTTCATCCATCCACCCATCTAAACCAGTCGTATTGTCCTTCTTCTTCCACAAGTCCCAAGTCTTTTGGAAGTAACTTGAATGTTCAATACAAGAAAAAGAAGCAATACAAGAATCCATCAAAAAAAGAAGATCACCATGTCTCCTCTAGTCGACATGGGGGCATAAAGTCGAAAGAGATATCTAAGAAGAAAACTACAAGACAAGTATGGGTTCCAAAATCCATCATTGAAGATATTCTCTCTAAATTATCAAAAGGAAATGAAAAGCATAAGGCTATATGGATTCCAAAATCTCTCTTGAAAGAGTCTCATATTGAACAAAAAGTGAAGTTGACATTCAAGCTTCCAAAGGCTTCCACTTCATCTTTTTCCAAAAACATTCTTCCATTCCATGTGCCTAAACCGCAACCTCTGCTAAACATTTGCCATATTCCTTCTCGTATTCCTCCATTCACATTTGAGAATTATAACAAGCACACCAATCCTCTCTTCGAGGAGTCACATAGCAATAATGAACCAGAATATGGTTTGCATTTGGACTAGAATATGGTTTACGTTTCCTCCATTTTTCCCGTCACTCTTCAAGGTGTGTATTGACGTTGATCTTACCTTTCTTTACATCTACCTTTTCACGTTCATTATCTTTCTACCTTCTATCTTTTTTTTCTTCATTTGTCTATTCCTTCTGCGTCTTCCTTTCCCCTTCAGTATCTTTGAGCATATTATTTTGAATCCTTGGCATATCATGGTTTACCTTTCAAGGAGCATTATCTAAAAGCTTGCCTTCTTCCAAAAAATTCAAAAAAAAGAAAATTTAAAAAATTATAAAATTAAAAAAAAAAAATGAATGAAAAAAATGAAAAAATTGAAAATGTGCCATGGTGAAAACCTGGAAACAGGCACCTTGGTAGCAAAAGTAAAGAGAAATAAATTCGTCCTATGGTGAAAACCACTCCCTTGTGGCACCTTGGATAAGTACCGTGATGAAAACCTGGCAATCAGGCATCATGCGTAGTTCTTCTACATATTTCATCCATTCCATCTTCTCTCTTTGATCTTGACAATGTTGACCTATACACGAACATTTGGCTATTTTGTGAGCTATCTTATGATGATCTTGCTTTCACTCCTTTCATGTTTCGCCTTCGTATTTTCCTCCATTCATTCTAGCCTTTCGCTATCCTTTTCCCCCTTGGTCTTGATCTAATAAAAAGAGTAAAATACGATGTTATGAAGTCTCTTGACATGTCTACTCCTTTGGATTGCATTCCTTCCTTCTTTTTCATTACACTTTTGAGGCTTATCCTATGCTATCCTTTCATTGCTTGTCCAAATGCGCTTTACATGACAATAATTTTTCCCTAGCTTGGGTACTCTTGAGGAGTTTGACCTTGAGGATTTCTTCCCTTCACTCTCCTTCATTCTCATGTCTTCCATCTCATTCACCAGCTTGCTTATCCATCTTGTTTTCCACCTTGTTAGACATTGGGACTGCATGATGTGATCTTGCTCATGAGTTTGATGCCTATTCTATCTGGGGGCATCTTTTGTACATATTTTATGATCCTGAAAAAATACCAAAAAAAAATTCATATATGATGCTGAAAAAATCCTAAAAAGCATAAAAAGTCCTGAAAAAATACAAAAAAATCAAAAAAAATTTAAAAATCTAAAAAAAAAAATGAAAAAATGAAAAAAGAATCCAAGTGGTGAAAACCTGGAAACAGGCGCTACTTGAGGCCTTTGCACTCCTATTTGTTAGCATGCGTCCTCGACACTTAACCACTTTCCATCATGCCTTGACCTTATTTGGCCTAGTCTGGAATTGGTCTTTGTATTTGTCTAGGGGGCATGACTGTTAGCATTGGTCTTTTAGAAATGTTTGTCTCTCGGGGCATTTCACAACAGGTGTTTTTCAACACCACCCCAAATAGTGTTTTTCAACATTACCTTTGCGTCGAGTGTTTCTTAACACTTATCAGATGTCTTACTCAATAGTCCAAAGTATGATGCGATATTTCTCATTAGCAGATATGATACTCAGAATTTGACTTAATGACCAACACACACGCACTAAAACAATCAACTCGATAACGACATGATGACTTTATTTTTCTTTGTGTGCTGTCTATGAGGATTTCTTTGATGAGTGATCTCTCCCTGAGAAGTTTTCGATGATGCATAGCTAGAAGACTGAGGGAATGAGAACATGTTTTATTTCTTTATCTGCTTGTGGGTATATTTTGTTGATCCTAACTGTCATGAGCATTTATGCTGGTCCTACTTGACACTCTGGATTGACAAGGTATTATCCTTGACTATTTTGCGAGTGCATGCTTTTAGCTATCCTGACTTTCATGTGTCTTGATACAAGCATAATCTCGCCATATCAAATTTAGGTGATCTCACTACATTAGTCATCTTGACCTATATGTCTTTGATGCCTAGGTGAGATTCCCACATCTCTATCTGATAAAGATCATATTCATATCCACATAGTTATGCTAGTGTGCATTGTATGATCTTATGACGCTACCAATAACGCTCGATGATGATAATTAGATGTCTATAAGCGTTGTGACCTTGCAAGTCAACCACTTTCATAGTAGTTTGCATTTTTAGGTTCATGTTAGTCTAATGTTGCATTTTGCATACGGAGAGAGCGCTCCTTTTCATCATCTATGGACTATTTGGTCAACTGTGCTTATTTTTTGATTCTTCTTGATCATATCTTTCATTTCTGGTCTTTCATATCACATCATTTTCTATCCATTTTCGGACTCGAAATCGAAATCTGAGTTGCGTTTCCAAATTTTCTCATTCTTCTACGTAGTTGACTGACCTTTTGAGGCATAATTCTTCAATCTTTGGTAGAATTTCTTCCTTTTCATGTCTTCCAAACTTCTAGTCTTTCATTCATAGCCATTCCATTCCCTCATTTCTCACGTTGACTGCATCTTTCCAGTCAGGCTGGGGCATGTTCTATTGCCTAATGGTTAACCTATTTGACTCTTACATTCGATTATGATTTGATCAAATCTTTATCCATTTTCTGTCTCTCCTCTCCCTGATTTCGATTTCGATTCCGAGGGGGCAGTACCTATGGGATTCTCATCTCTGATTCTCTTGATTCTCTTGATTCAGACATCTTTTGTGAGCTTTTGCTCAAAACTTGAGATTCTTATCTCCCATTTTTAGACATTGATTATTTCCTAGCAGCGACGGTGATAGTTTTGTCTAAAACTTGATTTGCACCTAGCAGCGACGGTGTTGGTCTAAGCTGTTGTTTATGTTTTGTCCAGATGTGATCCCGAATTGACCTCATATCTGAGTTGTTTTGTGATCCCAAATCGATCTCACATTTCAACTTCATTCTTTGACTGCATGTGTTCCCAAATCGATCACACATTAGTCAAAGAGGGGCAAATGTATGCACCCTAAAATGGTCGCCTAGACTTTGGGCCCCATTTATTCAATTTATCAATCCTGAATCATTTTGATCAATAATCAATATTTTCAACATTATCAATCTCTTGATCAAATCTTAATTTCGATCATATATTGGATTTTTATCCTTGGGCTAACCATTTATCCTAAGTCTTTATTTAATTAAAAGGAATATTTCCTCCCCTTTCAATTAAATAAAAAAGCCCCCACTTTCCTCTTATCCTAAGTTGCACAAATAAAGCATTATTCATATTTTATAAAAAGGGAAAAAGCACTTTTTGTCCCACATGAGGCTCAAAAGTCAACACTTCACTCTCATTGGAGGATGTTTGTGCACATGGATTGCTCCTCTTTCAAGCTCCACCGCTGATTAAGACTTTTTGCCTCTTAATCTCCATGGTCCATTTCTCTTCATTTCCTATAAAAGGAGAGCTCTCTCCTTCATTTGTAGATATCCATGTTTTATGCTAATATTATGCTGCAGGTTTTAGGTGCATTTGGAGTTTGAAGACATTGAAGACTTGTTGCATTTCATTGTAGTTGCATATTTCCTTTCATAGTTGCATGATAATGGCATATTAACTTAGCTTCCTTTTATGCAATAGAATAAGCTCACATAGTTTAAATAGGAGGCATTGAAATCCATTGCTATTTCCTTTTATAGCTTAGTTTGTACTTCCATTTTCATAGCATAGCTTGCACATTTGCATCTTCATCTTAGTTGCATTGCATTGCATTACATATTGGATTCTTGGAGATATTGGCATTGTTGCCCTTGTCTTCACTTGAATCTCTCATTGTGTGGTTGACTAGCAAGGTCACTTTCTTGTAGCTCTAGCTGAGAGCAAAACTCATAGTCCCTTGCAACTCCATGCATAGAGAGCTATGAGCCGCTTTGTGAGGCCTCACTCTTGAGTAACCTTGCATGTAATGGTTCATAGAAATGCATATTTTAGTGTGTACATCGATAACCCAGTTGCTTAGAGTGGATCTTATATCCCTCAAGTCGAGAATCGAGAATTCTATGAAGCCTAACCTAGAGGCAGCCTTAAGAATCAAATTCCCCCCCCCCCCCCTTTACTAACTTAGAGCAGAGTATGAGTCATGTAAATATTGTATAATATTTTGTACTAACATCAATTTGGCAAGAAATTATAAAGGAGAATAAGAAGCGACATTACAGTGGTATCATAGCATGATCATGTCATCTTGCAGGGTAAAAATAAATAAAATAAAACCATTCTAATTAATCTAAACATATATACACATAGACCTAAAATTATTTATAATGAATGGATCATTTATATAAATAATCTTGATTATATGGACATGATTTTGGACAAACTCAAATAAGCACCATTGTGCAATGATCTAAAACTCATTTCTCCAAAGATGAGAAGAAACATGTCTTAAGTTTGGTTGACCTTTTCTATTAAACATGAAGACAATAATTGCTTGAGGACAAGCAAATTTGGGAGGGGCAGGTTGTCATAACCCTCTATTCACATATGATTAATACATAAATTATTCTAAATATAAATGTATGCTTTATTAAATTATAAACGTCATCATGATAATTAATATAAATAAATATTCCATTCATAATCAATATTAATAAGTAGTCTATTTATAATCAATATAAATAAATAATTAATAATATACAACTTATATTATTAATAATACTAGACCATATCTATTAATCAATTATTATCCTTAATCAATCAATAGATATTCTAATATTATATATACAAATGAAATAAAAAATTATATTTTACAAATAAAATAAGAAATTATTTTTTACAAATTAAAGGATGTTATTTTAGAAATACAAATAAGAAATTATATTTTACAAATTAAGGGACCAAATATTAGTAATTAAACATTATAAATTCCTTTTATATATTCTATATAGAGGTGAAATGAATTCAACCCTATTTATAATGTTAAGGGGAAAATGGATCTATTCTCACACCCAAATTCCCACCAAGGAGATCCAATTTGATCAACCTAAAAGGGCTAATGCAGAATCAGATCAATTTGATGGAAAATATGGAAGAAAGAACAAATCTAATGTTTCCCCTAGGTAGAATGTATTATGTTTGATATTGAAATAATTGAAGTGCAAATACTAACCTTGAATTAAGGAAGATCTGGAAAATTTTGAATTCTGGCTTCTGTATGAACTTTCTAAAGATTTCATCACTTGTTCTGGACTAGAAATGTTGAGGTGGACAAAACCTAGAAATCTTTTCTCCAAATTCACACAGGTCGACTTTGACCTTTTAAAAGGTCAAAGACCACATTATTTATTTGAAGTTCGATTCCAATTCTGTTCGCAGATCCTGAAAGATTGTCGAAAAGGGTATCCAAATTCACTCTCAGATTCGAGATTTCGCACCTGTACCTGCAAAAAAAATGGTATTTTTTTTTTTTTTTTTTTTTTGGGGGGGGGGGGGGGGGTTTGCCTTGGTCAAACCCCAGTTTGGAATCAACCTTAATATTGAAATTGACATAGGAAAATGCTAGCAAGTAGTAGAAATGAATCTAACAATGAAGCTATGCAATTCAATAAATATGCTAATGTATTTGGAATGTAATCAAATATATTGATATGAAAGCTTGAACATAACATCATCAAACCTCCATGATTGTATGCTTGAAATCCACCTTGAAGAAACAATGATATGGATCTTGAAGATGAACAAAAGGATCTTGAAGGAAGATCACACCACCATGGTGGCTAGATCTAGGGTTTGAATGATAGATCTTGAATGCTTGAGCCAAATCCCTTCAATAGCTTGAATGCTTGAATCCTTGATCTTCAATGGAGAACTTGGATGGAGAAGAAGACTTGAATTCTTGAATGGAATGCTTTCTTGATCACCTTGAGAGCTTGAGTGCTTAATGCATGAATGAGATGGAGAAAATGAGAGAGGAAGGCTTCCTTTTATAGTGATCTAGGGCACACTCCTCTAGATGGGCCACCTTGGAGAATTAAATCCCAATTAGGTCCTCACCTTTATAAAATATACCTTGATTAAATACAATTAAAGGATTTACCGTTTCGGAGCCCGAAACAACCGACCTGGAGCCAGAGAAATAATTTTCTCAAAAACCAAACTACCGGCAAATGAAAATTTGAAATCCTGGCGAGAAGAGGTCAAGGTCAAGGTCGACCCTAACCTAGTCAGGGTCAAGGTCAACTTTGACCTCAGACCCTAACTTTGTCAGGTTCTACAGCAGAGGTCCCAGAGATGTCAGAAACCTAGAAATTGATATCCAAACAGAACTAGATGTCTGGAATAGATAGAAAATCCTTTGTTTTATGTGATGAAGGACTAGGAGGTCTCATTTTTGAATCCTACCTAGAAAATAGAGTCATGGAAGAGGAAAAATCAAGAAAAGTCCTCAGGACCTTAACCCTAATTTCACCTAGAATGAAGGAATCAAGCGCGGAGAAGTGGAAAGCGAGGAGAAAGCCGAATACATGCAAAGACCCAATCAAGGCACCAAACATGACCCCCAAACCACTTACTCGGAGGGCTAAATGCTCTTAACATGGAAGTGCTTCCATTTTAAGATGATACATTAAGCCCCCACTTTAGCAAGAGTATGGATTCGATACAAACTCTTGGTAAAGGAGAAGAGAGAAGAGATCCTAGTGGATTCAAAATGAGATAAAATAACACTTAGCTGAAGACACAAGCCCCCAGACCAAGGATTCTAACTCAACATACATACATGAGAGTATACAAAAGAAGAAGGGTTAGTACTAAACAAGCCAAATCAATTAGCATAAGAAACCTTGCTAAGAAATATTTCTCATACCAATATCATATTTGGAAAGCTATCATAAAATCATAAATGATTACATAAGAAAGACAAGATCAACACTATAGACAACATAGCTTCATGATCCAGTCCTATTGGTATGAAAGTGAAAAGAGAGAAAAGAGAAAGTGATTACCTCGCCCGGTAAGATGCCTACCTTACCGTGAATCACCCTGGAGGGAGAGCCCAATAGGTTCACCCATAAACTATGCTTGTAATTGTAATGTGTCTTCTGATAGCTTTTGGAATACCCGTAGATCCACTTTCTTGTATCACTATGAATATGAAATGTGTGTCTTCTCAGGATTTAGCAACTTATGTGTGTTACCTTCGAAAGATTTAGCATATGAATGTGTATCTTTTTAGGATTTAGCAACTTATGTGCATTACCTTCCAAGATTTAGCATATTTGAAAAATGCGCGTCTCCTCAAGATTTAGCAACTTATGTGCGTTACCTTCGGAAGATTTAGCATATGAATGTGTGTCTTTTCAGGATTTAGCAACTTATGTGCATTACCTTCCAAGATTTAGCATATAAAAATAACAAACTATAGTACAAGGGAGACCCTATATATGCCCCCCTCCTTAAGATGGCAACAACATACTATTTTGCCATGTTAAGGAAAGAAAAAGAACAAGGATAAAGTCTTCTTCAGCATCAAGACAATATCCATAAACAACTCCCAGTCCAAGCCAAGAAGGTCACAGCTCCTATGAGGCCATGAATGTAAAGAGATATCATGCAAGAAGTGAAAAGGAAGTAACCCTTAATGAGGGATAGCACACTATTCAGTTTCCAAGGTGAGAGATGTATCAACCATGGAAACCCAATGTCAATCAACAAATAAGGTTTGTATAAAGGACATAGGTCCTCAAATGCAAACCATAATTTTCATGTATGATTGGATATCACATAGTAAATAAATACTACTTAACCAAGGAAAGAGGTGAATCCCTAGAAACGAAGAGAATACCGTATGAAATGACAATGCATAGATTTGAATAAGATAGAAAATCATACCAAGCCTCCAAGGCGAAAGTACTTCTACCAAACTCACAATCCATATTTGTGACTAGATGTTGGAAAGGAACAAAAATTGAAAGTGCCAAGATCGAATCCTCGAGACCAAAACCTCAGCATGAATATGTATGGAATAACAATGCATAGATTTGAATAAGATAGAAAATCATACCAAGCCCTTAAGGCTAAAGTACTTCTACCGAACTCACAATCTATATTTGTTACTCTATATGTGAATACTTGAAGACAAGAAAGAAGGATAAGGCATCCTTGCCCCCCCAAGTGTAGGAACAAAGATGAAAGAGGATACCGACTTCACAAAGCAAGGAGATATCATGTTTACAACAATGTATAGTATATCCTTAGCGAGAGATATTGACCCTTACGTCCAAGAGTATAGATAATCATGAAAAGGATATGTCACTTATGGAAAAGGATCCTCAATGAAAAAGATCTTATCACCAAGACCCCCACCAAAGAAGAGTGTGTTTAGATAAGATAGCTTCTTTCAAAAGGCGGGAACAAAGATTCAATCATCAAGCTCCCCTGTAAAGAAGAGCAAGAGGAATCTTTGGAATGAGGGAAACAACTCTAACACTAAAGCAAGGGTGAGAGTTTATAAAGAACATAATTTGCAACATAGAGAAGAAGTGACGACCTAGGACAACAACTTCCCATGTAAGAAGGTTATCCATAGTCAAAATATCTATCAATATGATGAAATAATATTGCAATATAAACAAATACCATTAAGCTAAGGAAAGAAGTTCCCCTAGAAAAAGAGAAAGAAGGAAGAACCTTGCCCCCCGAGGGATGAAAGACAAGGGATATTTTTACAAAACACGTCCTAAAAAAGATTTCCTAAGAAGAAAATATAATTCCTAGGAATGGATAAAAACATCATGCAAGAATATGGAAGAAGGAAACATAAAGAATACCAATTAAATCTTAATAAAAAGACCTAATGGATCCTAAAAGACTGGATAAAATTATGCCTCTTGCCCCCTAGTCATGAGACAAGAGGATAGGAACATTTATTCGATCTCTAATGGAGGGGAATCCCCTATATCAAAATTATGAAGAAGTTGTTAGACTGAGCAAGAAAAAGGTATAATTCCTCGCGCAGCCCTATCCCTAACATATAATTTGAAGTGGTTACAATCGGCAAGCAAATGAGTATTATGATAGTGGAAAGGACATTTAAATTTGTACAAAGCATCAATAGGCATAGGTCTAAATCTTTCCTTCTTAGAATTCATTAGCTCCGCATATACTGTCTTAGCAATATCTTGACGAGTGTTAGGATTATCCATTAGAGGTGTAGAGAGATGAGCGTTAAGGGGAGGACAAAGATCCACACCACTTAACTTGACTTGAGATTTAGAAGTTCTGAGACCACTCTTATCCGATTTAGGAGGTATGTTAATTGGAAACTTAATACCATGCCCATTAACTCCTAACCCTAAACCGTTATAGCCTTGTTTAGTCACCATATTATATCCAGTAGTGTACATATAGGGCAAAGCTTCTACAGGAGGTGATTTTTTATCATGTTCATGAGTAAAGGTTGTATATGGTGGGATAATAGGTTTGGAAGAAGTTTCTTTACCCTTTCCTTTAATATCATCATGAATCAGAGGAGAAGGTAAATCAAAGAAATCTTGCACATCTGCATCCTGAACTATAGCTTGAATCCCATCATAAGTATGGGAAGAGCAAGGATTAACAGTCGAAGAAGTAGGTATTAGAATAGGAAGATTAATATTAGGATTAGGATTGATAGGATTAGGATTAGGATTAGGAAGATTAGAAGGTGATGTTTCATCTACCCAATTCTTCACATAATCCAAAAGATGAATAAGGCTACCACATAAATCTCTAACAAACATTTTAAATGTAGGCAGACTAGTGACGGTCAACTTTACAAAAGCATAGGAAAGAGCAAAGTGAAGGGTCATCAACATAATAAAATGAATAGTACTTTCATAAACATCATAGGTATGATAAAGAGATGCTAAAAGAAGAGTAATGAAGAACATAACTACACACCAAAGCATCTTAACAATTGCCATAAAATATTTTTGTATTTTTATTGAATATATCTATTTTTCTGAATTTTGAAATGCAAGAGCATAAACTAGATCTAAAAAGGCAATCTAACACCAAAAAGAAAGAGAGTAAGCTTGTCGGGTTAACCAAAATATATAGAGGTGAAATGAATTAAACCCTATTTATAATGTTAAGGGGAAAAGGGATCTATTCTCACACCCAAATTCCCACCAAGGAGATCCAATTTGATCAACCTAAAAGGGCTAATGCAGAATTGGATCAATTTGATAGAAAATATGGAAGAAAGAACAAATCTAATGTTTCCCCTAGGTAGAATGTATCATGTTTGATATTGAAATAATTGAAGTGCAAATACTAACCTTGAATTAGGGAAGATCTAGAAAATTTTGAATTCTGGCTTCTGTATGAACTTTCTAAAGATTCCATCACTTGTTTTGGACTGGAAATGTCAAGGCGGACAAAACCTAGAAATCTTTTCTCCAAATTCACACAGGTCGACTTTGACCTTTTAGAAGGTCAAAGACCACATTATTTATTTGAAGTCTGATTCTGATTCTGTTTGTAGATCTTGAAAGATTGCCGAAAAGGGTATCCAAATTTGCTCTCAGATTTGAGATTTCACACCTGTACCTACAAGAAAAATGGTTTTTTTTTTTTTTTTTGGGGGGGGGGGGGGGGGGGGGGTTTGCCTTGGTCAAACCCCGGTTTGGAATCAACCTTAATATTGAAATTGAAATAGGAGAATGCTAGCAAGTAGTAGAAATGAATCTAATAATGAAACTATGCAATTCAATAGATATGCTAATGTATTTGGAATGTAATCAAATATATTGATATGAAAGCTTGAACATAACATCATCAAACCATAATTGTATGCTTGAAATCCACCTTGAAGAAACAATGATATGGATCTTGAAGATGAACAAAAGGATCTTGAAGGAAGATCACACCACCATGGTGGCTAGATCTAGGGTTTGAATGATAGATCTTGAATGCTTGAGCCAAATCCCTTCAATAGCTTGAATGCTTGAATCCTTGATCTTCAATGGAGAACTTGGATGGAGAAGAAGACTTGAATGCTTGAATGGAATGCTTGCTTGATCACCTTGAGAGCTTGAGTGCTTAATGCATGAATGAGATGGAGAAAATGAGAGAGGAAGGATTCCTTTTATAGTGATCTAGGGCACACTCCTCTAGATGGGCCACCTTGGAGAATTAAATTCCAATTAGGTACTCACCTTTATAAAATATACCTTGATTAAATACAATTAAAGGATTTACCATTTCAGAGTCCAAAATAGCCGACCCGGAGGCGGAGAAATAATTTTCTCAAAAACCAAACCACCGGCAAATGAAAATTTGAAATCCTGGCAGGAAGAGGTCAAGGTCGAGGTCAAACTTGACCTGGTCAAGGTTGAGGTCAACCCTGACCTAGTCAGGGTCAAGGTCGACTTTGACCTCGGATCCTAACTTTGTCAGGTTCTACAGCAAAGGTCCCAGAGATGTCAGAAACCTAGAAATTGATATCTGAATAGAACTAGATGTTTGGAATAGATAGAAAATCCTTTGTTTTATGTGATGAAGGACTAGGAGGTCTCATTTCTGAATCCTACCTAGAAAATAGAGTCATGGAAGAGGAAAAATCAGGAAAAGTCCTCAGGACCTTAACCCTAATTTCACCTAGAATGAAGGAATCAAGCGTGGAGAAGAAGTGGAAAGTGAGGAGAAAGCTGAATACATGCAAAGACCCAATCAAGGCACCAAACATGACCCCCAAACCACTTACTCGAAGGGCTAAATTCTCTTAACATGGAAGTGCTTCCATTTTAAGATGATACATATTCATTTTAAATAAACAATGATAATATTGTTAAAAGTAAAGATTATGAAATGACCATCACACCCTTTACGGAGGATGGGTACTTAAAGGTGAAATGCATTCATAAAAAAAAAGGAAGAAATATTCACATTAAGAGAAGATGAATAAAACATAAGGAAGGAAAAAACATAAGATAGAAGTGGATAGGAAAATGTCACAACCCATATTCGCAGCAAATAACTAATTGTTTAATTATTATTTTGGGAGTGATTTCGAGGAGTGGGAACTTAAGAAACAACCACCTTATCCTTTAATAGTGCCTTAGAAAATGCGAGTGGATTCAGTAACTACTATTTTGGGGAGTTAAAAATGGGATGATGGATGATTCACTAGGAGTGAGATGAAGCATTCATAGCCCACCTACAAACATATTTTAGACTAGCACCAAATATTTGGTTTTATTATTGAAGAGGCTGCACAAAAATATTTTCTCAAGAGATCAAGAATTTATTTAACCCAAAAACCCCCATATTTCAGATCAAATTTTCATTTATGGAAAAATACCTGCTCTTTTGATTGCACTGAGATTCACTTCCCTCAATCTTTCCATGCACTCCAAACTTTGTATATCACCTCCTCCCACCTCGTATGCACAGTCAGCCCCTCTAATGTTGTGCAATATTCCAAACCATGTATTTTATTCACTCTATAGCATCCTCTTAGTTAAAAGTATTGAAGACAAGATAATTGTGAAAAACTAGGAAGCGAATCCAACTCAGGGTACCCACTTATAATCAATGTCTGAATGTTTACGAGACCATCAATACTCCTTATGTTCCTCACCATTTTACAATCTATCAAGTGCATTCTCTTCAGGTAGTTGATAGGACATCTATCTCTATTAGATGGCTATTCCCTCGAAGGTAGAGAGATTCAAGGCTTGGACAACAGCCTTCAGAGATGGAAGTCGTGTGCACTACATTTGCTAAGGATTTCACTCTTGATTTTATTATAGTTTATTATTTTTTTAGTGATTAAGATGCCCCAAATATCTAGGTAGACATCCCAGTTTAGGACACTCATAAATTTTAAGAGAAGTCAAGGAAGAAAAATCACCAATAGATGTTGGTAGGCTTTCCAACAACTTACTTGTGATGATCATCATTTGGAACTTTCTCAGTTGGTCAATGTTGCTTAGTTGGAAGTTTTGGGAGAAACATGAAAGGAAGGAGGGATCACAAGGTGTTAAAAGGAAGGAAACAGATAATAGAAAGAAAGGTGGTACGGTATCAGATTTTAGAAGGAGAACATGATGTACAAAATGGGATTTTAGAAGAAGAATAGAGGGAATATAGAAAGGGGGAAATGCACAGTGAAACAGAAAAAATAGGACATCTGGCTAGGAAGAGTTGACGTAGGTTCCAAAATCCAAATTCTAGATTCTTCTTCTTTTATTTTTAAAATTATTTTAATTTTAGCTATGAAAAATGCTTAATCACACACTGTTGGCAATATAAGAGGAAGTAAGATCCATTTTCTTATTTGCTAGTTGTAGATTTACGCAGCCTAATTTTGATGTTATTTAATATTTCTGAGTTAAAATTTAATTTAGAGAAAGCATACTTCATGTAGAAATTTGATTTAGTATTATTTTATTTTGTGTAAATGATGTAGCAAATTGTTATGACTGACCTATTTAATAAATCTTAGTGCTGGGAAGAATTTTGTAAATTTTTTGTGGAAATTAGTTTTAGATCTTAGAATTCAAGTCAATGATCGAATGATAGAACATGAATCAATCAGATAGAATACCAACAAATCAGTTTTATGCTGAGATTTTTGTAAAAATAGTATGTTATCAAATTATCAAATAGAGACAAGAACCTGTAATTTTTTTGTAGCAATCGTTAAAAGATCTGTTAAATAAAAGTTTAGAGAATGAAGAATTATAATATAACTTTTGTTTTCAAAATTAAATTACCTTTGATAGAACCCTGTTAGTGATAAGGATTCATATGAGTAGAACACCTTTTAAAAATCATGATCAATGATCTTAAGGATAGAATTTAGGAAACATGCTTATTGTTTTACTCTTTAATCTATGAAAAGAACTTCTTGAATCACCTGTGGAAATAACATGATCACCAAAAGAGGAAATATTGATTTTATTTTAGAATTTTGTATCTCAAATTGTGTGTTAATATGATTTATAGGTGGGAGCTAACCACTTTGTTGAATGGAAATCAATTAAATTAAGTATACCTTAGAAATTCTACGACAATATATTTTTTGAAAATTAAATGTGTGTACCTAAGTACTTGTTGAATCGAAACTTTATATGATTAAAGTATCATAAAATCTTGTTGCTTCCTATGTCATTATTGTATGATCTGTCTTTTACAACAATCTCTTGGTATATCTATGTATGTGAATGAGAAAGAATTGAGATCTCAACATGCTTATTAAGAAAGGGTTGATGCTTCTAATTTTATATACCTAATTGATGCTTTTGGTTTATCAATGTTTTGATGATAAGGATTTAGGATATGGTTATTTCTTATTACTTTACTACATAAAGTAAAAGAGGTGAAAGTCAAAACTTAATGAGTAGGTAAATGAAGGAAAGTTTAAACATGAAAATTTGTTAGACCAATTTGTGAAAATACTTGTTAATCACTATTATAGTTTATATTTCTTGAATGAAATGAATTTGTTATATGTTTATTTCTTGGGTTTTCTCTATGTACTATGATGAATTCAAGTTATATTTATCTTTTGAACTAAAAGAGATATCAGAGGAAATTATGAGCTTGATATGTTTTTGATAGTTAAGAGAAAGATTTTGTTATTTTCCTATATGTATGTTGAATGCACCATGAAACATGATGTACTATGCATTATATGAAAATCTTTGCACAATATTTTCAATATGTATGAAATTGAAGCAGATTTATAAGGTTGCTTTGGAAGTCCATGACATGTTATATTGGAAACTGAATATGGATGTATCAAGTAGCACATATTCCATTACTCCTTAGTTTTACTTTGTTAGACTTCTTCTAGTTGGGCTGGGTATCCTTCATGTCAGGAAGGATTCTAGGGAAGTGTTATTGCTTTGTGGTAGGGTGGAAATGCACTCCCACAATATTCACACCCTAGCTGACTTTTGTTAACCAGTTTCTGAAGCTTCTTTCAGGAAGGACTTTTCTTTACAGAGCTATATGTTTCTTTGTATTTGACATGGTGGTATTTGGTAATTTTATCATTTACTTTTGTTGTTGAAATGGAAGTACATATTTGATCTAATCTTTATCTTTTACAGATGTGATTTGATAGTTAGTGGAAAATCTCTTGACTTGTTATCCTAACATGATAGTTTGTACTTGTTTGTATTTGATGTGACATCTCTTATTGTGATTTCTTTAGGACACTCGACAGATGGTCGACTTTCTACTTATCTTTGGAGAAAGGTACATGCTTTATCATTTCAACAGTTATGGTCATAATTGTATTTCTTTTATTCTTATATTGTAGGGAATTGATTGGTATCTTGTCGACTTATGCATTTGACCATTGACTTGTTGACCAAATCCCTTGTATTGTGAGTTTTACTGATGTGGCATTTGTGTCATAAGTTCAGTCTTTACATATGGTATCAGAGCTCTGGTTACCATACTAGGGCCTTGAGTTCACTATGCTTAGTTGCAACCCTTAGTCGCATAAATGGTGAGTCGATTAATGCTTAGTCTATAAATGAAACTGTGGTTCCCTGGATTGACTAGAGTGTCTTCCTATTTCAGTTTATCTTGATAGGAAAGGATAGGATGTTCCTTGTTTTATGGGAAATAGTCACTTGAGGGAAAATACTTTGTATGTGTGATTTTTTTTCTAAATGTCCCTAGTTGTTATTGAAACTATGAAAGTTTGAAACAGTTATGTGAGCTTGATAACTATCTACCTATGAGTGGTGTGATTGTTTCCTATTTTATATTGCAAAATATTAGAATATGTGAAGAATTAAGAGGTATATTGTGTGAAAGATACACTTAAAATTTTGATATCTATTTCTCTACATTGGGTAGCAAAGAAAGAATATAAAATTCTATGAGAAATTATGTAGTAAATAATGATGGTTAGGCAATAAAGTTATGAGAGCAATGTTGTTTAAGGTAATTGAATGTGTTATTGCATGATGATGTAAACTTTGAGATTTATATTCTAAGTATGGTCATGTTCCTTAGCATACCTTGGACGCAAGGTGATGTGTAGCTTCTACTCCCTATTTGTGGCTAGTGTTAGCACTACTACATTTGGGGTCAAATTCTGACGACCATTTGTTGGATTTGCAACGCTAATTTGTCAACATTTTGACAGATGAGTATGTCACCATTTTTACGTAGGAAATTACAATAGAAGACATAACCGTCGGTTTACCGACACCATATCACATCGAAAACTTGCACATGGCAACAACTTCGTTATGACATTTTCTATGGTTCATCCATCAGAATTCCGACACAACGACCTATCAAAAATACACAATCTCTATCAGAATTAACTGTCAAAAACATATCCTTTCTGACATTATAACTGTTGGAATAGCGATAGTTGCCACCTAATTCCAACAAATATACCTATCGGTGATATGGCATTAATGTCGAAGTTTCTGTTGAAAAATTTCTATTTGTGACACTTAAACTGTCGGAAGAGTGACAATCCTTTAGTATTTCTCCGACAGGTTCCCTGTCGAACGTATAACATTACTGTCGGAAGTATTGTCATAAATTATTTTTCTCTGACATTTTATCTATCGAATGTGTAGCACTTCTGTCAGAATTGATTATTAAGTGTCAAAAAATTGACGGATATGCACATTAAAGATAAAACAGCTCAAGAGACCATCGTAGGTTCTCTCTTTCTTTGGTCTATATTATTGATAGAATGTTTTACCTTTCATTAGCTCATCAAATCTGGAGATTTGAAAGAATTTAATAGAATATTTTCATGACAATGTATATTATTTAAGTTGACATTGCATGAATTTATCTACTTCGCACACTTGTAGACTATGAGGACGGTGATAAAGAAGCATGGCCATGGGAGGAGATGCTTCTTTATCACCGTCTTCATAATATACAAGTGTGCGAAGTAGATAAATTCATGCAACGTCAACTTAAATAATATATGTTGTCATGAAAATATTCTATTAAATTCTTTCAATTCATCAAATTTGATGAGCTAATGAAAGGTAAAACATTTTGTCAATAATATAGACCGAAGAAAGAGACAACCTATGATGGTCTCTTGAGTTGTGTTATCTTAGTCCTAGCTACTGTCCTAGCTACCTATCGATCGTCAAGAATAATCACTGCCTTGCATTTATGTACACTGCACAAATTGATCCCAGTCTCACAAAAACATTTTACACTTGTACATCTCATCAATACTAGAGGCCTAAAGTAATTTTATACGATCACTAGCACATTTCGTGCATGGATGAGAAATAGTCTCCAAAGTTTCTAGATAACCATTTTTGAGAAGAGGAATGAGTGCAGGCCAATGAAGGGATAATTCCACAACAGAAAGGAAGACATCTTTTTAGCCTGGGTTTGGATCCTACCCCAATTATCGAAGGATCCAGGACCAGTCTAGAAAGATGTCTTCCCATTCTATCTACAACATTGTGTCCATCCATGATCTCAGGAATATCATTGTCTTTCTACTCTTCATTTGCCAAAATATATCACTTCTTCAAGATTGCAGAGTAATATTATTAATAAAAGAACTCTTGCCAACATTAGGGTACCCACAGATCAAAATAGTTGATGTTATTGGTGCTTGTGCTCAAGGATATCGATTCACTGTTTTGAAACAACCAAATCATTTTTATTTCATTTGTAGAGAAAAGGAGTGGGAGAAAATGAGTGGGTGAAAGTTGATCGAGTGTGAGAGAAGGCATTGCATTTTATTTGATCATGAATGCTCTCTGAAATGACCAATCATGTTTTCTATTCAATTTTTTTTGGTGTTTTTTTTCCCATATTCAGTAGATAAAAATCATGGCGGCAACCACTTAGCCATCTTTTTGATGTTCCAGGTATTTAACAAAGATACAAGTATGTGGATTTATCATTTAGTTGCTTGCAGTTATTGGTCAAATGCAAATATTTTGTCAAGTTGAAAGGGCAAGATATCAGTTTGGTGTTTTCGGTTTATGTTAAAAGTTGATTTGGTAAAATCCTCAAAAAACACAGTACATGTTCTAAAATGTAAAGAAGTTGAATGTTAAATGTAAGATATATATCTCATCCATAGTAATCAAAAGAAAGGACATGAAACTTATAAGGAGATTTACCAATCCAAAAATATAAGCGAATAGGAAACATGATTGGTACCTTATGAATTGGTTTTTGAGGTGCACAATCTTCATCAATCTCCTGAGAAAAAGACCCCTCCTCACAAAAAATGCATTTAATGGATTAAACAAATCTACAAAACTGAACCAATGGCATGTTTAGAACAAAGAAATAGATTGATAATAATATGCTGAAAATTCTATTATGTTTAATACACACAAAAGGACCAGTCCCAACAATTCTTAAACATACTTTATCTGATATGATAATAACATGCTAATTAAACTGATAAAGGTGTTATCTGCATTTAATCTACCAATTACTAATTACACAAAAAACAAATTACAAAACTGAACCAATGGCATGTTCTTCGTGTGGTACAAGGAAGATTTGGCTATGAAAAAAAAAGTGAAATGGCCTCATCATTTTTATTTCAATTGGATAGAGGAGTGAAAGCTGAGCACGAGAGAAGGTATGTGATTTCTTCATCTTTCAAGCATCTGGCATCACATTCGACTGCAACTTTCAAATGCATTGCATTTTATTTGATCACGAATGCTCTCTGAAATGACCGCATTCTACTGGTGTTGTGCCCTAGCCCGTGCTTTATCTCCACTATTTGATATTATTGGTGCTTGTGCTCAAGGATATCGATTCACTATTTTCAAATGTTTGGATCGTTTAGACAGTTACATTTCCTGACTATTCCTCTAGTACACAGTTAGGAAACGTAACTGTCTAATGATTATATGTAATGTTGAATGGATTAAATGCTTTATTCTTGGTAGAAGTGAATGGAAGGAATAGTGTGTATTAAATACAATCCAATCACTTACTGAATGCTTTGGAGACTACTGGTTTGACTGTCCATGCGCTACCAGTGACTGAGATTCATTAAAGGATATAAAACCCTTCATTTTGGAGTTATTGTGTGTGGATTCAAATGTAGGTTTGACTTGGTTAATGTTTAGAAGAGATCAATAAAGTATTTAAAGACAATATTACATGTTTGGAGAGGTTTGAGAGGAACTTATCATGACTGTACCCTCACAAACATTGGCATAGACTGCTTTTACTAAGTTTCCTTTCTCTATTTTGAGGTTTCCTTTCTCTGCCGCAAGGGTACAGTAAGAGGGTTCATTGACAAAATGATCCTTCAAATGGTTACTATGAATATGAATGATTTGATATAGCATATTGCTCATTTTACTTGAAGTTTGGAATAGCTTGTGCAAGGGTGAAAGTAGTTTTGATCATTTTGGTCGTGACTGTTCCTCTACATAGTCAGGAAATGTAACTATCTAATGATTATATGTAATGTTGAATGGATTAAATGCTTTATTCTTGGTAGAAGTGAATGGAAGGAATAGTTTTGGTGTTAGGTTTCATTTATTATTGAATTCAATGGTTTCCAAGATGTGTTGAGGAGTTTGCTCCTTGTTTAATGTTAACTGTTCATGCACAATCCACTCATACAACAGTGAAGTTACAAAACTGAACCGATGGCATGTTTACAACAAAGAAATAGAATGATAATAATATGCTAAAAATTCTATTTTGTTTAATACACGCCAAAGGACTGCATTCTAAATTGCTATCACTGAAATGACTACATTCTACTGGTGTCATGCCCTAGCCCATGCTTTAACTCCATTATTTGATGTTATTGGTGCTTGTCCTCAAGGATATCCATTTTTTTGAAATGTTGACTATGGTTATCAAATGGACAACCCGTGAGCTTCTAGCTAGGTGCCATTTGTATTGATAGCTTAGGGCATCAAATGTATTGTATCATTGATAGTTGATACTTTGTTAAAAGGAAATAGGACAAAGAATGATTTTTATTTAGTTTCTCTATTTTGATCCCTAAGTGGCTTACAACCCTAGAGAAGTATATGCAAATTTATGAATGCAGTTGCAGGATTCATAGCAACCGATAATTGACAATAAATCCATGCATCCAATTTGAATAGAAATAAATACAAAGAACTAGGGTCCTCTAATGGCCCAATCATCCAGGCCTTGACTGTCCCCTCAACCAGTGACCCTTCAAAACCAGGTTATCATGCAATCAGTGAGTGATCCTTCATTCTCCTGGTGAGCTTCTAGGTAGGGACCATTTGTATTTTTGATAGCTTAGGGCATCAATTGTATACTGTATCATTGATAGTTGAGACTTTGTTAAAAGGAAATAGGACAAAGAATGATTTTGATTTAGTTTCTCTATTTTGATATCTAAGTGGCTTACAACCATAGAGAAGTATATGCAGATTTACGAATGCAGTTGCAAGATACATAGTAGTGGATAATTCACAAGAAATCCATGCATCCAATTTGAATAGCAATTACTACAAAGAAATAGGGTCCTCCAATGGCCCAATCATCGGGACCTTGACTATCCCCTCAACCGGTGACCCTTCAAAACTAGGTTATCATGCAATCAGTGAGTGATCCTTCATTCTCCTAGTCTGCCCTGCAACCAAACATATTGGAAATACACAATACAATGATAACAAGTCTTTCACAATCCCCCTTCCCTCAAGGAACACTATCAACCATCCCTTCCACAAAGCATTTCACTATTTTATGAGTGGATTGTGCAGGAATAGTTAACATTAAACAAGGAGCAAACTCCTCAACACATCTTGGAAACCATTGAATTCAATAGTAAATGAAACCTAACACCAACACTATTCCTTCCATAGTTGCAAGATACATAGCAGTCGATAATTCATAAGAAATCCATGCATCAAATTTTTCTAAGGACATCCTACTAATCAATAGGAATTTTCTTGAGATGACCAATGATTATGCATTTTGATGGCAGTGTGCTAGTTCAAAAGGATAATATAAATCTAAAACAATTTTTTTTATTTTTGCAAACTATAAATGTGGTTAAAGGGAAAATATAATGTCGAAAACCCACAAACCAAGCTAGCAAATGATTGTACATCAAATTATTCCTATATTCATTCAAGTATTGAGATGCTTCAGCTACCTGACCTTTGAGCTTCATCTAGAGGAATGCGTAGCTTTAAGATAGAGTTACTTCTTGGGCCTTACAATAGGGTGGAATATGATCAAGATTTGTTTAGGCTATATCTTTGTTAGTCCCATTGTTAGGTTCTTATAGTTCATGGTTTGAATCTATTATGGTTGTGTAAGGGATTTGTAGATGATTTTTATAACATAATTATTGGACACCATGATTGGAACAACTGGTTGTTGGCTATTGTACACATGAATCATATCTACCAATGGTTCTTTGTGTTCAAGAATTCGTTGATCAATCTTTGAGATTTATTGTCCCAGCTTTAAAAGAGTGATAAAAGATATAGTGAGTGCTATCTTTTCCAAGTGTTTTGTGGGTGCCATTATCTTCTAGGAGTAATTGCTGGAACCAAATTATGTTCTTTGCCTCTAGTAAATATTGCAGACACAACCATCTTCTTGGTGAAGGGTTTCTTCCATCCCCATGAGGCACTATTGCATGGTTTCCATTCCCTTATAGTATACTGAACCTAATTTAATACGAGTGTGCACTATTTTGGGTTCCATAATTTATGGCCCCTACACTGTGGTTGTTAGCCTAATTAAGACAACCCTACCTTTGCATATAATAAGAGGCCAACATGAAACAAACATCCAGAGGTTAGGGGGTTGTTCCCTATCCATAATTTATTATTTAAGTGCTAAGTGATGATGGGTATATCGTGTAATTCATACCTAGTGTGTCTCTTTCTTTCTCTCCACATTTCACATTAGGAGTATATGTTATAAAATACTAATGAAATCAACTATAGGTCAAATCTAATCAAAATTGCAATATAAAGATTAAAATAGATATCTTGAAGAAATATGGGAACCATTTTTGACAGATATTGTACAAAGGAAGAAAATACTCAAAGAGGAAATGCTTCAATGTGGAACAATTGAAGGACAATATTTTACTTTTATATGCACATCTGCAATGTTTTTGATATATTTCTGAGATAACAAAACCATAGAAAGAATAGCATATAGAAGAAAGTAAAGAATAATGATCATACTTTGAGATATTATGGAAAATTAAAGGAAAGAATGCTTGGTGGGGTTATCATGCAATCAGTGAGTGATCCTTCATTCCCCTCTTCTAGTGACCCTTCAAAACTGGGTTATCATGCAATTAGTGAGTGATCCTTCATTCTCCCAGTCTACTCTGCATCCAAATATATTGGAAATACACAATACAATGATAACAAGTCTTTCAAAATCCCCCTTCCCTCAAGGAACACTATCAACCATCCCTTCCGCATAGCATTTCACTATTGTATGAGTGGATTGTGTAGGAACAATTAACATTAAACAAGGAGCAAACTCCTCAACACATCTTTGTTGTAAACATGCCATTGGTTCAATTTTGTAAATTTGTTTTTTGTGTTAAATGAATTTAAATGGAACATTAAGGATAGTAATAATATGCTTAGTCTATTAGTAATTGCAGATTAAATGCCCATAACACCTTTATCACTTTAGCATGTTATTATAAGATACTAAAGAAGACCTGCTATTTGTCAGAGCAATCTTCACTGTCCCCCACAATGAAGACAATGAAGATTGACATCCTGCCCCACAAAAAATAACATTGTAATAAGAATAAGATAGTGCCAAGAAACATTTTCACAAATATGAAACACGAGGAAAAGTAATAACATTAACAATGCCAAGGTTCACAACATTAAATTTCACCTGCGGATGAGTTTCTGCAGTGGGTTGCTCAGCATCAAAAATATGTTGAGTTGCATTTGAGCTGTAACTAAGAGTATCATGTAGAACAGACCCTAAACTTTGAAAGTGTTCTCCAGCCTGGCAATTCAAAATTCAATCTAGGCAAGCATTAGTAAGTGAAATAAATTATAGACATCAACATCAACATCATCATAATCATTAGACATAAATTATAGACATCAACATCAACATAATCGTAATCATTTGGAGGGTATTCATTTTGGTCCTTGGATAGTACTATGTTTTTTGAAAGTTCTTGTGATGCTTCTAAAATTTAAAAACATATTTTATGGCTTAATGATAATATAGATTAGTGTTTTATTTTCTAATGGAACGTTGTTGATCATTCATGGTCTTGAAGAAAATTTTGATTGTTTTGATTCTCGAGTCTTGACGTTGTTTCTCAATGTGATATAGACTAACCACAAGATGGTTCAGTTGGTCCTCTCTTTCTATTTAATCATTTGTCTTCTTCATGGTGTAAGTGTCAATATGTTATAATCCAACCAGCATGTCATACCCCCACTTCTGACAAACCTTATAGCATGCAAATCACAGCCAAAGACTTGGGTGATCAACATACACAAATATCAATTACCCTTAGGAAACAATGATCATTAATATTCATTAATGGTGGGCGGTGATTCTTTGGAAATAAAGGCATTTCCAACATTCATCATCTTAACCAAGTCATGGGTGGCGATCCTTGAAATAACACAATTAGTAAAAGGAAATAACAACATAAGTCATGGTTGGTGATCCTTGAATTTGGAGAGAGGAAGAAGGAAAATTGGAAAAAAAAATATGGAATAATTAGGTTGGAATTGGAGAAGAATTCAAAAATAAACTTGAATTAGAAAAAAGCCAAGTTATCTGGTTCTTTGTTTGAGGCTGGGTTCTGATTCTACTTTTGTTCTCCTCTGGGTTCAACTTGGGTTCCTTTGGTAGGAACTTGGGTGCTTGGGCCAATCTCGAGTGTACTTGCAGTATTATAAATATGATATATGAGGTATTTTATTCATAATTTTATAGGCTAACTCATTATTATGGTAACATGGGTATGACCACACTCCACGCCTTATAATGGTACCCGACATGAAGTGTGGTTCAAATGAAGTTGAACCAAATGTTGACCATGATGGCTATGATCATGATGAAGATAAATATGAATATTAAATCTAAAATATGACTTTTAATTTGAATTTTCATTGTGAATGAAGAAACTATAGATTCAAGTTGACTCATTCTATGTTGTAGTATATTTGTTCCCTAGATCTACCATATTATATATGTGTAGCCTATAAGGGACATCTTTTGCTCATCCATGTATCATAGCTCGGTGAGAGTTCTTAGGAGAAAGACAAGATGTCAGTGGGAGATGGAGAAACCAATATTAGAACACCACTTGAAGCCTTGCAATGTTGAGAGTGGGATAAAAGCTACACTTGAGACCTTATATAAGGTACAAACTTATTGAGCTTCACTTTATTTCGAGAATAGTTTTATATTCTATACTAAACAGGGCCAACCATGTGAAGGTGGAAGCTCATTTGGCCCCAACCCCCCCCCCCCGCCCCCTAACATCACTCTAAATTCCCCGTTAACATCTAACATTCATTCATTATTTCATCCATTAATAAAATGTAACATTCATTAATTATCACACGATAACATTTATTCACACATTAATAAAATGTGACATTCATTAATTATCACATGATAACATTCATTAACACATTATAAAATTTATGAACATTCAGTACCACATAATTAAATTCATTGACATATAAAAATCAATCATTATCAATTAAGGTGCATAGATGACAATCATTTCTTTTTTTTCTTTTGATTTCTAGTTTTTAAGATATAATTGTTAAGATGAGTATCGATATCATCATCATGATCATCTACCCTCTCATTACATCTCAATGTATGCCTAGTTCTCTGTTGGTGCAAAGGGGGTTCATTTGCAATAACATATAAAAGGGTTAAATTAAAACATTTTATTATAATTAAAAACATTTTAAAGTATTTCAGTACTTTACAGGCCATAATCATATAGCTCTTTACCTAATCTAGTCACATCATCAACATCGAGGTTAGTTTGTCTGGCCTTGGCAAGTAATGCAAGATATTTTGCAAATTGTGAAATACATTAATCTCTATAGGGTGTATTAACTTATACTTGTCGATCCATGAGACTGTGTGGGATGCTCGTGAAAGGAGTTTGGGTACCTACATATGTAATTCAATTATCTAATGTTAGCTAAAAAACTCATGATACATATACTCAAAACCACATAGTAAGTACATTAAAAACCATAAGCATCCCATAGTAAGTACATCATGAATTAATTAGATTAAGCATTGATTGCATAACTGCACATTTCTATCAAGAAATCAATATTAAATAGAATAAGTAGTGATCACATAACTGTACATTTCATTCATGTCATTCATCTTCTTCTTCATCCAACTAATCACCATGATCATCGTTGATGTCGACATCATCACCACCACCGTCATTGTCTTCGTCTTCATCGTCGTCGTCATCATCGACATCAACATCAACATCATCATCATTAGCAACATCATCATCAACATCATCATCATCATCATTAGTAACATCATCATCATCGTCATCATCTTCTTCTTCTTCAAGAAAAGTTGTGTCAGGAACATCATTGACTAACTGTTGTTCATGATCATCATCTACATCATCTTCTAGTTGTTCGCAATCTTCTTCCATCACATTATACCTCATCGGCCTTCCTCTTGGATCATGTCTAACAAAAAATGACCAACTTGATTTATGCAGAACCTCTGAGTAAAATACCCGCTCACATTGGCTTGGAAGAACATAGGGTTCATCCCCAACTGGCTCAAACCACCTTGTATTAATCATTGGAAATCCATTGTCATGTTCAATAACAGTTCTATCAGGATCATTTTGATTAAGTTGTAGCCTATACCATCTGATGACGAAGAGAACTAATCTAAAGGAATTAAAGTCACACTCAAGTATATCATCCAAAATTCCATAGTATCGATTTTCAAACTCTCGAGGATGTAAGTCATTTCTAGATGAAATATTAGTCACCTGAAAGAATGCACTTATCCCAGAATCACAAGTTTTCTTTGTGTCATCCAACTTTTTGATGCGAAATTTATGACCATTAGAAAACATAGCCTTGTGGTGTTTGACCTGCAAAAATATGTAAAACATGTATAAATTAATGCATCGAGAGTTCATAAATGTATGAGTGATTAACAAATTTATATGTACTTGGAGATCTTTTAAACCATGTGCTAAATCTATTTCCCTTTGGGTAACATTTGGATCTTTGTTATGATGAGCTTCATTAACCAATGAAGACACAGCTTCCCATGTTAATGTGTGACCTAAATGATGACATCATTCAATCTATTTCATCATCCAATCTTGATTGTTTACAATATACAAATGTATTGCATCCCACTCTCGAGCAGCTATACAAAAAATAAATAGACAACTTACAACCGATTAATTTTGAAGATTAAGAATTAATTAATAGCTACAATAACATCTTATAATTTATTACCTCTCACTTTTCTCATTTTTCCTTCCCCCACCAAGTACTCCCCTTTGAATTTTCTAATGGTGTCGAGATCCCAAATACGATCTATATGGATCTTTGCTGCAAGCTTAGGAAGATATTCAGTAACATACACCATAGTCTGGTATACCATATATCCCTCCACCATAGAACTCTCAGGACATGCTCTTTACCGAACCAAAGCTTTAAAAAATTTCAAGTGCCTCTCAACCATCCACATTGACTGAGTGTGTACAGGTCCACACATTTCAATCTCCTCAACTTGGTGTATGAGGTAGTGTTCTTGTGCATTGAAAAAGATTGAAGGTAGACACTTTTTCATTTCACACATTAGAAGAGGAATTCTTCTCTTCCAGTATTTTATATCTGCTCTATGGATTTCTTTAGATGACAACCACCTACAAGACATTCAAGACACAAAAATATATACACAAAAAATTGAACATATATCATTGCTTACCTCATGTATTTTCCAAGATCATATATCACTTGTTTGATGTTATTGTCAAAGTTCTTTGGGAGAGATAGGGGCAACACGTACTGCAATAATTATAAAAATAATCATGTCATTCTTTTCTCATATAATACAATGAGAAGTACATGCAGTTTACAAATATATTGTGAATACAAAAGAACATGACTTACCTTGATGAAGGTATGCCAATCATGCATTTTCAACCCTGGCCCAAATTCACCTTTCTTTGATATGGTACTGCTTATGTTTGTAGCAAATCCTGTGGGAAATCAAATTTTTCATATGACTTCTTTTATGGCATCACCTTGTTGTTCTGTTAATAACCAAGGAAGGGCACTTGTATTAATCCATTCTCCATTTCTATATGATTCAATAAAATTTTTCATTGCATGATTGGATTCATGAATGTTGCTACAAATTTTGACAATTTTTTCCTTGTTACGCCTTCCATCCAATATCTTCCACAATGTCTCTGTTACATTCTTTCCAATATGCATAGTATCAAACAAATGCACATCAAGCAGCTACTCGTAGTAGGGCAACCTACTAAATTGTCTGGGATAACTCTTTAGTCCCTTTGGAAGGTGCTCAGTAGTGTTGCCTTGATGACATTCACAATCATCAATCACATAATCAACAAACAAAACACAATAAAAATATACAAATTCCAAACATAAACCGTTAGGTAGAATGGTAGTACCTTGACGATTAATTCTATTTTATTCCAACTTCCATAAGTGAGGTGTCATTCTCCATGGCTTAGATGTAGTCTCTTCTTTCCCATTGAAAAGATATTTTTCGGTAATTCAATAGTTATGATTTTTTTGGAGAAAGTGTCTATACTTATCAAACACCTTTTCTAAACTTTTTGAATAACGAGATTTCATCTTTGGACCATAAACTGGACATGCAAATTTTTCCTTTGTTTGAAAACCTACAAGGTAATGATACAATAGGATTAAATATGTTAATTTTTATTTTTAGAATTGTCATGTGCAACTTGAATTCACCATAACATACCAAAAAAATGTGTTAGCCCTGGGGCATCATGTATTGTTCATACAAGTATTGCATGGAATTGAAATTATTTGTCTCCTATTGGTCTAGAGATGTCATACATAGTGACACCTTTCCATAACTCCACCAACTTGTCGATAAGAGGCTCAATATAAACATTCATATCTTTAATTTGGTATTTACCTAGTTGAATGAACAACAACATTACATAATTATTGTGATCATTTTACTACAAGATTTATAATTACATGCAGATAACTATTAAATGATCAAATACTTGGAACAATCATTGCCAACATAATGTGCTCCCTCTTTATTGACATCCATGGGGGAATGTTATTGTTGATGAAAAAAATAGGTCAAACAGTGCAAATAGATCTTAGCTCTCCAAATGGATTGACATCGTCCACTGCCATTGAAAGCTTGAGATTTTGAGGTTCTTCGATAAAGTGCGGCCACTTTTTCTCTATGTCCTTAAATATAGAACCATCCATAGGCATTCGAATAATGTCATCTTGACTCCTATTGTGTGCATGGTAATCCATAAATTGTGCCAAGCTACTACACTTAAATAATCTTTGCAAACGTGGTATAATGGGGATGTAACGAAGAACCTTGTGAGGCACCTTTTTTGTTATTTGATCTGTTTGATATCTACTCATATGACATTCAGGGCATTCTGTTGCAAATTCATATTTTTTATGATAAATAATATGATCATTGGGACAAGCATCTATTGCTTGATACTCTATTCCAATATCTTTCATAGTGGCACATAATTCTCGGTATGAGCGAGGGAGAATATTCGATGGTGGTAACAAGAACTCACCTATCAATCTATAGAAAAAATATATGTTGTTAATATTAACAATATTTATGGTACATGTTTCACCATTTAATTACTATAATGACATATATGACATACTGTAGCATACATGACATTGTTATGTTGGATAAACCATTCATAACCTTCAAGTTCAACAACAACAATACAACAGAGAGAAGAGTTGTTTGGGAGCCTTTGTAAAGGCGCGTGGTTGCCTTCTCAAGTAGAGGTATATCATGGATGATATCAACATCATCCTGATCATCATCATCAGTTGCACCAATACCAAATGTGTCATGGATCAATGTATTAGTACCATCATCTAGCACATCATTGTCATCTTCCATGGGATCATAATCTTCAGCTTCAATATTTGCACCTCCATGATCCTCCATTTCCAAAGCCATATTCTCAATATTTGCACCTCCATGGTCCATATCACGTACTCCCCTAGGGAGGTTGACCTATATTAAAATGATGAATGCAAATAAACCATGATAATGATCTCATCATCAGGTGTATTTCATATATATATATTAATTGTTAAATAAATATAATGAAAAACTTACCAATTCATGATAATCAAAGCCTCCTTCAATGTGACCATTATCCCTACAATGTCTCTTAGCTATTTTGATTAGCAATCTTCTAATGTTTAAGCCCTTACAATTATTGCAGGGACAATAACATTTTCCATTGCCTTTTCTTTTCAAGTTCGACCACAATCTATTGATTTCATCCCCATTACCTTCTTCACTTGGATTGTCTGACATGATGCTTCTTCACTTAGATTATCTATAACCTAATTATATATAGAAATTGAAAACTTAGTTATGAAATGATGTTGTAGTATAGTATACCAAATTGAAACACTTCTATTATTGTAGTCTTCCACCTCAAACTCTTTCCTATTGTGGCAAGAAAGAAAGATATTCAAATAATATAGTAGTTTGTAAATCAAAATAAAATGGAGGCAAGTTGTTGATTGAGGGTACAGAGAACAACACCCGCCAGTACTTTTATCGAATTGTAAATTTCAATTTTGAACCATTCTGTGAATATAGAACATGGATGTAATCTCAGAAAATAACAAAATGTAGACACGACAGATTACTTATTTTGTTATTCTACATTACTTACTATTTGAGTGCATGTTCCACCTACAACTTGATCAAGTCTTGTTTGATGCTTCAATTTTGTGTTAACTATCCTGTAGAAGTACATAATTTTGTATTTGCCCAATATGTTATTCATAAAACAACAATAGAATAAAATACTTGTTGAGAAAGATCATCATAGGAGTATCAAAAACTTGAGATTTAATGTAACACAACATTATAAGACTCTTACATTCAACCTTCAACTCATGCACCTAATAAATAGGAGAAAAAATACATGAAACTAAAAAATTTAACTAATGAATTATGTTTTTCTTCTCATCTTAATCGGCCAAATTTATATGAGATTCTAAAGAAGGCCTCACTCTTAATCAACCAAATCTTCCTTGTACCACACAAAAAAATTGTGTGATAACTATGTCTACTCCAACCTTAATTGTTTAAGAATTCATCATATCAGATAAAGTATGTTTAAGAATTATTGGGACTGGTCCTTTGGCGTGTATTAAATAGAATACAATTTTTAGCATATTATTATCACACCATTTCTTTGTTGTAAACATGCCATTGGTTTAGTTTTGTAAAAAAAATTGTGTTAGATGCATTTAAAATTATCTTCATTGTCTTCCGATTGTCTAAATGCTTCTTTATTTGTCAACCAATTAATACATGCTACTATATAAAGAAGACAATGAAGATTTGTCTGACAAAAATGAATACACTAAACTGAACCAATGACATGTTTACAAAAATTATCATAACTCACAAGCAAAACTGAAACAATGGCATGTTTATAACTCATTAAGAATGAAGAATAGCTTGTGCAAGGGTGAAAGTAGTTTTAATCATTTTGGTCGTGACTGTTCCTCTACATAGTTAGGAAACGTAATTGTCTAATGATTATATGTAATGTTGAATGGATTAAATGCTTTATTCTTGGTAGAAGTGAATGGAAGGAATAGTGTTGGTGTTAGGTTTCATTTATTATTGAATTCAATGGTTTCCAAGATGTGTTGAGGAGTTTGCTCCTTATTTAATGTTAATTGTTCCTGCATAATCCACTCATACATTAGTGAAATGCTATGTGGAAGGGATGGTTGATAGTGTTCCATGAGGGAAGGGAGATTTTGAAAGACTTGTTATCATTGTATTGTGTATTTCCAATCTGTTTGGATGCAGGGTAGACCGGGAGAATGAAGGATCACTCACCGATTGCATGATAACCCAGTTTTGAAGGGTCACTAGTTGAGGGGATAGTCAAGGTCCCGATG
The DNA here is from genome assembly GCA_027943335.1 of Chamaecyparis obtusa. NCBI lineage: Eukaryota > Viridiplantae > Streptophyta > Pinopsida > Cupressales > Cupressaceae > Chamaecyparis > Chamaecyparis obtusa. The sequence goes on from BSBK01004862.1 coordinate 1,539,451, forward strand.
ATTGGGCCATTGGAGGACCCTATTTATTTGTATTAATTTCTATTCAAATTGGATGCATGGATTTCTTGTGAATTATCAGCTGCTATGTATCCTGCAATTGCATCCGTAAATCTGCATATACTTCTCTATGGTTGTAAGCCACTTAGAAATCAAAATAGAGAAACTAAATCAAAATCATTCTTTGTCCTATTTCCTTTTAACAAAGTCTCAACTATCAATGATACAATATACATTTGATGCCCTAAGCTATCAAATATACAAATGGCACCTACCTAGAAGCTCACCAGAAGAATGAAGGATCACTCACTGATTGCATGATAACCTAGTTTTGAAGGGTCACTGGTTGAGGGGACAGTCAAGATCTGGATGATTGGGCCATTGGAGGACCCTAGTTCTTTGTATTAATTGCTATTCAAATTGGATGCATGGATTTATTGTGAATTATCAGCTGCTATGTATCCTATAATTGCATCCGTAAATCTGCATATACTTCTCTAGGGTTGTAAGCCACTTATGGATCAAAATTGAGAAACTAAATAAAAACCCAATTTTGAAGGGTCACTAGAAGAGGGGAATGAAGGATCACTCACTGATTGCATGATAACCCCACTAAGCATTCTTTCCTTTAATTTTCCATAATATCTCAAAGTATGATCATTATTCTTTACTTTCTTCTATATGCTATTGTTTCTATGGTTTTGTTATCTTAGAAATATATCAAAAACATTGCAGATGTGCATATAAAAGTAAAATATTGTCCTTCAATTGTTCCACATTGAAGCATTTCCTTTTTGGAGTATTCTCTTTGTTTGTACAATATCTATCAAAAATGGTTCCCATATTTCTTCAAGATCTATTTTAATCTTTATATTGAAATTTTAATTAGATTTGACCTATAGTTGATTTCATTAGTATTTTATAACATATACTCCTAATGTGAAATGTGGAGAGAAAGAAAGAGACACACTAGGTATGAATTACACGATATACCCATAATCACTTAGCACTTAAATAATAAATTATGGACAGGGAACAACCCCCTAACCTCTGGATGTTTGTTTCATGTTGGCCTCTTATTATATGCAAAGGTAGGGCTATCTTAATTAGGCTAACAACCACAGTGTAGGGGCCATAAATTATGGAACCCAAAATAGTGCACACTTGTATTAAATTAGGTTCAGTATACTACAAGGGAATGGAAACCATGCAATAGTGCCTCATGGGGATGGAAGAAACCCTTCACCAAAAAGATGGTTGTGTCTGCAATATTTACTAGAGGCAAAGAACGTAATTTGGTTCCAGCAATTACTCCTAGAAGATAATGGCACCCACAAAACACTTGGAAAAGATAGCACTCGCTATATCTTTTATCACTGTTTTAAAGCTGGGACAATAAATCTCAAAGATTGATCACCGAATTCTTGAACACAAAGAACCATTGACAGATATGATTCATGTGTACAATAGCCAAAAACTAGTTGTTCCAATCATGGTGTCCAATAATTATGTTAGAAAAAGCATCTACAAATCCCTTACACAACCATAATAGATTCAAACCATGAACTATAAGAACCTAACAATGGGACTAACAAAGATACAGCCTAAACAAATCTTGATCATATTCCACCCTATTGTAAGGCCCAAGAAGTAACTCTATCTTAAAGCTACACATTCCTCTAGATGAAGCTCAAAGGTCAAGTAGCTGAAGCATAGCAATACTTGAATGAATATAGGAATAATTTGATGTACAATCATTTGCTAGCTTGGTTTGTGGGTTTTCCACATAATATTTTTCCTTTAACCACATTTATATTTTGAGAAAATTAGAAAAAAATGTTTTAGATTTATATTATCCTTTTGAACTAGCACACTACCATCAAAATGCATAATCATTGGTCATCTCAAGAAAATTCCTATTGATTAGTAGGATATCCTTAGAAAAATTTGATGCATGGATTTCTTATGAATTATCAACTATTATGTATCCTGCAACTATGGAAGGAATAGTGTTGGTGTTAGGTTTCATTTATTATTGAATTCAATGGTTTCCAAGATGTGTTGAGGAGTTTGCTCCTTGTTTAATGTTAACTGTTCCTGCACAATCCACTCATAAAATAGTGAAATGCTATGTGGAAGGGATGGTTGATAGTGTTCCTTGAGGGAAGGGGGATTGTGAAAGACTTGTTATCATTGTATTGTGTATTTCCAATATGTTTGGATGTAGGGCAGACCAGGAGAATGAAGGATCACTCACTGATTGCATGATAACCCAGTTTTGAAGGGTCACTGGTTGAGGGGACAGTCAAGGTCTAGATGATTGTGCCATTGGAGGACCCTATTTCTTTGTAGTAATTGCTATTCAAATTGGATGCATGTATTTCTTGTAAATTATCGGCTACTATGTATCTTGCAACTGCATCCGTAAATCTCCATATACTTCTCTAGGGTTGTAAGCCACTTAGGGATCAAAATACAGAGACTAAATCAAAATCATTCTTTGTCCTATTTCCTTTTAAAAAAGTCTCAACTATCAATGATACAATATACATTTGATGCCCTAAGCTATCAAATATACAAATGGCACCTACCTAGAAGCTCACCAAGAGAATGAAGGATCACTCACTGATTGCATGATAACCTAGTTTTGAAGGGTCACTAGTCGAGGGGACAGTCAAGGTCTGGATGATTGGGCCATTGGAGGACCCTAGTTCTTTGTATTAATTTCTATTCAAATTGGATGCATGGATTTATTGTGAATTATCGGCTGCTATGTATCCTACAATTGCATCCGTAAATCTGCATATACTTTTCTAGGGTTGTAAGCCACTTAGGGATCAAAATAGAGAAACTAAATAAAAATAATTCTTTGTCCTATTTCCTTTTAAGAAAGTATCAACTATCAATGATACAATACATTTGATGCCCTAAGCTATCAATACAAATGGCACCTAGCTAGAATCTCATAGGCTATCCATTTGATAACCACAGTCAACATTTCAAAAAAATGGATATCCTTGAACACAAGCACCAATAACATTAAATAATGGAGTTAAAGCATGAGATAGGGCATGACACCAGTAGAATACGGTCATTTCAGTGACTGCAATTTACAATGGCATCATTAAACATATATGCTAGTAATATCAACAAATGTGAATCCAAACATTTGAAAACATTGAATCTATATCCTTGAGCACAAGCACCAATAACATCAAATAATAGAGATAAAGCACTGGCTACAACATGACACCAGTAGAATGCGGTCATTTCAGAGAGCATTCATGATCAAATAAAATGAAATGCATTCAAATATGATGCCAGAGGCTTGAAAGATGAAGAAATCACATACCTTCTCCCGCGCTCAACTTTTGCTCCTTTTCTCCCGCTCCCTCTATGCAATCAAAATAAAAATGATGAGGCCATTTCACTTTTTTTTTTTTATCTATACTCTGAATGTGTCAGAATTTCAATGGTCAATTAAACACCCATCAGAATACTGACATCATTGGGGCCTATTAAAAAAAAACACCAAATTCGTAATAAAAAGTTACCCGTCGGAAACTTCTGTCAAAATTTGGCCCCAAATGTAGTAGTTTATAGTCACTATGTAAATGAGATTTGGTTTCAATTTATGTTTAATTTTGAACTTTGATGAACTTTGAAAGTGGTGAAGGACTAGCTTGAAATTTTAAAGTTCTCTTGTGACCACCTAACCACTAATTTTGATTTTTTCAATCAACTGAGATTTTGTTCACAATTATTTCTTGATTTTTCTTATCAGTGTTGAGGGTCTGAATTGAAATTTGTAACTTGAAATATTATGGTCTTAGGGTGGTTAGAATATGTGTTTTATGTTTCTAGTCCTGTGATGTGAAGTAATGTCATTTGTCATGTTCAACATATATGTTAAAATAATAACAAAATATAGAGACAAATAGGAACTTGTTTAATCAATGAGCTTAGGAATAGGAAAATTTACCATGAATTAGTGCAAGAACTAGGAGCATTCACCAAAAATAAGCAACAAGGAGACAAGATTTTGAAGGGGGAAAAGCATAAAAAAACCCTCGTGATATTAATGAAAGTGGCAACAAAATGCCTAAGAATTAGAGAGAGAGAGAGAGAGTGAGAGAAAAGCTCATACAATGATAATCAAGAAGTATCTCATAAGATGAGAGAAGGAGAGCCATCTCTTAATAGAGATGAGAGAAAGGAGTTACAATGTAACTCCCAATTCTGTGTATGCCACATTTCACTAGTGTGTGAGACAAGTGTAGGATTCCTCATAAGGAGGAATATCTATTTTCCTTATTAAAAGAAATTACAAATATTACATGTCCTCCCACTTGGACTAGAGGATGAATACATTAGAATACCTTGGTTTATCCTTTAAATTCATCATTATCCAGTTTATTAGTATTATCCTTAGGGTTAGGAGCAGAGACAGGAGGAACAAAAACTTTAGGAGTAGAAATTTGAGGAGTAGGGTTGAGAGAAGGAGGTTTGTCCTCCACAAGAACTATGTTTCTGTGACTAAAATCAAAATCTAAAATTTGAGAACAATCATGGACACCATTTTTGGCAATGCAAACATCTCTAGCTATGTGAACTTTATTAGTAAGAGGATCATAAACTCTATAACCTTTAGTGTTTTAAGAATAGCCAACAAAAATATGAGGTGAGGATTTAGGATCTAACTTTTTCCTTTTTTGTTTAGGTGTGTGAACATAAGCAATTGAGCCAAAAATCCGTAAATGAGACAAATTGGGTTTTCTACCTGACCAAACTTCTTCAGGAGTTTTATTTGGAAGGGCCTTAGTAGGATTTCTATTAAGAATATAGGTGGCACATGCCATAGCTTCAGCCCAAAATTTATAATCCATATTTCTAGCATGTAAAAAACATCTACCCATTTCAACTATTGTTCTATGCTTCCATCCTGCCACACCATTCTGTTCTGGTGTATAAGGAATGGTAAGCTCATGTTTGATACCAGAAGATCTTAAATACGAATGGAAAACATGATTAACATATTCAGTACCATTATCAGTCCTAAGAATCTGAATTTTACAACCACTTTGTCTTTCTACAAAAACATGAAATTCAGCAAAGGCATCAAGGACTTGATCTTTACTATGTAAGAAATAAATCCAAGTTCTACGAGAATAATCATCAACAAAAGTTAAAGCATATTTAGAGCTTGAAATAGAAGTATTTTCCATAGGACCTAAAAGATCACTATGAATCAGAACTAACTTATTATTAGCTCTCCAAGATGATTTATGGGGAAAATATTCTCTATGCATTTTACCACTCATACATCCATTGCAATCAAACTTAGAAGTAGTAAGCTTAGGTAGTCCATCTACCATATTTTCTTTTTGCATTAATGAGATATAATCAGAATTTAAATGTCCTAGCCTTTCATGCCAAATGTGAAAATCAATAGTAGTGAGTAATGAATATCTAAGAGAAACAAATTGATAAAATTTAAAGAGATTTTCATCATCTAATTTAGCATCAGCAAGTATCTAATCAGTGTTAGGATCAATGATATGACAATTCTTTTTATGAAACTCAACCTTATAATCTTGACATAACCAAGGAACATAAATAAGGTTAGCTTTCAAATCAAGAACATAAAGCACATCATGTAATTTACCATTTGGAACAGAAACATTACCAGTTCCTTCAACTTGACAGCAATAATTATCAGCCAAGGAAACAGGAATATTCAGAGAATCAGGTTGCAAAGAGTCAAAAAATTCCTTATGGGATGTGACATGTTGAGATGCACCACTATCAATAATCCATTCAAGTGGTTTAGAAGCATTAAAACTAATAGTAAAAGCAGAATGAGATTATTTCCATTAGGTTTGCCATTTGAGTAATTTTGAGAATTACGTTGATCATCTTTTTGTTTTTTAAAATAGTTATGAATTAAATAACCATCTTTTCCACAATTGTTATGTATGTGGAGCCTAATCAGACTTATCCATGGGGTCAAGGGGCAGAGCCCCTTGCGGGGTCCTAGGGCAGCGTCCCAGGTGGGGTCAAGGGGTAGAGCCCCTGAGAATGACTTAATAATATTGTAAAGTGTCGGCCATCTATTTTCTATTAGTCGGAGTATTTTTTGCCCTAATTTCATTATGTCAAAAATACTTATAAAAAGGGCTTAGGGTTTGAGATTGAATGTATGAGGGATTATTGTAGCTTCCTGTGGCGGTATTGAGTTGCAGGTTTCAGATTGTAATTGCTGGATAATAATAAAGATATTGGACTTATTGTTGGTGCACGTAGCCCAGGGATTGGGTGAACCACGTTAAATTCTATGTTATTGTGTTCTCTCTTGTTTGTTAATATTTGCATTTTCTGCTTATTATCCTAACAACAATAGGTGCAATGAGGCCTATTTGACTGATTATTACTATGATAGTTATTGGAAGGCCTAGAATTGTAATGATCATTAAATTGTTAACCTGAGTTATTATTCAAATTATTTGTATTATTAGATCATTGATAGTTTTGGTTATTTTGATTTGTGTTAGAAGATCTATTGTTATTTTGATTAGTGTTAGAAGATCTATTGTTAGAGACATATGCATGTTCATGGGTTTTAAGTATGCCAAACTAAATTAATTTAGCTTCCTCTTGATGCAACATATTTTGAAAGATAACATAAGTTAGTTGAGATGCTAAAGAAGGAATAGCTAATTAAGAGTAAATATTTGTAATAAACTGTTGGAACTATCTAGGCAAACATTTACGAATGATTATGTGGATTATTCTTAAATCAGAAAGAGGAACTTGTAAACTAGTTAGTAAAACTCTAATGGAATCAAACTTGAGCAAGAAATCATCACCTGATTTGAAGTTGGTATACCTGAGGTCTTCAAGTTGGTCTTGAAGTTGGATTTTTTGAGTTTCATCTGCACTATCATAGGTATTTTTCAGGATGTCCCAAGCCTGATGGGCTTCTGTACAAGTAGAAATTAAGACATACAACTCGGGACTTAGGGAAATTCTGATTAAGCCAAGTGCTTCCTCATTTTTTTTCTGCCATGCAGTTTGGTCAGCTTGAGGAGCATAGGTTGCGGGTTTTGAACTGACGTTAGTGGCAATCTCTAAAATATGTCTAAATCTAAATATGAAAGTCATGTGTGTTTTCCATGCATGGTAGTTTGTACTAGTTAATTTCATTTATGGCATTAGGGTAGTCACGATGAAAAAAAAAAAAAAGACGAAGATCTAAATGAGGGATAAATAGAGAAACCTTTAATAGAGAATAGAAAAGAACTGAAATCAAACTATATACACTTGCATGCAATGGCAGAAAGCTATAAAAGCTGACGCCAATGAGGCATGCAAGGAAGTAACATACAGAGGGAAAAAAATGAAACTAAGAGTACTAAAAAAATTAACAGATCTCGGTTAAGCTATTATTGATTAACAAATAACACAAGAATCTATTGCATGCAAAAGAAAGAAAACAGAAAAAACTTAACAGCACAACCTTGCAAAACAGATGAGTTAAAGAAAAGATATCAGAAAAAAACCTACAAAGAAACATTAGAAAACAAATTGAATCTAAAAAATTTAATTAATAAGTTGAGCTAAAAAAAGAAATGGATCTAATGTTTATTGTGCATGTGTTAAAAAAAGGTGACTAAAAGGAACTAAGAAGATCAACAAAGGAAGAAAAATAATAATAAACCCTGCAGAAACTTAAAGTTATCAAAGATCAGAAACTAAATAGAGTACTTTTTACTTCAAGATGCTTAGTAACAACGAATAAGATGAAAGAAAAAGAGGCAAGGAAGACTTTAGACAGTTACTAAATAAAAAGTTAGAAACAACTCTTAAATAGAATCTATGAACAAGATTTACATGCAATTTCAAGTAAAAGATTTAGAGACAATTATAAACAAAAATTACCATAAGATTTACAAACCACACTTAAATGGAATGATACACAAAAATAAATACATTAAAGAAAATCTAATAAATACTATACTAAAAAAAGAACCAGATATATTTCAATATGACAGAGGACGATTCAAAAAAATAGCCTGCAAACAAGATGTTAATACCTACAAATGAAAGAAATCTTTAGAAGTCCAATAGACTCCTAAGAACACAAAACAAGGTTAGGAAAAAAAAAACACCTATACTGAACTTTAGCCTTCTCACTTTAGCGAATCTAAAAAAAACCACCAATTACATAGTCTAAAACAAACATCCCTCTAATAGCCAAAAACCCACATGTGATATTTACCAAACAAATTTTACTCATAAACTAATTTCTAACACTGATATAATAAACTTAACTTGCCAATGAAGAGAAAAACTTATCAAAGCACCGATAAGGCAGAATAGCCATTCACAAGAGTCATGACAAACCTCAAAATGAAGCAGTTACCAAAGTTACCAAAGTGCACTAACCAAACAGGTTGATCATATAAGATTTAGCAAATCGGGTCGACAAAAGGAAAACACTAGATCTTACATATGCTGCAATGGATGCACAGGAAGCAATAAAATTCTAACACTAATATAGCTGCAATCAACTTAGAAATTGTAAGGTGAAACCGAGCAGAGAAAAAATACAAGAATAATAAAAAAGAGCTTATCGACCATGGTTAAGATTAAGCCAGAATGAGGACTTCTATCTATAAGAGTTCTCAAAAAAAGTGAAAGCAATGAGATTGAAATGGGACTCAAATCTAGAGATGAGCCATAAAGGATAAAAACTACATGTAAGGAAGCATGAACCCACATGCAAGGATAAAAAATGCGAGACCAAACGAGCAGTGGGTACCGAGCTTCTTCTTGGCCACCTTTAGAGCTTTGTTACTCTTAAGATGATCGGTGGGATCCTCTTACTCAGACACTACCAATGGAGATATTGCAGCCAACAAGTTAGGAAAAAATTGTTCAAATAAACTGCTCAAGGACGGGTGGGCACATTAAAAGCTATCTTTTCCCACATATCCTACTCCTTCACGCAGCCGATACGTACCACGGTGGTGCCCTCAGGGCAGGATAAAATAAAAAATGATAGAAAACTATAACAATGATAACAATAATAATAGATCTTAAAAGATAATCACAACTAACTAAAATACCAACATGCAAACGGGTTTGGGTAAAATATGAACCCAAAAAAAAAAAGGTTTCAAAATGATCCTGTCTTTGAAGATGAAGGAGATAAACAAATCTTCATTGGAGTCTAGTTTTGATGTGAAGAGACAAAGGCAAAGAATCAAGAGAGAGGCACGGGCTGGAGATTAATAACAAGCAACCAATACCAGTATGCAACCCACTAGTTTGAGTCGCTGATCTCTCGCTGGCTAGCTCGATCTGTAGAGGATAAGCAAGGATAACGAAAGAAAGAAAAATAACAATGCTGAAACAAGCAATGTTAAAAAAAATAAACTCTAAAGCTTTCAATAAGAATTCATAGCATTCTTGAAGCCCTCGAAAACATAAGAAAGCAAGTAGCAACAATGAGAACAGATATGGATAAAAAGAAAACGTTACAAACCTGGTAGGAATGGACAAAATATACAGAACATGCAGAGAAAAAAAATGATCAGTTCAAAGCAATGAAATGGAGGAACAATGGCACATTTGATAAATTGATCAAACTCAAGCAGGGAAGTAGAAGAAACAAAAGTAGAGAAAACCTCAATCTTCTTGCACCAAGATTCAATCTCACAAACCCTCCTTATGGAAGAAGATGAAACAACATGCAAAGGTTAAAGAAACGAAACTCTATGCGAGGTGCCAAAGAATACATGCAAAGCTAATTTAATATGAGTCTAACTTTATCAATGCAGATGAATGAATAATGCAATGAAGAATGAAACACATGCAAGGGATGATTAAACAAAATGCATTCAATGAAACTCAATGCAACAGAATAAAAACCAACGCATGCAACTGAAATGATATTTGGGAAACAAACACATGCAAAGATAAAACACATGCAATGATTTTAACACAAAATGGAAGGTGCGCATGCAAGGAGAAAAGGACTCTTGTATATCTAATAATACACTGATTACTAATTTTGAATTATATTGACATGTAATCAAGATTTTAAAGAAGAGGAATAAATTTTTTAAAAACTTTAACTACTGTTAATATTATAATATGAAATTAAGATTTTGATATTTTAATTGAAATGATTTTCTTTATCAAACAAGAATAACAGTTTGAAAAAAAATCTATACAACCATGAACTGATATTAGAACAAGAAAAAAGGAAATTGCTTTAAATTCTTTAATTCTTTTAGTATTAAAAAATATTATAATCTTAAAACAAAATTTAATATTATAAACAAAATTTAATATGATGAAGAAAAGATTTTGAAAAATTTAAATTTGTATAATTTTCTGTATCGAAACCTGCACAAATTAGAACAAAAAAAACAATAGTTAAACCGGGTTTGGCGGTAAACCAGCCAAACCCAATTTTTTTTTTGAGTTTTCTCTCTTAATCAGATTAGTAAAAAAAACTAGCAATGAACTCTCTCAAGAGTCTCTGATATTGGAGTGCTCCAAGATATGGTAGTTCCTTCACCTGTACACTCAATACACGATTAAACCAACCTACTCTGATACCATGTTAAAATTAAACAAAATATAGAGACAAATAGGAACTTGTTTAATCAATGAGCTTAGGAATAGGAAAATTTACCATGAATTAGTGCAAGAACTAGGAGCATTCACCAAAAAAAAGCAACAAGGAGACAAGATTTTGAAAGGGGAAAAGCATAAAAAAAAACCTGTGATATTAATGAAAGTGGCAACAAAATGCCTAAGAATGAGAGAGAGAGAGAGAGAGAAAAGCTCATACAATGATAATCAAGAAGAAGTATCTCATAAGATGAGAGAAGGAGAGTCATCTCTTAATAGAGATGAGAGAAAGGAGTTACAGTGTAACTCCCAATTTTGTGTATGCCACATTTCACTAGCGTGTGAGACAAGTGTAGGATTCCTCATAAGGAGGAATATCTATTTTTCTTAATAAAGGAAATTAAAAATATTACATGTCCTCCCACTTGGACTAGAGGATGAATACATTAGGATACCTTGGTTTATCCTTTAAATACATAATTTACCAAGGAAAGATTAAATTCTAACAATATAAAATTGATAGATTTTCAGCATATAACATTGATAGATTGTGAAAAGGAGTAGATTGTGAAGAACACACAATTCTTAATCTTACATTCATATCTTACTTGAAATATATTTCAACTATTATGAAATGATCAAATTGAATTGACATGCAAAGGGTTGTGTAAATTAGAAATGCAGTTTATGAAATAATTAATATTCACAAAATGATGGAATCCATGAAAAATATATCTTTTTGACATTAATATGATAGTACTAGAACATGTGTGATTTATTTGAAACCTTGCATGAAATCATTATGAGGTGATTGAAATAGATGTACTAGATGGTGCATTTGATGGTTGATGAGTAGGTCGCCATATTTTTTTTTATAGAAATGGAATAACATTATTTGATTATGAAGCACTATTGGTGTTTTGACAGAATGGGCAACACTTTATTCTTACATGACTGCTTATCATGTATTATGATTTCTTATGATGAAAGGCATAATTCATAAGACTAGTTGATTTGTTGTGTGTTGTTTATGCTTTTGTTAATGCAATAATAAATGAAAAGAAAGAAATGCTATACTTGTGTTTGTATCATTTTTGTACTATGTATGTGTATTGGAAAGATTACTTTCCGATGAGGGTGCTAATGTGGAAGAAGTAAACAAGGAAGGGTAGAAAGGGATATTTCTCTACCTGCCAGTTTTCATTCCCGGTGATAAAAAAGATGCTTTGGCCAAAACTTATTTGCATATGTTTTCAAAATATACTGCCCATGTTTCATCTCCCTGCCACATTCATGAACAATAGAAAGTTTCAATTGTTGCACCAGATACCCCTTACCTTTTATTCCTTTTGGGCATTGCAGGGTTGGGAATTCTGAAGGGTGATAGAATCCCAAGGAAGTGTAAGGCTTTGTGGATAGAATGGACAAGCGTCCAGGAGCCACACTCCTCTCTCAAGATTTTTAGATGGACGATTGACTGTCCAATGGTATAGGAGACATGGACTTATAGAAGGACAAATGTCCAATTACAATTAAGTGTCTTGTTTCATGATTGACCTTTATGGTTATGTTTTTGGATGCATTGTTATAGATGTATGATATACATTGATGTGTTGATTTTATATGGTGATGAATTATCATGTTTTATTTGGATGCTTATGCTTAGATGAAGCACACTTGCATTACATTGATGAAAATGAGAATGCTTATTCATAATAGGATGTAAGACTTGCAGGACTTATATTGTTTTAGAGATGAAATATAAATGCTATGATGAAATGAGTTAAAATTTCTTTGAAATATTATTGTGACAAGATGGGAATGAGGGCCTAGGTCACATAAATGGAAAAATGGATCCACTAACCTTTTCAGGTGATTTGCGAAATGGACAGATGACTTTGTCACCTAGTAAGTACCACATAATTGATGGTACATATGAATGATTTCTTTACTTGTGATCAATTTTTGATTTAAGGAATATTTTAGTTGCAATTTTGTAATTTTCAAATGACTCTTTTCTCTTGAACATAAAATATTGAAAATTTTCTTTTCTAAAAGTATTGACACTATGATTGGGCTAAAAATATCAAGTGAGTATATAAATAAGAGTATGCGAAGAACGTGGATCCAAGGAAACTAGAAATGTGCTCAATTTATTTTGATACGATAGTAAGGTATAGTAAGCACAAGTATGTGGGTATTTTGTTGCTACTTGAGAGTATCATGTAAGTTATTTATGAAAGCATTGACTATGAGAATGTTAGATTTTCAATTTTAATTATGATAGAGACATGGACTAATGCTTTGATGTTGTTTCTATGTATGCACAGATGGAATGACACATTATAATAGAGGGGCAATATTGTTGGAGAGAGGTAACTCTAACCTTGTAAAACTAAAGGGTAGTAATGGAATTCACACACTCACATAGAAAATGTTCTTGAAATAATTATGATTCAAGTGTGTTTATTTTGCTCCAAATATGTTTGTTTTTGGTGCGTGTACTTACTACAATGTATAACTGATGAAAATCTAACTTTATATAAGCGATTGTTGAATCTTGTTGATTTTTATGCTAGAATCTAAAAGTTTAAATATGCATTTGATTAATGAAAGATTATTAATCATGTCAATTATAAATTTCTTGATTATCTTTGTATATGATTGCAAATTTTAAATTATGCATCGTGACGATACATTCTTAAGAGGGGAAGGATGTCACAACCCATATTTGCAGCAAATAACTAATTGTTTAGGTATTATTTTGGGAGTGATTTTGGGGAGTAGGAACTTAAGAAACAACCACCTTATCCTTTAATAGTGCCTTAGAAAATGCGAGTGGATTTAGTAAATACTATTTTGGGGTGTTAAAAATAGGATGATGGATGATTCACTAGGAGTGAGACGAAGCATTCCTAGCCCATCTAGAAACATATTTTAGACTGGCACCAAATATTTGGTTTTATCATTGAAGAGGTTGCACAAAAATAATATCTTCTCAAGAGGTCAAGAATTTATTTAACCCAAAAACCCCCATATTTTAGATCGACTTTTAATTTATGGAAAAACACCTGCTCTACTGATTGCACTGAGATTCACTTCCCTTAATCTTTCCATGTGCTCCAAACTTTGTATACCATCTCCTCCCACCTCGTATGCATAGTTAGCCCCTCCAATGTTGTGCAGTATTCCAAATTGTGTATTTTCTTCACTCCATAGCATCCTCTTAGTTAAAAGTATTGAAGACAAGCTAATTGTGCAAAACTGGGAAGTGAATCCAACTCAAGGTACCCACTTATAATCAACATCTAGATGTTTACAAGACCATCAATACTCCTTATGTTCCTCACCATTTTATAATCTATCAAGTGCATTCTCTTTAGGTAGTTGGTAGGACATCTATCTCTATTAGATGGCTATTCCCTTGAAGGTAGAGAGATTCAAGGCCTGGACAATAGTCTTTGGACATGGAAGTCTTGAGCACTACATTTGCTAAGGATTTCACTCCTGAATTTATTATAGTTAATCTTTTTTAGTGATTAAAATGCCCCAAATATTCATGTAGACATCCCAGTTTAGGACACTCATAAATGTCAAGAGAAGTCAAGGAAGACAAATCATCAATAGATTTTGGCAGGCTTTCCAACAACTTACCTATGATGATCATCATTTGCAACTTGCTCAGTTGGCTTCAATGTTTCTTAGTTGGAAGTTTTGGGAGACACACGACATGAAGGAGGGATCACAAGGTGTTAAAAGGAAGGAAATAGATAATAGAAAGAAAGGTGGCACAGTATCAAATTTTAGAAGGAAAACATGATGCACATATTGGGAATTTAGAAGAATAACATAGGGAATATAGAAAAGGGGGAAATGCACAGTGAAATAGAGAAAATAGGACACCTGGCTAGGAAGAATTGATGCAGGTTCCAGGTTCCAAATTCTAGATTCTTCTTCTTTTATTTTTAAAAATATTTTAATCTTAGCTATGAAAAATGCTTAATCACACACTGTTGGAAATATAAGAGGAAGTAAGATCCATTTTTCTTATTTGCTAGATATAGATTTACGTAGTCTAATTTTGATGTTATTTAATATTTCTAAGCTAAAATTTAATTTAGAGAAAGTATACTTCCTGTAGCAATTTGATTTACTGTTCTTTTATTTTGTGTAAACACTGTAGCAAATTTTTATGAATGATCTATTTAATAAATCTTAGTGCTAGGAAGAATTTTGTAAAATTTTTGTGGAAATTAGTTTTAGATCTTAGAATTCAAGTCAATGATCGAATGGTAGAACATGAATCAATTAGATAGAATACCAACAAATCAATTTTATGCTGAGATTTTTCTAAAAATAGTGTTATCAAATTATCAAACAGAGATAGGAATGTGTAAATTTTCTGTAGCAATCGTTAAAGATCTATTAAATAAAAGTTTAGAGAATGAAAAATTATAATATAACTTTTGTTTTCAAAATTAAATTACCTTTGACAGAACCATGTTAGTGATAAGGATTCATACGAGTAGAACACTTTTTAAAAATCATGATCAAAGATCTTAAGGATAGAATTTAGGAAACATGCTTATTGTTTTACTCTTTAATCTATGAAAAGAACTTCCTGAATCACCCATGAAAATAACATGATCACCAAAAGAGGAAATATAGATTTTATTTTAGAAACTTGTATCTCAGATTGTGTGTTAATATGATTTATAGGTGGGAGCTAACCACTTTGTTGAATGGAAATCAGTTAAATTAAGTATACCTTAGAAAGTCTACGACAATATAGTTTTTGAAAATTAAATGTGTTGATCTGAGTACTTGTTGAATGGAAACTTGATATGATTAAAGTATCATAAAATGTTGTTTCTTCCTATGCCATTATTGCATGATCCAAGTCTTTTAAAACAATCCCTCGGTATATCTATGTATGTGAGTGAGAAGGAATTGAGATCTCAACATGCTTATTAAGAAAGGGTTGATGCTTCTAATTTTATATACTTGACTGATGCTTTTGGTTTATCAATGTTTTGATGATAAGGATTTAGGATATGGTTATTTCTTATTACATTGCTATAGAAAATAAAAAAGGTGAAAGTCAAATCTTAATGAGTAGGTAAATGAAGGAAAGTTTAAACATGAAAATTCGTTAGACCAATTTGTGAAATTCCTGTTAATCACTATTATAGTTTATGCTTCTTGAATGAAATGAATTTTTTATATGTTTATTTCTTGGGTTTTCTTCATGTACTATGATGAATTCAAGTTATATTTATCTTTTGAACTAAAAGAGATATCAGAGGAAATTATGAGCTTGATATGTTTTTGATAGTTAAGATAAAGAGTTTTTTTATTTTCCTATATGTATGTTGAATGCACTATGAAATGTGATGTACTATGCATTATATGAAAATCTTTGCACAATATTTTCTATATGTATGAAATGGAAGGAGATTTACAATGTTTCTTTGAAGTCCATGACATGTTATATTGGAAACTAAATATGGATGTATCAAGTAGCACATATTCCATTACTCCTTAATTTTATTTGTTAGACTTCTTCTAGTTGGGATGGGTATCCTTCATGTCAGGAAGGATTCCAGGGAAGTGTTACTGCTTCGTGGTAGGGTGGAAATGCACTCCCACAATATTCTCGCCCTAGTTGACTTTTGTTAACAAGTTTCTGAAGCTTCTTTCAAGAAGGAATTTTCTTTACAGAGTTATATGCTTCTTTGTATTCGACATGGTGGTATTTGGTAATTTTATGGTTTACTTTTGTTGTTGAAATGGAAGTACATATTTGATCTAATCTTTATCTTTTACAGATGTGACTTGACACTTGGTCAAAAATATCTTGACTTGTTATCGTAACATGATAGTTTGTATTTGATGTGACATCTCTTATTGTGATTTCTTTAGGACACTCAATAGATGGTTGACTTTCTCTTATCTTTGGACAAAGGTACATGCTTTATCATTTCGACAGTTATGGTCATAATTGTATTTGTTTTATTCTTATATTGTAGGGAATTGATTGGTATCTTGTCGACTTATGCATTTGACCACTGACTTGTTGATCGACTCCCTTGTATTGCGGGTTTTACTAATGTGGCATTTGTGTCATAAGTTTAGTCTTTATAGAAAACAAGGAAAATCATGACGCAATCAAGGATGGTGGATCCAATGAAGGATAGTCCAACCTTGCAGCCAAACATCAACACAGTGGAATAACACAACACCAAAAACTAGATCTGAAAGAAAGAGGTATCTTTATTCATCAACAACTGGTTACATGCAATGTGTCAGGATGTAAAGCCTTCCCGATTACGGCCAATTACAAAGCAAGAAATAGTTTTGCAAGATCACACAACATCCAATACACTTCTCAGCTAGTCCAAGTCTGTAACACAATATGACACTGGTAGGCACTCCAAGAAAGATCTCAACTTGTGCTCGCAAGCCACCAAGCAATCCTCTTATTCCTAAGCTCGCAAGCTATTAACTTTTCTACACTTCTTCTACTCTCTGTCTAGATTTTCTTTGACTCTAGATCTCTACTCTCACTGACTCCCTAAACAACTACCCAAACACCCCTTAAATACTAATCTTTAGCCACAAGTCAGTTGGATGATATAATTAACTCCTACAAACAAATATTAAATGCAATACAAGTCGGCTCTCAAACAACCTTACAATAATTAAATTCTCCATGTCGACCTCCATATCTACATAAGAGAATGTGACATCAACTTCCAATAATAAATGCACCAAGTCGGCCAACCAAATCTCCAAGAACACCTGTTGGTAAGCCAAACTACCGAGTATTAGGAAATATGTCGAGAAAACATACCAACTGAGCTCCAGAAGCATTACCGAGCACCAAAAATATTGAGTCTCCTTCCATGACTGAGCTTCCTCCAGCGACTGAGCCACTCCAGCGATGAAACAACAGACATAAACAACAATACCTTGTCAGTAATCGAGCACTGAGGAATAAAACACCTAGTCATTGAGTGATCACCATCCATCAAGATCCACCAGAACTTCCAACCAAGAATCACCACCAAGATCACCAAGCTCCATTGGTGAAGCAAAACAAACTTCAACTGAGAACTATCACCCAAATAACTGAGTAAAAGTAGGTCTTTACCGAGCTCATCCACCTCCTTGACTGAGTGCTATAAAATCACAAGGAGCTAAACAAGAAGCTAGGATGCCACTGCATCAAATTAATACCCTAAATTATAGGGAGGGTCAAAATTATAGGAAAGGCCTAGATTATAAGGAAGAGAAATAAAAAAAGGAAATTACATTGCAAGGAAGATAGAAATAAAGTGAGTTATTTTATATGAATTAAATTATTTATTGATATATATATATATATAGGCTCAATATTTTTATTTCTTTTATCTATAAAAATGTCCATAAATATATTAATTGATATACATACTAAAAATATATTTATACATGTGTAATTAAGATCTATGCAATTATGTTATAGGCATTTTGTGTTTTTGGATTTTTTATAAATCTGAATATATGATCATGTAATTTACATTAGTTTTTGGTACATTTATATGTCCACGCAAATTGATGATATGTAGACCATAGAGAGAATGAATCTTATATTCATTAAGAGATGGATCCCATATCTGGAGGGGACTAGAGGAAATTATTATAGTTTCCCTAGTCTCGAGATTGTTATAATCTTACATAGGCAGTATATATACTGATGCCAGTCATATGCATATGTATAGGCTTGGATGGCATTTACTACTTCCAAGAGATTCTTATGGACAGTGCTCTATGGGATGATGTGTTGATAACCCAGTTGCTTAGAGTAGATCTTATATCCCTCAAGCCGAGAATCAGGAATTCTATGAAGCCAGACCTAGAGGCAGCCTTAAGAATCAAATACCCTCCCTTACTAACTTAGAGTAGAGTATGAGTCATGTAAATATTGTATAATATTTTGTACTAACATCAGTTTTGCAAGAAATTATAAAGGAGAATAAGAAGGGACATTACAATGGTATCATAGCATGATCATGTCATCCTACAGGGTAAAAATAAATAAAATAAAACAAAATAAAACCAATCTAAATAATCTAAACGTATATACACATTTACCTAAAATTATTTATAATGAATGGATCATTTATATAAATAACCTTGATTATATGAACATGGTTTTGGACAAACTCAAATAAGCACCATTGTGCAATGATCTAAAACTCATTTCTCTAAAGATGAGAAGAAATGTGTCTTAAGTTTGGTTGACCTTTTCTATTAAACATGAAGACAATAATTGCTTGAGGACAAGCAAATTTGGGAGGGGCGGGCTGTCATAACCCTCTATTCACATATGATTAATATATAAATTATTCTAAAGATAAATGTATGTTCTAGGAAATTGTTATTCTTCTTGATTTGATCCAATTCTTCCTTCATTGCTTGAATCCAATGATTATCCTTGTAGGCTTCATCAATATTCTTAGGTTCAATATGATAAATCAAACACAATTCTTTATGTACCTTATTTCTTGTCATAACTCCTTTGTCTTTGCTCCTAATAATCTAATCAGTAGGGTGATTCTTTATCAAATTCTTGTTTAGTGTTACTGTTTCAACTCTTGCTTCAATTCTAGGATCATATCTTGGTTCTTCTAAATATATTAATATATAAATTATTCTAAATATAAATGTATGTTCTATTATTGTAAATGTCATCATGATAATTAATATAAATAAATAGTCCATTCATAATAAATATTCATAAGTAGTCTATTTATAATCAATATAAATAAATAATTAATAATTTACAACTTATATTATTAATAATACTAAACCATATCTATTAATCAATTATTATCCTTAATAAATCAATAGATATTCTAATATTATAAATACAAATGAAATAAGAAATTATATTTTACAAATAAAATAAGAAATTATATTTTACAAATTAAAGGATGCTATTTTAGAAATACAAATAAGAAATTATATTTTACAAATTAAGGGACCAAATATTATTAATTAAACATTATAAATTCCTTTTATATATTCATTTTAAATAAACAATGATAATATTGTTAAAAGTAAAGATTTTGAAATAACCATCACACCCTTTTTGGAGGATGTGTACTTAAAGGTGAATTGCATTCATAATTTTTTTTTTATAAGGAAGAGATATTCACATTAAGAGAAGAGGAATAAAACATAATGAAGGAAAAAACATATGATAGAAGTGTATAGGAAAACAAGGCAAATTAATACCCTAAATTATAGGGAAGGTTGAAATTATAGGAAAGGCCTAGATTATAAGGAAGAGAAATAAAAAAAGGAAATTACATTGCAAGGAAGATAGAAATAAAGTGATATGTTCAAGAATTTTATTTCTTTTATCTATAAAAATGTCTATAAATATATTGATTGATATATATATTAAAAATATATTTACCCATGTGTAATTAAGATCTATGAAATTATGTGATAGGCATTTTGTGTTTTTGGATTTTTTATAAATTTGAATATGTGATCATGTAATTTACATTAATTTTTGGTACATTTATATGTCCACCCAAATTGATGATATGTAGACCATAGAGAGAATGAATAGATTATATTCATTAAGAGATGGATCCCATATCTGGAGGGGACTAGAGGAAATTGTTATAGTTTCCCTAGTCTCGAGATTGTTATAATCTCACATAGACAGTATATATACTGATGCCAGTCATATGCATATGCATAGGCTTGGATGGTATTTATTGCTTCCAAGATATTCTTATGGGCATTGCTCTATGGGATGACTTATCGATAGCCTAGTTTCTTAGAGTGGATCTTATATCCCTCAAGCTGAGAATTGGAAATTCTGTGAAGCCTGACCTAGAGGAAGCCTTAAGAATCAAATCCCCCTCTTACTAACTTAGAGTAGAGTACGAGTCATGTAAATATTGTATAATATTTTGTACTAACGTCAGTTTTGCAGAAAATTATAAAGGAGAATAAGAAGGGACATTATAGTTCCTCATCTTGAATCTCATTTTGCAAATCATTGTTAGTTTCATAAAACAACGCAACACTCTCTTGATTAGTTTTAGGATAAGATTATTCATCTGAATCATAATCAAGTACTCTTTCCTGAATTCTAAACTTTTCATCCACTTTAACATTTGCATTTTTAATAATAGTTTTAGTTGTCTGATTAAAGCATCTACAAGCTTTTATTTTCAATGAATAACCAAGGAACATACCTTCATCACTTCTCAAATCAAACTTACCAATGCCATCATCTCTTTTAATGTAGCACTTACTTACAAAGATTCTAAAGTATTTTACTAATCTGGTATATGTCCAAACCATAATTCATAAGGAGTCTTGTTTGTATATTCTCTAATTTGCACTTTATTCATTGTATATACTACTGTATTTACTGCTTCTCTCTAAAATATCTTCACCACATCATTTTCAAACAACATAGCTCTTGTTGCCTCACTTAAAGACTTGTTTCTTCTTTCAACAATTCCATTTTTCTCAGGTGTTTTAGGGGCTGAAAGCTATCTCTTAATGTCATTCACTTCACAAAAAGTGTTAAAATCATTTGAAGTAAATTCTCTACTTCTATCAGATCTTAGACATTTAATCTTTGTTCCTAATTCATTCTCAACTCTATTTTTAAGCAATCTAAACTTTTCAAATGCTTCTGACTTTTCTTTAAGAAATGCTACCCACATCATCCTAGTAAAGTCATCAACAAGAATCATAAAATATCTTTCACCATAGAATCCTCTTGTTCTTGTAGGACCACTAAAATCTGTATGAACAATCTCCAATTTTTCTATTGTGGTGAACTTCTTGCTGGAAAAAGAACTTCTCTTCTATTTTTTCATAACACATTCCTTGCACACCATGTTAGTAGGTTTCACAATCTTAGGAAAATCTCTTACTGCAAATGTAGTGCTTTCTTTCACAATGTTATCAAAGTTTATGTGAAAAAAAATTTTGTGCCATAACCAACTGTCATCAAATTTAGCAATCAAACATATCATCTTAGAACTGAAAAACATTACCTTTGGTTCTTGTTCCTATACCAATCATCTTACCATCTTTATCCTTGATAATACAAGTCTTTTTTGCAAACCATACCTGATATCCCTTATCAAATAACTGTCCAACACTTAAAAGATTATGTTTCAATCCATCTACAAAGTAAACATCACCAGTGTTAGTCTTTCCATCAAGAGTAATAGATCCTATTCCTTTTATGCGATAGGGTGCATTATTTCCAACTCTAACAATTCCTCCATCATAATTGTTAAACTTGATAAACTTATTCATATCACTAGTCATATGATGTGAAAAACCACTTGTATTATCTTAAAATGGAAGTACTTCCATGTTAAGAGAATTTAGCCCTCTGAGTGAGTAATCTGGGTCATGTCAAGCACCTGGAATCAGCTCTTTGCTCAGATCATACTTGTTCTCCTCATTCTACTTCTATCTACCCTTGATTTTCACTCCAATCTGCATTTCCTAATATTCTGGGTCTGGATCCTGAGATTTTTGACCATAAGGTCAAAGTCAACCTTATGGGGTCAAAGTTGATCTCTATCCTAACCTAGTTAGGATCGACCTCGATCCTAACCTGGTTAGTTCCAACCTCATCCTTGACCCTTTGTTCAAAATTTCAAGATTCCTTGATTTTTGGGTGTCAGGTTTCAGGGATATTTGTTTTCTTGCCTCCGGATCGGCCATTTCAGGTTTCAGGATGGTAAATCCTTTAATTTCATTTAATCTAGGTATATTTTCTAAAGGTTAGGACCTAATTAGGATTTAATTCTCCAAGGTGGCCCCTCTAGAGGATTGTGCCCTAGTTCACTATAAAAGAAGGCCTTCCTCTCTCATTTTCACATCTCATCCTCAAGAAATCTCCTCTCTCAAGCAAGCATCCATTCAAGAAAGCATTCAAGCATTCAAGTCCTCTTCTCCATCCAAGTTCTCCATTGAAGATCAAGGATTCAAGCATTCAAGCCATTAAAGGGATTTGGTTCAAGCATTCAAGATTCATCATTCAAACCCTAGATCTAGACATCATGATGGTGTGATATTCCTTCAAGATCTTTTGTTCATCTTCAAGATCCATTCATTCTTCTATCAAGGTGGATTCCAAGCATACAATCATGGAGGTTTGATTTACCATTGTTGTGTTCAAGCTTTCATATCAATATACTTGTTTACATTCAAAATACAATTACATATCTATCAAATTGCATAGCTTCATTTTTAGATCCATTTCTACTACTTGCTAGCATTCTCCATTTCAATTTCATTATCAAGGTTGATTCCAAATTGGGGTTTGACCAAGGCAAACCCCCCAAACAAACAACAAAACCATTTTTTTTTTGTAGGTACAGGTGTAAAATTTTGGATCTGAGAGTAGATTTGGATACCCTTTTTGGTGAACTTCCGGGATCTACAAACAAAGTCAGAATCGACCTTCAAATATAGAATGTAGCCTTTGACCTTTTATGAGGGTCAAAGTCTACCTACCAACGGAAAGACAAAAGATTTCTTGGTTTTCTTTGTCTTGACATTTCCAATCTAAACTAGGTTGTAGAATTGCCTGAAAGTACACACAGACATCATAAATCAACCTTTTCTAGATTTGCCCTAATTTGAGGTTAGTATTTCCCTTTCAATTTCAAACACTTCAATTCCATCATAGGGAAATATAAGGTTTTCTTCCTCTTTCATTTTCTCCATAGATTGATTCAATTGTGTATTATCCTTTTGGTTGATCAATTTGGATCTCTCCTTTGAGAATTTGGATTTAGAATTAGATCTCATATTTCCCCCATACATTTTAGGGTGAATCCTATTTCATCCTATTCATTTTGGTGAACCCGACATACTTACTCTCCTTTCTTTTATGAATTTAGATGCCCTATTATGTTAGATTTGTGGTTAATCTTTTCTTGCATTAAGATTAGGTTTATTTATGCTCTTGCATTTACATTTCAAAAAAATAAAAATAAAATACAAAATTTCTTCAAAAATACAAAAACATTTACATTGCTTGGTGGAATTAGATGCTCTATTGTGTTTGATTTCCTTTTCATGTTTATAAATTTCATTTGAATACATTTGGATATATCTAGATTTATTTTTTATCATGTTGCACAAGTTGTTTCAAACATTTTCCAAAACTTTTGGGATTACACAACATTCTCCTCTTACCTTACCATTGCATGGCATTACACCTAGAAAATTTCATCTAGGGCATGTGATGTTGCTTTGTCCTCTTTTGAATTACCTTATAAGGATATATTAGAGAATGAAGATGACCTAAATCTATATCTTCATCATATTTCTCTTTGCAGGGATGAGTTGAGGATTGATTCTTCTCCTAATAGATGTCCTTCTTCCCCCTCTAGGGATCAAGCTTTAATGACTTATGACACTCCTATAATGCGCTTAATGGATAGGAATGATAATTCTCCTATTTGGGATGAGCCTTTGAATTTCAATGTTTATTACTCTCTTCCTCATGAAGCCATCGTGGATAATTCTACTTTTTGGGATGAACCCTTGGATAAATACATTGATTTATCCCCTCCTTGTGAAGAATTTTTAATACAAGAAAATGACATATTCTCTAAAACATACTTCCTTTATGATAAAGAAGATGATATTATAGATCCTTCACATTAATTTGGGATTCCTTCTAGTGATGAGACATTAGTGGAGAAAGATATGAATTCCCTTAATGCTCTTCCTCTTAGTGGTGATCTTATGGGAAATCACGATCCTACCTCACAACATTCTTACCATAATATTACTTATATTATTCAAATCCTTTTCCAACTGTGGTTCCAAGTGTTCCTTTGGTTGTGTCTTCCATTCATATCAATTCCTACACTTTTACTAGTGTTTCTAATCTTCCTAATCCTAATCCTATCTTTCCTAATCTGATTCCTAATTCTCCATCTACTATTCCTAGTTTTTCCCACACTTATGTTGAGGTTCAAACCATGGTTCATGGTGTAGATGTGAAAATATTCTTCAAAGAACCTTCTCCATATTATCCGATCCATAAAGATAAAAGAAAAGAAATTTCTCCTTTGAGATTTCTTCATAATTTTACCCTACTCTGATATAACATAGACCTTTTCTCCTCTAGACTGGGGGGCAAGAGGTATATTTCTTCTTGTCTTTTAGAATCCATTATGTTCCTACTTTGAGCTTAATTGGTTATTCTTTTCTATTATTCAAGATATCTTTTCTAGGACATGTGTTTTGAATAGGTGTCCCTTGCTTTCATCCCTAGGGGGCAAGGTTCTCCCTTCTCTCTCTTTGTCTAGGGAACTGCTTTCCTTAGCTTAGTGGTATTTGTTTATATTGCAATATTATTTCATCATATTGATAGATGTTTTGACTATGGATAACCTTCTTAGATGAGAAGTTGTTGTCCTAAGTTGGCACTTCTTCTCTATGTTTCAAATTATGTTCTTTATAAACTCTCACCCTTGCTTGGTGTTGGAGTTGTTTCCCTCATTCCAAAGATTCCTCTTCCTCTTCTTTGCAGGGGGCTTGATGATTGAATCTTTGTTCCCTCCTTTGAAAGATGATATTTTAGCTAAAGCACTCCTCTTTGGTGGGGGTCTTATTGATAAGATCTCTTTCTTTGAGGATCCCTTTTCCACGAGTGACATATCCTTTTCATGATTATCTATACTCTTGGATGTAGGGGTCAATATCCCTCTCTAAGAATATGGTGTACATTGTTGTAAATAGGACATTTCCTTGTGTTGTGAAGTAGGTATCCTCATCCATATTTGTTCCTACACTTGGGGAGCAAGGATGCTATCTCCTTCTTTTCTATCTTTTTGGGATTCATCTCTTTCCTTGGGTAAGTAGTATTTATCTATTATGTGATATCCAATCATACATGAAAATTTTGGTTTGCATTGAGGATATTTTTGCTTGATCACAACCTATTTTGTTGTTTGACATTGGGTTTTCATGGTTGATATATCTCTCACCTTGGAAACTGAACATTGTGCTATCCCTCATAAGGGTTACTTTCTTTTCACTTCTTGCATGATATCTCTTTACATTCATCCCTTCCATGGCCTCATAGGAGCTATGACCTTCTTGGCTTGGACTAGGTGTTGTTTGTGGATATTGTCTTGATGCTGAAGAAGGCTTTATCCTTGTTCTTTTCTTTCCTTAACATGTCAAAATAGTATGTTTTTTCCATATTAAGGAGGGGGGCATATATAGGGCCTCCCTTGTACTATAGTTTTTTATTTTTACATGCAAAATCTTGGAAGGTAACCCACATAAGTTGCTAAATCTTGAAAAGACATGCATCTATATGCTAAATCTTCCGATTGTAATGCACATAAGTTGCTAAATCCTGAGGAGACATGCATTTTTCAAAATTTTCAATATGCTAAATCCTCTGAAGGTAATGCACATAAGTTTCTAAATCTTGAAGGGACATGCATTTCCAATTTCAAATATGCTAAATCTTGGAAGGTAACGCACATAAGTTGCTAAATCTTGAAAAGACACACATTCATATGCTAAATCTTCTGAAGGTAACACACATAAGTTGCTAATCTTGAGGAGGCACATATTTTATATTCATAGTGATACAAGAAGGTGGATCTATGAATATTCCAAAAGCCATCAGAAGATGCATTACAATTGTAAGCATAGTTTATGGGTGAACCTGTTGGGCTCTCCCTCTAGGGTGATTCATGGTAAGGTGGGCATCTTACTAGGTGAGGTAATCACTCTTTTCCCTCTCTCTCTTTTCACTTTCATGTTAGTAGGATTGGATCATGAAGCTATGTCATTTATACTGTTGTTCTTGTCTTTCTTATGTAAATATTTATGCTTTTATGATAACTTTCCAAATATGATGTTAGTATAAGAAATGTTTCTTAGCAAGGTTTCTTATGCTAGTTGATTTGGGTTTGTTTTAGTACTAACCCCTCTTTTGTGTCCTTTTGTTTTTTTCACCCTCGTGTGCGTATGTTGAGTTAGAATCCTGAGCTTGGGGGTTTGTGTCCCTAACTAAGTGTCATTCTATCTCATTTTGAATCCACTGGGATCTCTTCTTCCTTCTCCTTTACCAAGAGTTTACATCGAATCCATACTCTTGCTAAACTGGGGGCTTAATGTATCATCTTAAAATGGAAGCACTTCCATGTTAAGAGCATTTAGCCCTCTGAGTGAGTAGTCTAGGTCATGTCAAGCACTTGGAATCAGCTCTTTGCTCAGATCATACTTGTTCTCCTCATTCTACTTCTATCTACCCCTGATTTTCACTCCAATATGCATTTCCTAACATTCTGGGTCTGGATCTTGAGGTTTTTGACCATAAGGTCAAAGTTGACCTTATGGGGTCAAAGTTGACCTCTATCCTGACTTGGTCAGGATTGACCTCGATCCTGACCTAGTTAGTTCCAACCTCATCCTTGACCCTCTGTTCAAAATTTCAAGATTCCTTGATTTTTGAGTGTCAAGTTTCAGGGATATTTGTTTTCCCACCTCCGAATCGACCATTTCGGGTTTCAGGATGGTAAATCCTTTAGTTACATTTAATCTAGGTATATTTTCTAAAGGTTAGGACCTAATTAGGATTTAATTCTCCAAGGTGGCTCCTCAAGAGGATTGTGCCCTAGTTCACTATAAAAGGAGGCCTTCCTCTCTCATTTTCACATCTCATCCTCAAGCAATCTCCTCTCTCAAGCAAGCATCCATTCAAGAAAGCATTCAAGCATTCAAGTCCTCTTCTCCATCCAAGTTCTCCATTGAAGATCAAGGATTCAAGCATTCAATCCATTGAAGGGATTTGGTTCAAGCATTCAAGATTCATCATTCAAACCCTAGATCTAGCCATCATGATGGTGTGATCTTCCTTCAAGATCCTTTGTTCATCTTCAAGATCCATTCATTCTTCTATCAAGGTGGATTCCAAGCATACAATCATGGAGGTTTGATTTACCATTGTTGTGTTCAAGCTTTCATATCAATATACTTGTTTACATTCAAAATACAATTACATATCTATCGAATTGCATAGCTTCATTGTTAGATCCATTTCTACTACTTGCTAGCATTCTCCATTTCAATTTCAATATCAAGGTTGATTCCAAACTAGTGTTTGACCAAGGAAAACCCCCCAAACAAACAAAAAAAACCATTTTTCTTGCAGGTACAGGTGCATAATTTTGGATTTGAGAGTAGATTTGGATACCCTTTTTGGTGAGATTTCGAGATCTGTGAACAAAGTTAGAATCGGCCTTCAAATAAAGAATGTAGCCTTTGAACTTTATGAGGGTCAAAGACTACCTGCCAGAGGAAAGACAAAAGATTTCTGGGTTTTCTTCGTCTTGACATTTCCAGTCTGAAACAGGTTGCAAAATTGCCCAAAAGTACACACAAACATCAAAAATCAACCTTTTCCAAATTTTCCCTAATTTGAGGTTAGTATTTCCCTTTCAATTTCAAACACTTCAATTCCATCATAAGGAAATATAAGGTTTTCTTCCTCTTTCATATTCTGCATAGATTGATTCGATTGTGTATTAACCTTTTGGTTGATCAATTTGGATCTCTCCTTTGGGAATTTGGATTTAGAATTAGATCTCATATTTCCCCCATACATTTTAGGGTGAATCCTATTTCATCCTATTCACCACTATCTATGATCCAATCAATTTTCTTTTCAACATATGACACTAAATATTTTTCTTCTTTGACTTCTTTTTCAGGATTTTCTTCTTTTATTGCAACAAATCCTACATCATCACTTTCATTATCACTCTCACTTAAGATTTTTTTCATACTAGCTTCAAATTCTTCATCATTTGCATAGTAACATTCTTTAGTTCTTCTAGGCTTAAATTTCTTGTATTTCTTCACTCTCTTATGATATTTAGAAGCAAAATGACCATATTCTTGACAAGTCCAATATTGAAATATTTTCTAACCTTCTGGTCCTCTTTTCACAAACAAGGAAATTCCTTCTTCAATCTTTCTGTCTTATTTAGATTTAGATTTTCTATTGATGGCATAATCTCCAATGATACTGAAACTCCTAGATAAAGTAGGGAAAACACTAAGTGTGCTAAAAGAAGTCTCAATTCTGGGCAAAATTCTAAATTGTTTTAGACTTATCTCTTTTGCTTCCAATCTTCCAAGAAGAGTCTCTCTAGTAAACTTCTTAGTACAAGGTATACCTTGTTCAATCATCTGCATTGTTTGCTTAAATGCTGGAGTTAGGGTTTACAAGATCTTCCATATAATCTCATCTTCATCCCTATTTCCTTCACAAGCTTTGATACCTACAACAATCTTTGATATTATGCCAATATAACTTCTAATAGATACATATTCCATCATTTTAGCCTCTTGAAATAAACATATCCAAATTTACAATCTGATTCTCTTGGCATGCTTATCACCTTCAAAAGTAGATTCCAAAGCTAGCCAAATTTCATGAGATATTTTTCAATATTTTACTTGACTATACTCATTCTCAGGAAGAGCTGACAAAAGTTCTTCTCTAGAAAGTATGTTACACATGAATAGATCTCTTTCTTTTTCAATACAATCCTCAATCTTGTCTTCTTCAATGATATTTTATCATTCTTAGTGATTAGCCAATATCCTGGCCCTAAACATAACAAATGTGTCTTTATCTTCTCTTTCCAGCTGTCATAGTTAACTCCATCAAACTTAGGACTTTATTTTCTAAAATGAATCTCCATGGATCTCCTTACGATGTTAAGATTCTCCTTCAAGGACCTAATGCTCTAATACCAATTGTTAGAAAGTAAAGTCCACCACGATAACTGAGAGGGGGGGGGGGTGAATTAGTTATCTAATTAAAACAAATCTTATTAAAATATTTAATTCTGAAATATGTGATTAACATAAACATCAATCATAAAAAGATATCCATACACAATGACACTAGAATTGTTAACTAGGGAACCTATTGATCAGAGAGTAAACCCTGGTGGGGATCGTACCTGCAAAAGATGTACTAATATGAAAGTCCCATGTTTGAGGATGGACCCTGTTAGGATTATATGAAATACATTTAGTACATATTAGTCCCTATGAGGAGACTTTGAATCCCTGTGAGGAGATTCCAACCCTATTACGAGTTGTGGAAGACAAAAGGACCCACCATCCAAACAACTTCAAGGGAAAGATCACCGAATTCACTGTCCAACTGATCTTTGTATTATCTCAAATAGAATAATACCAAATATAACTGATCTCATCAATTTTCTTCTTTCCTCTGACTGTGTCTCTACCGCATCAAATAATTTCCAGATCTCAATACCAGATCTGCAAACTTCACATCACATAACAATCCCTCAGATTGCTTACTCGCATTATCTCACACTTCACAACTTATTTTCTTAAAAAATATTACATATAATTAAGGAAACAATCCTTCCTTTATACTATGCCCAATATTCATAATTGAGTTGGCCAATTAGGCTTTATCAATTACAAAATGTAAAACAATACATGTTACATATTAATTTCATAATTACACAACACTGTTAGCTCACAAACTTAATAAATCTTCACAAGTGCAACCTCTAACTATTCTGACTTAGCTAGGTCAACTTCATAATGTCTTCAACATCTGTATAACTTTTCTTGTCCATATTTTATCTTTGTTAGGAGATATAATCCATTCATCACAAACTACTTCTCAGGAACTCTGTCAGAATACATTCTTCACTTGATCTCTTATAATTGTCACAATTACTTGAATTTCTAAATGCACTCATGATCATGTCATTAGGACACTATAAAAAACATATCCTCAACTTTTCATAACCTCATATGTAATTAGCTATGTGCGCTAACTCAAACTTTGTCTGCTACTCCTTCAATCTTTATTATAAATAGTTGGTTACATCATTAACGAACATAGTCATGAATGCAACATGTGACCACTCCAATAATGCTAGAATAATCCCCCTTAGGACATATTCAACATTCATGCTAACAAACCAACATCCACTACGCATGTGACAGGGTATGCAATAATAATAATTCAATATAAGGTACACCATGATATCTTCAAGATGACTTGATACATTGATACAAGAACATAATATAAGAAAGATAAGAATACATCTCCAACAATGATGAACAAAAAGGTACAACTACTACAAAGATCATCAAACACTAGTACATGAATGTCAGAATCTCAAATGGTAAAAGAATGACTACCACCTGACCTCATGGAACCTAAATGGTCAATTCCCACTATGCTAAGGAGATAACAACATAGCCCACTCGGATATCAAACACCAAAAATCAAACATAAGAGAAACTAAGAAAGGGATCATGAAACTCTCTATATCAAAAGGTACAATAGGATAATAAAGGTAAAACATACTCAACCAGAGCAAACCAATACATGTAGGAAACCTAAGATACATATGGGGAAGTATCATCATACGAGCCAATTCTAGAGTTATCCTAACAATCTCTCACGACCCCGGTGCCCTAGCGACTCTATGTGATATCAATAATCCTCTCATATAGACAAGATACCAACAATGCTATATCCAAATCTACATAGGGGGAAAGAATCATCTTACAAACCATCCTAGCCTATACTAGTGCTCAAGGCATGGGTGAGGAACACATACACCTTATTAATGTTTCTATCCTAGTAAATTTTATTACGTTTTCACTTTATCAAGTCACTTGCAATAAGTTATCTTGGCAACCACTTGTGAGCCCCGACACTTATTACAAGCCACTCCCCACTTATACACTTAGTTAACCTACCTAGGCTCAAAAATCAGATCACAAAAAGATCATAACAATAATCCTCAAATTAGTTCCTTAGTACAACAGGAACACACTGGTTCTCAAACCACAATATCATAATGACACTCTCAAGGTGTTCTCAATGTAAGCTTCAATAATACAACAACACAAGGTATATATAAACATTCACACAAACCAAGCCTTTGGTAACGTTCGTAAAAAAGGCAATGAAAACCTCCCTTAACACCCCTAATCACACTAAAATACACCTCTATAATGACTCATAAAATTCTCAACAATTGGTTTGATACACTTAATCAATTAAAATATCCCTTACAATTTGATCATTCAAAACTCAAGTTTATTTACAAAATAATTAATTTTAATAAAATATCCGACTCGTTATTGTTAGAAATTAATCTTTCCTTGGTGATAATATGTATTTAAAGGATAAACCAAATTATCCTATAGTGTTTTTGTCCTCTAGTCCAAGTAGGAGGACATGTCAGTTTTGTAATTCCTTTAATAAGGAAATTAGATATTCCTCCTTAAGAGGAATCTCACATTTGTCTCATACACAACATGAATGTGGCATTCATCTAAGATGAGAGTTACATGCAAACTCCTCCACTCATCTCTACTTAAAGAGATGCCTCTCACACACTTGCTCATTATTCTTCTCTCTTCTCTCATTATTTCCCTCCATATTGTAATGAGCTTTATGCTCCATTTCTTTCTTCTTTCTTAGGCTTTGAGCCTCAGTCATAATTCACAAGGGGTTTTCTTTTCTTTCCCCTTTCAAATCTTTGTGTTCTTAGAGTACTTTGGTGATCTTTTGGCTTAGATCTTTGAAGCATTTCTTCTCTCTCTCTCTCTTGGTGATCTTGGTAATTTCTTTTCATGCACTCACACTTGGGTTCTTTCTTTTTCTCTACTTCTTCTTTATAATTTCTAACATGGTATCAGAGCAAGTTTAACCCTTGTTTGTTGAGTGTTGCATGTAGGGAAATTTGAAGAATTTTTCAATTGTGAAGGAGAATTTTTTTTGGATTCTAACCATTGTTTTGTAGGTTTTTCTTCATTATTTTCTTACAATCTAACATCTTTTTTTCTTAGTTCTGGATGGCTTGCCACTAGATATAAGTCTATTCATCTCATTTCAAGTTTTATTTAATCTAACATACCCTTTGTCGGGTAAATTGCAAGGGATTTATAGTTAGCCTGTTCCATATTTCATCTTTAAATCAATCTTAAAATCTATTTCTAACATCCTTGTTGCAGGATTTACATTCATCTTTTTTATTTGATCTTCGTTTAATTTGCAGGATATCTCTATTTTTATATATATTATCTAACATCTATTTCTCTTTTTTTAGTCTTAATGTATATATGTTCTGAGATGTAATTCTGAAAATGTTATTCTAAAGATAATATTGAATAGAGACTTTCATCCATAGCTACATATTTCTATCTTGTATTTTTCAGCAACTCTGTTTCATTTAGAATTTGTAATCAAATCTATTAATCTACTTTTATATCTGCTCCTGTGGCACTACCTACTAATAAAAATCAGCTTTATTTGTAAAATTTAGGAAATATATTAGTGAAGCTATCTCATATTTCTAACAGTGAACAATTTGTGGCCTTGCTGTGATAGTAAAGCCAATAAAATTAGTTTTATTTGGAACTTGCGTGCTCCACTTGCTGTATGATTCTCCTTATTGGCTTAAGGTGTGAATCTGCTCTAACTTGCATATGTCTTCTAGCTGGCTGACTTGCTTCCTTGGTGTTGGCTTCCTTTATCCTCCTTGCCTTGTCTGCGTTCCTTGCCTATTCTTTTTGCTCCTTAGTGTGAGCTTTTTGTTCATGCTCTTGTTCTTTCCTTGCTTTGATTGGAAATCTCTTTCTTATTCTTCTCTGAGTAGTTCCCACCTTGTGCATGCCATCATTGGTTACTAGTCATTCTTTATCTTGTTTTATTCTGTTACTTAAGACTTCTAACATTTGGCAAGATTTCTATTTTTTATTATAACGTTTGCAGGGAATAAAATCTAATAATCATTTCTAAAAATAACTCTTCTAGCAACTAAGCTAAGAATAATATTTTTCAAATCATTATTATATCCAAGAAATCACAACTTTGAAGATTTATAAAAAAAAAAATTCGTAATTTCTATCATTGGCTGTAATGTAAAAAAAAAAGTTTCAAAAGGAAACATTGAGAATCTATTCTCAATGATAATATGAAAAAAAAAGAAATAACGTTTAAGTGATCCAAGAACATTTTTTTATCTTCATCATTTCTAGCTCTAGTTCTGTCACATATTTGTTTCTTTTTGTCCTTGTTTATTCCTTCTTCTGCATCATTTTATCTTCAACACCTCTATTGTTGCAGCCATTAGTCTCTACCATTTTTAAAGATTTATTTGCATGATTATGTTAACGCCTTTCAGTTAATCATTTATAAGCTTAGTTAATAGTTTTCTTCTAAAATGATACAATAACGTCTGCTAGATTCTCGTAGTTATTTATGGTTATTTTCTGTTGTATATGCTAGTTTATTTCATTCATGTACATTAATCTTGTCGCCACCTTTTGCAGCATTTAACATAAAGTCAAATCTTAATTTTTTGTAAGTCTGTTAGTTTCGCAGGTTTCAAATTTCTTAGCACAACATTTATTATTTTATTTCTCACCTAACTTCCTTATTTCTCCATTCTTCAATTTCTTACGTAACTACTTTAAGTTTCTTTTTCAAGTCTTAGTCCTTCCTTTTAGAAGTAAATAAATGCACAGTTTTTTCATTTAAAGTATTAAAATATTTATCTAGAAGTTTTTTTTTCATATAAAACTCTTAACAAAAAGTTTT
Organism: Chamaecyparis obtusa; assembly: GCA_027943335.1. NCBI lineage: Eukaryota > Viridiplantae > Streptophyta > Pinopsida > Cupressales > Cupressaceae > Chamaecyparis > Chamaecyparis obtusa. The sequence goes on from BSBK01004862.1 coordinate 1,573,793, forward strand.
TTTAAAAATAAAGTTTTACTAAAATGTAATTTTATTGTTATGACATTTTAAATACATTTTAATAAACAAATTCAATCCAAGTTTTATGCAATAAGATTTTTAGAATAAGCATATATTCTTAAAAAGAAACTTTTAGCTTCTACGTATAAAGACTTAGTTTTTTTATTTAAAAAAGGGATTCATTCAATTTTTTTGGAATTTGTTATTTTAGTTTATATTAATAATTTAATTTAATTTCAAACATTTTAATCTTTCTTTTAAATCTTCAAATTATTAATTGTTTTCTTATGTTTACATTCAACACTTAAATAGCATTTAATCCTTATTACTTGTTTTTTAAACAAATTTTATATTTATATTTAAGTTATTAATAGTATTATTTAACATTAAGTTAAATTGCACTAACGTGAAAAAAAGCATAAATAAAATGTTTAGAGATTTTTATTGGCAAGGCCCTTCAGAAGATAAAAAACCTGCCCTCATAAAATGGGATAATTTATGTAGACCTATTTCAAAAGAAGGACTGGGCATCAAGAATCTCCAATGGAAAAATCAGGCACTTGGAGCTAAACTTTTATGGAGAATGTATAAGGAATCAAGTAGTAAATGGGAAACAATACTACTAAATAAATATATTCCTGAAAGCGATCCCATCAATATATTTAGATCCTCATCCCACGTTAAAGGATCATGTATCTGGAATTTTATAAAAGAATGCAAAGATATTATTAGTAAATACTTAACATGGGATGTAGGTGTGGGAGATCAAGCTCTTTTTTGGGATGATTCATGGGCTGGCCTTCCCCCATTAAGCAAACTAGGTTTTTCTTCAGAATTCATGGAAGAATGTAAAAGGGTGAAAGGAGTATACCTTAAGGATTACCTTAGTATAGAAGAAGCATTCAAATGGAGCAAGTTAGAGGATATAGATCCTGCTTGGAATGAGAAACAACACCTTATGACTACGCTAAATTCGAGAGAAGTCTCTCCTAAATCAAGATCGGACATTTTAATTTGGGTAGGATCCAATAATGGTAACTACACAGTAAAGGAGGGCTACAGCACGATAATCAACTAACAAAAAATGGATAATATAGACATACCGCTGAATCTTTGTTGGAACAAATCATGCCTATCTAACACAGGCATGTTTTTATGGGCAACACTACAAGATAGAATTCTTATTGTGGATAGAATCACCAAATTAGGCTTCAAAGGGCCTTCCAGGTGCCCCCTGTGTGAGAACCAATCAGAGGATGTGAACCATATTCTCCTGAACTGCCCTTTTGTGCAAAATGCTGGAATTGGTTGTATCAAAGTTTAGGCTAGCAGTCAACATCTCAATAGGATCTACTAAATAATCTTAATGCTTGGCCCACCCTACATAAAGAAAATTTATATAAGGATATCTAGATTATCGCCCCATCGATAGTTGTTTGGGAAATCTGGAAAGAAAGAAACAGAAGGATCTTCATGGACCAGAAGCTCCATTGGTCTTTTGTCACAAATAAAATAGAAGCATAAATAGTAGAAATCATTAACAACATACTAAAAGATAAGCTTAGTTATGAAGACGCTTTCAAGAATTGGGACAATAAAATTTGATTCAAATGACCTAACTTAGACATACCACCCCTATATGGAAAAGGGGGCCCTAGAGTAAAAGCGAATAGAGCCACATGTAAGTGGATACCTCTGAAAGATAGGTGGTATAAATTGAATTTCGATGGAGCCTCAATAGGTAACCTCGGGGAAGTAGGTATTGGGGGTATCATTCGAAATTGGGAATCTGAAGTGATAGCTAAATATTCTAGGCTGATTAACCCTACCACTAACAACATGGTGGAATGTGTAGCGGCATTAGAAGGTCTTAGGTTATGCAAGAGTCTCAACATAAAGAAGGTTATTATAGAAGGTGATTCACAAGTAATTATCAATGCCATTAGGACCAAAAAAACTCTGAATTGGCTTCTGAATTCAAAGATAGAAGAGATCAATCAAATAACAGATAGCATCTATAAATACGAGATTAGACACACCTATAAACAAGGCAACAAAGAGGCAAATATGCTAGCGAATTTAGGAGCAGATGGGATAGTAACAATGTTCCAAAGAGATATAGGGTTAGATTAGAAATAACAATTAACATGAGTTGAGAAAAGGTACCAAAACATTACATAAGCATATCAAACTTTATAAAAAAATAGTCCTATTTCTAACAGACCCCTCAATTACACCCTTTTGATGTACTATTTAAAATGACCAAAAATTGGTATCTTAAATAATAAATGAAATCTAAGATCATGGTCAAACCTTGGTTAAAAGAGATTTGCATAAATATATAAGACTCTACCTTAAGGTCTTCTTACCCCCAAAATAGCTTGAATAGAGATTTACCATAATAAGGTTCATCTGTAGAGTGGGAGAATAGGGAGATGCTTTTATAATAGAATTATTAATCTATCACCATCCAATAGTAATGCTTTCTTAAGGATGTACCGAACCTATAGTTTCCCATATTAAGCTTTCTTATCATCTACCGAAGCTAGGCCTCATAATTTAATTCTCTAGCCTAGAAGTACATGCCGGCAAGGGTAGACCCATCTAGCAATGATTCAATAGGAATAATGTTTCTTACACTCCCTTGATAGCTATCCACCTTTTTAGATCCCTAGTTTTGCCTCTCGCTTTCTCTCCCATTTATCCTTAGGCTTTCCTTTTTCTTTTATAGAGCTTTTCACTTTTTGGTAGTAGCCTCTTAATCTTTAGAATTGTCTTTCATGCATTGCCACCTCTTAGCAACCTCTTAGTCTTTCTTCTCTTGTACCCATAGTATGTGTCCCCTTTGTAGTCCCTTATTCATCTATCAAGATGATTCTGGAAGCATCCAGTAAGAGCCTAGATGCTTCTAGATTTATCCTCATAGTTCTTGGACAATGCCTGACTGGGCTAAAGGGTCATACCTTCTCTCGACTGGTATGATGCTTTTGTTATTTTCTTTCAGCTCTCCCCTACGGATTACCCAAGCCTCCCCCCTGCATCTGTATTAATGGAAACCAAATTGTCAACTTTCCACAAAGGCAGCACAAGGGCAATGACCTTCAGAGGGTTCATCACTCCTAAGAGGTGGAATGAGATGATAAGGCTGATGACAGACACTCCTAGGAGAGCTCTGGAAAAAGGTATTGGCAGAAAAGACTTTCAACTATGACTTCACATACAGAACCTATGGGAATGTGATAGGGACTTTCATTGCAGTGTCTTTCCTAGTAGGCAAGGAAAAGGTTGACATCATCCAGGTATCTAAAATAATTTTTTAACAAGATCTACCTTATGGGCTTAGAAAAAATAGTTTTTTCCATTAATGACCAATTAACTACACCTCACCCTGAGGCTATAATGAAAACAGCTATGTCAAATTTGTATAAGATCCCTCAAGAACAGAGGGTTGCCTCTGTTAGTTTTTAAGGAGGAAGTACTATTTAAAGTGACATGGCCAAGTATGGCAAGGAATGTAGAATTCCTATACAAAGTGATGCTACAGGTGGATATGAGCACTGATGAATGCCTGGACTACTGGAGAAGTGAAGGCTTTGACATACCTAGGCACATGAACAATTACGAAGAAGAAAGGATTAGGATAATACCTCCAGAAATCAAAAGATGTACCAAGCATGCTAAAATAGAGCAAGAGGTTGGAGAAAGTATTATCATCATGAGAAAAGATAATCATGAATGGCTCTGTACCAAGGTCACTTGTAAGCACAATGAGTAATGCTCTAAGTTAGTATGTTTCATAGAACTATAGGTATGAGTATGTAAATAGATATGATCCATACAATCTTAGGATAAAGTAAGAATGGTTGGACATCTAAATATGAAGCAGCTATATATGCTAAGTAAGTAATCAGGCCTTCGAGCACCTGTACATAGACAAATGTATGTAAATATAAGATAGTGAATCTCTGTAAGATCAAAATCATATACTATGAAAATGGATACTTGCTAAGTTCAATGGATATGCAATGAGATAGTAAGTCCTGTAAAGAAAAGGTTACATACTATATATAATAAAAAGGATTTTTATTAGAGTGGTCTTCTTAATCTGAAGTAAGAATAAACAGATCTACTATAAGGAAAAAATAGAGATCAGGAATTATATATTTTCCTTAGCAATAAGATTTATCTCTGCACCAGTTTGCATAGAGAGAATAGTCAGTAACCAGTTAAGGGAAAATTGAAAATTTCAGATGGTATGTAATAAGCTAGGTCAAGATATGCAAAGAGAGACGGTTTACATTACTAAATACAAATGATATTTTAAAACATTGGCATTGAATTCTCAGCTATAAAGTAGTCATTGCTTTGGATCCTCACAGATATGATGTTTTAGACAAAACTTGAAATATTCCCATTTATAGCTTAGCCTTATTTCTATGGTTAATTAGACATTTCAAAGGATGTATATAAATAATATACAAATGACAATGTATATTCATAGATAGACATCCTAGAAAATGCAGGACGACAAATCACCAGCAGTTATAAATTTCACCAGAACAAAGGTATATTTAATCTTTACCTGAAGATCTGAGAAGTGAGTACTGTGTCAGGATTATGGCGCCACACATATTAAGGTAGACTTAACCCTTATATATGAGGTTGTTTTTCATAAAACAGGGATAAGATTATTCAGAGAATAGGAATATATATCAGCAGGAAGACATTAACAACATTATATAGTTAAAGTAGAAATCATATGCTCGGCTTCACAGGTAGAGTAAGATATGATTAAAATCAAACACAACAAATATGGTCACTAGCACAACAATTTAACAATGTATAGTTAAGGTAACCATCTGCTTTGTATAAGCAAATATAGATAACAGTTAAGGTAGTACTGGTTCAATCACCTTTGATTATATCCTGTAAAAGCTAATTTGGATATCAAGCTTTGTTTCCTGTATATGTCTATATATATATATATATATATATGTATAGATATATATATATATATATATACATACCATATATTATCTATCTATATATATACATATATATCTATGTATATATACATATATATATATATGTATATATATACACAATATATATCTATGTATATATATACATATATATATATATATATGTATATATATACATAGATATATATGTATTATATATATATATGTATATATATACATATATATATATACATAGATATATATATACATATATATATATATATATACATAGATATATATATACATATATATATATATATATACATATATATCTATGTATATATATATCTATATATATATCTATATATATATATGTATATATATATCTATATATATATATATGTATATATATATATCTATATATATATATGTATATATATATCTATGTATATATATATATATATATATATATATATATATATCTATATATGTATATATATATATATATATATATATATATATCTATATATATATATGTATATATATATATATATTTATATATATATATATGTGTGTGTGTGTGGTGTGTGTGTGTATACAGCTTAATACACCCAAAATGTTCATAGCTTAAAACAAATATTTCCATGCTGTATTATGTACGCTTAAAATTCAAGTATGCTACAAATCTTAGCCTTTCTTATCTCAAAGGCCTTAGTAGTAAGGGCCTCAGACCATGCAAATAAAAACATACTATACATGGATTTCATTATGTACAGTATGTATAAATTTGCAAACTCGGTGTATATATGCAAACATGCACAAATATTATGTAATCACTCAAATATCTTTGAGCATCTCTCAAGCACATCAATAGAAGCCTTTTAACTGTTCTACACCCTATTTATTTGGTTTAAATAAATACCACCAGCCCAATAAGGGAATTGGAAAATGATATTGATGTTTAAAGATCAGTTTTAGTGGCATTCTAAAACAAAATCATGGGTAGCCTTTTGGCATAGTAGAATTATTGCTATTTAAAGGTATATCCTATTTTTGGCAACAGGATGCAGACATAAGATTTTGGACGCACATATTTAAGGATATATATATGAATGTAAACAGAATGAGCTATGCTTACATTCATATATAATGGCAATTGTATCAGTTATGCTCTCAATTGTTTAGTTTTTTCAGATTTTATATATATCTCTATATATTTTGCACATCAATATATACTGATATATATAAAGCCTTAAACAGAAGTTTGTTTGCAAAGTGGTTATGTGTTTTTATCAGCTTATAAATTAGCTTAATGATATCAATGTCGGCAATATATAGCTCAAGCGACAATTATGTACCCTTTAAGATAAGAGGAGTTTCAATTTTAGTATTGAGAATAGTTTCAAGGGAATGTTACTACTAATAGAGAAGATTGTACTAACAGTGACAGAATATGGTACTATATAGAAATGGTAACTCAACTCACAGCTTGTTGTATATAATTGGAAAGAGGTATATCTTTACCTTATCAATTTTTTTCTTAAATTAACTGATTTTAAATTATGATGTAAATGTCTACTAACCTTTGGTAGAAGAGCATTGGTGTATGATATACAGGAAAGATCAATCTTCTAAAGGTACAAGTATTATACTTGACATTTTAAAGTAGTGAAAGTTTACATGTATATTTTCATCCTAATAGATCATGTTTTCAAAATAAGCAAATCAGAAGAACACTCAAGACATGGGTATGCCCATGAAGCATTGTATATTTCTCAATTAATATCGAGCCGTGGGTATGCCTACGGTAGTAATGTATATTAAAAATCTCATCAGTGATGAGTCGCGGGTATGCCCATGTATTTGTATAAGGATAGGACCTTTGGTCCCGGGCTAGGCTGGAGGTTTTCTCTACCTCGCTCTTTCCTACCAGCACCCATAGCGAGCGAGGTCACAATGTAAAAACTATAATTTATAATAATAAATTTTTTTTCAAGGCCTTGACCTTTTATTGATAAAAATAAAAATAAAAATTGCACTTCTTCATTCATTAGGCCTTTATTATTTCTAACTTAGTCATCCTTTTGTGCAATTAATCATTTTAATTTTTTAATTCTGTTATCTTTATCTTGCTACTTTAAACATGTCTACTCTAATTCTAGAAATTAAACTAAATAGTTCTGACTATCATCAATGGAAAACTCATGTTTCTTTTCTATTTCATTTTAAACATTTTATTGAAGTTGCCACAGATGCGACTACTAAACCAGCCCCTCTGCTACTCAAACTGCCAAAGATGCCTGGCAAGTTAAGAATGATGAAGCACTTGGTCTAATTGGTCTCTCCATCAGTCTCAATCTCTATGTCTTTATTGGACATTGCACCAAAGCTCATGTAGCATGGGACATCTTGAAGCAAACCTATGACAGCTCCTCTGAATCATGTAAGATTCAGCTCCAAGATAACTTGGAAGACTTAAGGTATACTGATTTTAACAATATGGATGAATTCTTACTCAAGTTTGATGCAATAGAACTCAGTTAAATGGTTTAAATGTTACTCTTACATATATTAGATTAATTACTATAATTCTTAAGAAATGTCTCCCTAAAGAGTTTCAGCAATTTATCACTAACATCCACTCTCAGCTTGCTATTTCTACTTTAGCTCCTATATTAACTTATCCTATTTTTTCAAAATTTGTTATGTCAAGAGGAGGCTAAATTATTGCAATTTGGTACTATTAAATCTATTTAACATGCTTTTGTATCTAAAACTCAAAATACAAATAATAACTCACATACTAATCATCATTATTCTAATAACAACAATAATTATCGTAACAATAATCATCATAATAATGGTTATTCAAATAATCATAATAGTGGTTATCATAACATTATAATAGACCTCATTGTAATTATTGTGGGAAAGTTGGTCATGTGATCAATAATTGTTTTTAAGAAACTTAAACATGAAAAGTCATCTCCTACTAATAATGAAACCTATCATAATAATAGATTCTCCATGCTTTTACTATTTGTTATGGGATGTCTACTTCTCATTTTGATGATAATACTATTTGGATGAATATCATGATGATGGATATTCTTGGAATAGCCCTCTTGATTACTATCTTCCTACTCAAAGTGATTATATCCTCTCTCCTTATGATGCAATGAAATTTGATGATCCTTGCTCTCATGTTGATGATATGTTTGACCAAGAAGAGGAAATTATATCTGACTTTCTTAATGTTACTTTGCAAGATATGTTTATTACTCAAGATGAAATTCATGATGAAGGTACTAATCCTATGATTGTTGTGAGGATAATGATTATACTAGTGATGCTTATACTAGCTCTACTCCTCTTGATGTCTCATATTATGATGAACACGTTACAAATTTATTTTATGCAACTGAATATTGCATTTCTGAGTCTATGACTCATGATTCACATTATGATTTGTTTATGCAACTGAAGATTGCATTTCTAATTATTTGCCTCATGATTCACAATATGATTTTTCTTCCAAAGTGTTATTGATTCAGCACTAGGTGATCCCAATGATGGGCACTCTACTAGTGGTTCTTGCCTTATTGTAGGCTCAGGTGTTGATTATGCTCCACCTCTATTTTCTACTGGAATGAATATTCAAAATGCACACATGCATCTCAAGAATCTCAATGGTCACTTGAAGATTTGGGCCCCCCTCCACAAGCAATTAAATCCTTGTATTGTCAAAGAGTTATCCACTTAGCAAACACTCCTATGTACAATTCAAGCTCCAAAGAACAAGTTGAAGACATGCAAGATGATCAAGCCAAAGACATCCTAGTGAAGACTCTTTCAAAAGAAACATCTCAAAATCATTGTAAACATTTGGGTTTGATACCTATTGATGTACTCACCCCAAGTAAAGATTAAAGGGGGGTGCTAGAAATTAATCTTTCCTTGGTGATAATATGTATTTAAAGGATAAACCAAGGTATCCTATATTGTTTTTGTCCTCTATTCCAAGTAGGAGGACATGTCATTTTTGTAATTCCTTTAATAAGGAAATTAGATATTCCTTTAATAAGGAAATTAGATATTCCTCCTTAAGAGGAATCTCACATTTTTCTCACACACAACATGAATGTGGCATTCATCTAAGATGGGAGTTACATGCAAACTCCTCCACTCATCTCTACTTAAAGAGATGCCTCTCACACACTTGCTCATTATTCTTCTCTCTTCTCTCATTCTTTCCCTCCATATTGTAATGAGCTTTATTCTCCATTTCTTTCTTCTTTCTTAAGCTTTGAGCATCATTCATAATTCACAAGGGGTTTTCTTTGCTTTCCCCATTTCAAATCTTTGTGTTCTTGTTGTTCTTGGAGCACTTTGGTGATCTTTTGGCTTAGATCTTTGAAGCATTTCTTCTCTCTCTCTCTTGGTGATCTCGGTAATTTCTTTTCTTGCACTCACACTTGGGTTAATCTTTCCTTTTCTCTACTTCTTTATAATTTCTAACAGTATATATATATATATATATATATATATATATATATATATATATATATATATATATATATATATATATATATATATATATATATATATATATATGAAAATCAATTATTAATTAAAAATTAATAATTAATCTAAATACTAAAATCTAATTAATAAAATTAATTAACAATTAATAATAATAAAATTATTTAATTAACTATTAATAAACTTTAATAAAACTATGATGTTAATTTTAATAAATTAAAATTTATTAAAAATAATAATAATTAAAAATTTATTAAAATAAATAATAATTTAAAAAAACTAAGGGGGGGTCCCATAACTCCCACCCCCATGTGACCCAAGGCTGTCACGGCTTCCCTTAGGAGCCGCCGACAACATTTGTTGTCATGGCTTCCCTTGGGAGCCACTAGTAGCTCTTGGTACCACGACATCCCTTTAGGGTGTTGCCGGTTGGGTGTGTTGGGGGGGGGGGGGCAGCTGGTGGCCCCACGCAAAATAGAGAGCAACCCTTTTTTCTTAAAATTTCAAATTGAATCTATTAACAAATATGGGAGATTCATTATCTACATTATATTTGTTATCTCAAATTTATTGTCTCTTTTTTTCAACCAAGTTTCCTAGGTTTTTACACTTGACATCTATAGTGAAAATTTTTAATTTAAACTCAAATAACTAATAATCAAAATATGATTTTCTAAAATTAAAACATGCAAAATTTTGCTAGGAATAACCTAGGGTTTGATCAACCATAATTTCTTAAATTTTCAATTCATAAAACATTCTAGATCTGGGTTTTTCTAAAATTTTCACACAAAGTTTTAATAATCAAATCAAACCAAACAGTGGAAAAGAAAGCAATAAAAAAATCATACATTCAACAAGCATTCCAAATGCAATGTAGGCAATCTTTTCGAAAGGAAATTAATATGAGTTCTTCAAACCCTACCTGAAAATCCACAAGAAGATCTGAAACAACAATGGCCAAATGGAAGACTTGAAGATTCCAAATTAATCCTAAGCTTTAAAAATAATCCTTCAAATAATCCAATCAATTTCTCTCCCAAATATGGTCTCCTACAAATCTGTGTTGTGAATAATGGCTAAAAGAATTCCTAATAATGAAAATACCCCCAAACAGAACTCAAAATGAAACTCCTAATCAAAAAAAGAACTCAACATGCAACTCCTAATAAGAAAATATAACTCAACTCACTAATCTTGTTTTTATCAAATTATGTTGCATGGTTAATTATTATTTTTAATAATAAAATATGCACTTTTCAATTATCAACTCTTAACTTTAAACCTAAATTCCTAATTCAATTTTATTAAATTGAATGTGCAACTTTAATTGCATATTAATAATTTATTATCAATTATTATTTTTCAACATATTAATAATTATGAAATTGATAATTAAATATCAATTCATTAATAATACTTTTAATTTCAACTTTAGATTTAATAATTAATTTAATCTTTTATTCTCATTAATTAAATATTGTGATCAATGAAAAACTAACCTATTCAAAACATGCGTAGACATTCAAACATTATTCCTCACAACATTTACTAAAAATATAGTAAACCTATTTCAATGATACCTCAGATAGAGCTTAAATGGGAGCACCCTGTCACCGTTTGATTTGCTCTTTGATTAGGGATGTGGGTGTGCTCTCAAAACACTAGGAGCATGTCCCCAATGCAGATTAGGAATGTTTAGGACCATTTAGGGACCAAGGATACCCCATAGTGGCATAGAATCAGGTATGGTGAACCTGATTTGCCCCTAGAGTCCCAAGGAACCGAATGAAGCCAAAATGAAGAACCGAGCTACAAATGCTTATGTTAGATTGATTTTAACCAATAATAGATGTGATATGATAAAAATTATTAGAAAAGTTTGAAAATGAACTATATTCAATGCATTAAGCTAATGTAGTGTGAGCTATAAAGCTTGAAATGAGTTAAATCTAACAATGCTAAATATTATACTAAGTCTAGATGTAAATGATCATGATAACAATACTATGTAAATGAAAGGTGAATTGGTGGTTTTCTCTTGGAATGAAGAGTATTTATAGGATTTGAGAAAGGGATTGGGTTAGAAAGGGGGAGTTAGGGTCAGAGAGGGGATAAGGGTTAAGGGTTTCTCACACGTGTGAGCAACACTAGGGAAGTGTGCTTAGGGAAAAATGGTGGAAGAGGAGACATAGGATTCATTAAGAGGTTTTAAGAGCCTTAATGAGGGTGTAAGAGGCTATTAATGAGTGTGTAAGGCTCATTAATGAGGGGGTTGACCATAACTCAAAGGATGAGGGTTTAGACTAAGAGGGTTAGGAATCACCCTCTAAGTAGGTTTAGGATGAGATTAGGAAAGAGTAGATAGGTTTAGGGTTTTGTAGAAGTTTCTAGGGTTTTAGGGTTTAAATAAATATTTAATTTATTTAAGGATTGTAACATAATTTATTAAATATTAATTAATAAATTAGAGGGAAAATCATTCAAATTAGATTTAAATGCTTTTGGGGGGAGTCTTTAATTAAATATTTTTAATTAAAATAGGAGAAGGAATAATGAAAAAAAAATAAAAAAAAAAATTAATTAATAAATGATTATGTCATCATGAGTTTTTACAAAATAAAATATTTTTATTTGGCAATGGGCTTTTAGGTGTCCATTGCCCCTCTTTGATGCAATGCTGCAAGTGGTGTGGCATCAAATAAAAGAAAATAAGATGCCCAAGGCTAGAATAGAAGGGAAGGGGTTGTGCCCCTTTGAGAAAATAACACAAAGAGGAAACTTTGTGGAATTTTCTTGAAAAGAACATAGAAAGGAATGGAAAGGAGGGAGAAACAGGGGAAAGGGGGATAAACAGACTTCCTTCCAAGAGTAGAGATGGATGAATACAAGATGGGGTGAAATATAGGATGCACGATGAAGCTATATGAAGGATGCAAGATGCAAGATTAATCTATATGTAGGGATGAGGATTTGGGGAGCTCATTGTGTAAATATGGAGAGCACAACCTAGTTTGATATAGAAATGCTAGAGATCTACCAAGGTTATGGGGAACTCAAGGCCTTGTCACCAGTGTTGCATAGGAATGATGCAAAAAGACATGCAAGGGGTTCCCCAACATCACACATGAACCCAAGAGGAACATGGTAGAAATGATGCTAGAGAAACCACAAAAAATTGACACTTCCCAAGTGCACCATGTAACCCAGAAGATCACATGTGAAATGTGCAAGGGTCATATTCGAATGACTCATATGCAGAGGAAAAAGATCAAAAGACCTTGCCCCAGATTTCCCTTATTCAGAGTGGACCATGATATAATGGATTGAGGTGAATTTGAGGAGAGGAACAATGAGAAGCTGCAAAAGATAAACAAGATCCAAAGGACAAAATCCAAGACCAAAGTGATAAATCTACAAAATTTCATTTTGCAAGGAGAAGGATTGATGTGATTGATGGGGGGAAGATTAGGTTGGAATGTGAGGAAGGATACATCCTACACAGACCCAGTTTGATTGATGGAAGATTAGGTTAGAGATGAGGAAGGACACATCCTCAAGGACCCATTTGATGAGGAGAATGTTGTGCTATTTATTGGCAAATGATGAGTCAATAATAATCACTGAGATCAAGGATAGTCGACAAAATATGTTGCTGAAGTACAAGGTTGGGTGGGACAAGTTATCTGATCAAAAGTTGTTGCAAGACAAATGAGGATATGTACAACAAGATACGATTATATGTATAATGGATGGGGAGATATGGAAAATGGATATTTACAAAAGCTGAGGGATTGGGATAGGAAGATCTCACTATACAGGATATTTACAGGAAGCTTAGGATTGAGGATAGGATCAGATGGCTGCATTGGATAGGCTTGAGAATAGAACACCTTGGGAATGATGGAGTGGTGGTGGGATGGGGATTGGGTGAAGATTATTTTGGATTGGGATTGGGATGGGTGGGGGATGGGAGTTTGATAGATAATTACCCGGTCCACTATGTATGGTGCCTATTTCCAAGTTTTCAAAAACATACTTGTCCAAGGTGCTTGAATTGCCAATTTTTCACCATTGGACGATTATTTTTTCTTTACTTTTATGCTTTTTTTGTATTTTTTTGGATTTTCCAATTTTTATGGATTTTTAGGATTTTACAGGATTTGGTTCAAGCATAGAACCAATTCAGATGTATGATGTTGATTGGATCATTTAGGGGCTCACCTTCTGGTGTTGATATCTGATAGGCTCCAGAGCCAAAGCATGTTGTGACAATGTAGGGACCCAACCAAGTAGGTTCAAACTTTCCCTTCTTCTCTCGATGTGCTTGGGCCTTCTAATTTTCTTTGAAGACCATGTCACCTACTTGGAATTATCTTGGATGGACCTTGTTATAGCTCCTTTTGAGTCAATTATGGTATGAAACCAGGTGATCATATGCTTGCTACCTCTTTTCATCTAACAGATCCAGCTGTGTGAGGCATGACACACAATAGTCTTCATCTGTGGTATAGTTCTTCATGGAGACCTGTAATGATGTGAGCTCAACCTTGATTGGTAGAATGAATTTGGCACCATATACAAGGGAATATGGGGTGGTTCTTGTGGGAGTGCAATAGGCCTAGAGGGTGGGATTTATTTGGAGGTACCAATCATGACCAGAATCATTTACAACCTTCTTGAGGATTTTGAGGATATTTTTATTGGTTGCCTCATCTTGGCCATTTCCTTGAGGGAAATATGGGCTAGAGAAATGATGGTGGATGTGGAGTCTAGCACATAGATCATCCACATGATGGTTTTGAAAGGGTGTGCCAGGATCTATGAAGATGGTGGAAGGGATGCTGAAGCGGAAAATGATATGGTATAGGATGAACTTGGATATCTGCATTCCAGTAGTGAGGATAAGTGAAATTGCTTCAACCCACTTTGTGAAGTATTTTGTGGCCGTTATGATATATTTGTGTCTATCTGAGGAAAGGGGAGTGATTAAGCCGATAAGGTCAAAGCCCCAACATGAAAAAGGCCATGGTGGCACAATGGGTTGCAAGTCTTGAGCTAGAGCATGAATCAAATTGGCATGATGCTAACATGGTAGGCATTTCTTGATGAATTCACAAGCATCATGTTCCATTGTTGGCCAGTAATATCTGACTCAAAGCAACTGGTTCTCTAGGACCATGCCACTCATGTGGACACCAAAAATTCTAGCGTGTACCTCTTGTAAATCCAGGACAACCTCATTTGAATCTAAACACCTAGAGAGGATGTTATGATATCCTCGAGGATAAAGGGTGTTTTCTACTAGAGTGTAGTGGGATGCTCTGTGAATTAGGTTTTGGTGTTGGGTGATGGTGAGGTGGGCGGATATGATACCATTTTAAAGATATGCATGAATTTTGTGGTACCATGGGGATTGGGGACCAACCAAGACACATACTATTTCGAAATCAACATTCTCATAAGAAGGCATGTGTAGCTTCTTGACTAATAATTCATACTATGATGAGTAGTGAGGGATTTCCAATAAGGATCTGATGGTTGCCATTGCATCAGCTACTTTGTTTTGAAGCCTTGGTATCTGTGTGAACTATAGACTCAGGAAGTTATCTTTCAATCTGTCCACAAGTTCCTTGTAGGGTAGAAGCTTGTCATCCTTGGTTTTGAATTCATCTAGGACTTTCTTGATTATTAGCTGTGAATCTCCAAATACTTGCAGTTCTATAATGTTCCACTGGGTAGCTATTTTGAGGCTTAAGATGAGTGTCTCATACTTTGAAATGTTTTTGGTGCATGGGAATCCCAATTTGAATGATTTGGGAATGTAGTCACCTTGAGGTGTGACAAATAGGATTCCTGCCCCCGATCCACGCGATGTGTAGGAGCCATCAAAGTATAGCTTCCATGCTGGTTGTTCTTCAATCATACATAGATGCTCATTAGGAAATTCCATAATTAGTGGATATGCATCTACCAAAGGTTCTTCTACTAGTTGATTAGTAATTACTTGACCTTTGATTTCTTTTCAATCTATGTACTGGATGTCAAACTCACTTAGAAGCATGACCCATTTTTCCATATGACCTGTGAGAGTTGTCCTTGATAGAAGGTACTTGAGTGAGTCCACCTTTGAGATGAGATTTATGGTGTGGCTAAGCACGTGATGTCTAAGATTTTGAGTGGAAAAGACCAATACGAGGCATGCTTTATCCATTGGTGAGTAGTTGAGCTCATAGTCAACAAGAGTTTAACTGATATAATAGATGGCTCTTTCTTTGTTGTTGTCATCAAGCTATGCTAAGAGTGCCCCCAGTGCTATAGTAGTTGCAAAGATGTAGAGGATCAGAGGGAATCTTGAGATTGGTGGTACAAGGATGAGAGAGTTGGCCAAATATTCTTTTATCCTTTCAAGGCTTTTCTGATAGATAGGATCCCATTTGAAGCTAGTGTCCTTGCATAGTAGATGCGTGAAAGGTTGGCACTTGTCTACCAACTATGATATGAAATGTTGCCTTGATTGCAATGTTTCTTGTAGATATCTGAGCTGCTTGAGTGTTCTAGGAGGAGATATTTTCATTATGGCTTTGACCTTTTTGGGCTCTATCTCTATACCACACTGTGATATGATGAAGCATATAAGCTTGCTAGATGTTAGACCAAAGACACACTTCTTTGGATTTAGCTTTAGGCCATAATGATGTAGATGATTGAACATGCACTTGAGGATGTCAAGGTGTTCTAGTTATGTCTTGGATTTTGCAAGGATATCATCTACATAGTCTTCCAGGATCTTGTGTATCATATCATGGAAGATAGTTGTCATTTCTCATTGATAGGTGGCCCCTACATTCTTTAGCTCAAATGGCATCATATTGTAGTAGAAAGTACCCCATGGCATGGTGAACATTATTTTGTGTTGGTCTTCCTCTCCTATTCGGATCTGATTATACCTTGAGAAACCATCCATGAGTGACAACATCTCATGGCCTATTGTGAGATCAACTATCATGTCAATGTTTGGTAAGGGGAAGTCATCCTTGGGACATGCTTTATTCAGGTCTCTAAAGTCTATGCAAATTCTAATCTCATGTGATGTCTTAGTGACATGCACCATGTTTGAGATCCACTCTGAATAGTCAATAGCTTTGATGATTTTTTCTTGGAGAAGATTTTCTAGTTCTTCCTTTACCAGTAGGTCCACTTTAGGATGCATCTTTTGACAATTTTTCTTTACTGGTTTCGCATTAGGATCCACTACAAGATTATGAAAAACTAGATTTGGATCAAGTCCTGGCATGTGTGCATATGACCATGCAAAATTGATAGTGGCTTCATTGAGGAGTGTTGTGAAAGCCATTTCTTATGCTTCAGTCAGAGATGCTATAGTGTAAGTGATCCTTGGGTATTCCTCTGTGCCCAAGTTGACTGGTTTAGTTCCATTGATGGTGATTGATGACTGCTCAGGTTTGTAATCATGGATGGGAGGAAGAGGCAAGTCTTCATCTTCTAGCACCTCAAAAAGGTTTTCACCAGAAGATACACCCTTTATTTTTACTTTTTTAGAATCAGAATGTGCCCCAAATGGGTTTTCAGATAAGGAGTCATTCTTTTCTTTTTATTTTTTAATTTTGCGACTAGAGCTTGCCTCTTCCCTAAAGTATCCCTTAGGGTCAAGCTTGGAGACATGAGCTAATTCTTGTTCTTGATCTATTTGCTGGCCTGATGCTCCCATGAACCTTAGGAGTGCTTCTGTACTTTGGAACTCATCGATATGCATTACACTTGGTTGTCCCCAGTCTATGAGTTTGGGATGGGTGGGGGGAAGTTCAATGACATTAATGGTGAGTTGATGGAGGACAAAAGTGCCTAGGAGGGTATCATCATTGAAGATGTCATTGTAGGATTTCTTTTCTTTCTCTTTAGGGATGTCTTTGATTTCTACAAGGTCATCA
The DNA here is from genome assembly GCA_027943335.1 of Chamaecyparis obtusa. Classification (NCBI taxonomy): domain Eukaryota; kingdom Viridiplantae; phylum Streptophyta; class Pinopsida; order Cupressales; family Cupressaceae; genus Chamaecyparis; species Chamaecyparis obtusa. Next base: position 1,591,248 of record BSBK01004862.1, read on the forward strand.
TGGATAGTCAAGAGGGGAATGTTGGGCAAGTTGGTGCCCCCAATCATAGTATTAGGTGCTTGCACATGTAGGTGAGGGGTATTAAAGCCAAGACCTTGATGCTTTGGATTCTTTGAAGTTGTGATTGGATCTTTGCTATTGCTTTCTTGTGGTCCTAGACCATCGCCTTGGTATTTCCATTGCTCTATAGAATATTTGTGTGATGAGGGATATTTTTCTTTGAAGTAAATGAGGAGCTAAGTGTCAAGAGGTGGGATCTTTTTACAACCACCTATTGATGTCTGGGTCCATCTCTAGATTATTTATGTTTCCATGGGAGACAAATGTCAATGGTCCCAACTATTTGATTTCATGATCGACTGGAGTAGGCTTGCTTTGGTGACTTGGGCGCCCTTGTGTATGTGGATCAAGTGGTAGGGCCCCTACTACAAATGCATCATTTAGGCTATACTCATTGCAACCCTAGTTCTTGATCTTGACAATAGAAAGGGTGGAAGCTAGGATAGTCTCTAGATCACTATGGGATCAGGAAGAACTGGCAATGGAAGTGCCAATATCGATTCCAAGACAATGGGTGTAATGGGGGAATGAAGCTTCCAATGCATGAAAATATGTGAAGGATTGGGGATCTGCATGGATGGTGATCTCAGTGCCTTGATGTAGAAATTTGAGGTACCGGTGATAAGTAGATGGTACATATTTGATGGAATGGATCCATGGTCGACCGAGGAGGATTTTATACAGTAGGTCTAGATCAAAAACATGGTAGATGATGTCCTGAATTTCTAGGCCCATTTTGATTGGCAAAATAATAGTACCTGCTGGGGTACACTTCAATTTATCATAGGCCTTGATGGTGATAACATCATGTGATATGTTGGCCTTTGTGAATCCCACTTGTTGGATGAATTTCAAAGTACACAAGTTTAGGGCTAAGCCATTATCTATCATGACCCTTTTGATGGAAAAGTTTGTGATCATGACGACAATATAGAGAGGGAGATTGTGGTTAGGCTCAATAGATGGTATGTAAGATGTATTGAAGGAAAGATCACAGGATGTTGATAGATGTCCCACAAGGTTCTCAAACTAGATGGTATTTATATCTGTGGGTACATGTCCTTCTTGGAGGGCTCAGTTGAGGATCTCTTGATGGATGGGTGAAGTGCAAAGAAGGTCAAGGATGGAGATTTGGGTAGGTGTGTTCCCAAGGTGTTCTAGAAGGTTATACTGTGCATTGTGAGAAGGTCTAGGATTAGCACTAGAAGCAAATATCTGGCCTCTACGTGTGGTAACAACACATTGACTATCTTCTCCCTTGGCATGGATGAGATTGATAGTGGGTTTAAATTGGGTTATGAATCCAAAACATTTTTTATAGTTGATGTGGGTAGTAGTATAGTCTTTGTGGTCAGCATGGTCTCCTTTCTTTCCTTTGCCTTGTTTCTTGGGTGGAGGATTGGTATTGATTTGGTTCTTCCCAGCATTGTGTTGAGAGAACACATTCTGATAGATTTGTAGATTGGCATTTGGCGAAGGCTAGGTTGGTGTGTCGACTGGGATCTCTTTTCTATCAATGAGATTGTGGATGTAGTGCTTCAATTTCATGCACCTGAGGGTGGTGTGTCATTTAAAAGAATGATAGTCACAACACTCATGCTCTTTGTACCATGTAGGCTTGGGAGTTACATCATCGAATTGCTAAGTTGGAGGATAGGTAATCAGATTAGCTTTAGCCATTCGATGGAAGATCACATCTAATGGTTCACCAAGAGGGGAGAAGGTTCATTTTTGATGAGTCTAGACTCGAGGCCTATTTTGATTTGGGGTTGCTAATATGGCATTAGTTTGATTTGTTGGTTGTTGGTTTTGATATTGCTCCATGGGTTGTTGATTGATTTGAGGTTATTATTGTTGATATACAAGAGATGGTGTAGGACCAACCATAATAATTTGGACATGTTTAGTGTCAGTGGCTCTATCAGTGACAATGTTCTTGTTCCTGTTCCAGTAGCAAGGCTTGTCATTACTGGGTTTGTTATGTGAATCATCTTTGTAGTGTCAGATAGTGCCTTTGTCTAAGAGACCTCTTCCGATGTCTATCCATTTTTCTTTGATGTCTTGATAGGTCTAGATGTAGTTCATCTTCATGAAGTGGGATAGTTTAGGGTGTAGGTTATCAATAAATATTTTGGTAAGATGTTTCTTAGGTGGTCGCCTAGACTTTGGGCCCCCATTCAACAATTTATCAAATCCCTGAATCAATATTTTCAAAAATCAATATTTTCAAATTTAAATCAATTTCTTTGATCAAATCCTAATTCTATCATTTATTCAATTATTTTCTATGGGCTAACCATTTTACCCTAAGTCTTTTTTTAATTAAAAGGAATTCCCTCCCCTTTTATTAAATAAAAAGCCCCCACTTTTCCTCTTATCCTAAGTTGCACAAATAAAACATTATTCTTATTCTATAAAAAGAAGAAAAGGTCTTTTTGTCTCATATGGGGCACAAAAGTCAACTCTTATTTTCTCATTGGAGGAGATTTGTGCACATGGATTGCTCCTCTTTTATGCTCCACCCTTGATTAAATCTTTTGCCTCTTAATCTCCATGGTCCATTTCTCTTCAATTCCTTTAAAAGGAGAGCTCTTTTCTCATTCTAGGATCCCAACTTTGAATAATAATCTTATACTATAGGATTTCTTGGAGACTTTGGAGCTTTGGAGATCTCCTTGCATTCTAGCTTTCATTCTTGCATCATAGCTTCATGTTTATGCTTTCTTAGTTTAGATTTCCTTTATGCTCTAGATTAGCTCACATAGCTTAATTAGTAAGGCTTGTAATACTTTCATTTCCATAGCTTACTTGCATCTTCATTCTTAGTATAGTTGCATTGCATTATCATCTTGATTCTTGAGGATATTGGCATTCTTTCCCTTGTCTCTTTGAATCTCCCATTGTGTGGTTTACTAGCAGGGTTGCATGCTTCATAGCTCTAACTGAGAGCACTATACACATCCTTGTGACTCCATGCCTAGGGAGCTCTAGGTCACTTTCTCAAGGTTTCCCATTCATGGATTCTCTTGGAAGTAATGACTTAGAGAAGTGCATAATTTGAGTGTACATTTTTGGCGCCCACCATGGGGCAGAACACTCTTGTTTTGTCCTTCTTTTCATGCATTTCTGTCAATTTTTTGTCATGATTTTTGCATGTTGTTTTGGCTCTATTTTTCTATTTTTCTGATAGATTATCATGCGATAGTCTTCCAGTATCATGCGATACTTTATTATATACCCGTGCGATACTTTTCCAGTAAAAGTATTGTGCAGCTTTACTGGTTTCTGTCGCACGGCCATACAAAACTTCATCGCCCAAACATAGTGTGAAGTATCATCCAGGAGGAAAATATCGCACCACTATACTATAAAGTATCATATGATTCTTTTAGCAATTGAACTATCACAGAGGCCTGACAATGACTAGTTTTAGTCACTTCTTTGCAAGAATTTGATTGGTTTGCTTCAGATTTCTAGTTTTTTGTGGTAGAATAGAGTTTGATTTGCAGATTTTATTTGGTTTTGATGTGCTAACTATTGTGGGGATAACAATTTGTGCTTGTAGGTGCTCTCATTGCTTGAATATTTGCCAAAATAATGCATGTCAAAGCTCCAAATTCACAAGGGCTACTAATCCTTTCTTGCAGGGCTGCCTAAAGCATAAAAACAAATCAAGTGCTTATTTATTGCTTTCATTTTGAGTGTGGCATATACTAGTTGTTTCTTTTCATAGGCACTTAAATCTTGTTGTAGGAATATTTTGGTGGTAGGAGAGTATGCTCTTCACCCTTGTGGTGAAACAAAAATCTTGACCCATCTTTGGATTTTGAAAGCAAGAGGGTAATTGAACCTTTGCTTGGTGTGTTTGGGAGAAATTTTTGAGCTAGGAGAGTATGCTCTTCACCCTTGAGGTGAACTAGAAATCTTGACACTCAAAGGTTGATCCACAAATTGTTTAGTTTTAGAATCCTTTAGCGGGATTTCTCTTGAGCAATCAAGAGGAATGAACCAAGTGGGGACAAGCTTATAGCTGGCTATTTCAACCCACTATAAACTCAAGGCTATCAAGGACATAAAACCTTGGTAGACGTAGTACTTGTCTTCACTTGGTGTGAGTACTTGTGGGATTTTGACCATGAGGAAAATACTAAGAAAGAATGCTTAAGGCACTCTTGTGGCCACAAGGTCCATTACTTACCACAAGGTAAGGAGTCCCTTTGGGGAGCAAGAGGGGTATTATGAATGAAATCCCTTACTAAGAACCATAGATAGAAGCCACCCTATTTTGCCGTTTAGCTTCGTGGTGCAAGGATTGATCCTTGTAGACTAACCTGGATCACCCCAAGATTACTCACCATCTGTGTTCCTTTGGTTGTGTCATTGGCACTTCCATGAAAAAGCCAATATCTATTGTGGGCAACCACTTTGTGTGAGGCAATGGGACATCAAGTGTGGGCCAAGTTGTTAAGTATTGAGCCTTTATCTTTTTAGGCTAGTAAGTGCTTGAAGTCTTCTCACTATGATCTACCCGTGCAAACATCCTCAAACATCAAACATCACAATAGCATTCATAGGATTTTCTTTCTTTGATATCATAATTATTTGTCTTGGCAAGGTTGCTTTCGCCCTTATGCAAGTGTTTTATGACATGTTTGATCACCTACTATTTGCAAATTTGTCTGATTACTGCTAGTACTATGTTTGAAATCAAAACATCCAACCATCAGATTGAAACATTGACCAAACTGCCTTTAAAACTAAAATTTAGACACTCACTGGTTAAGAGTCGTACAATCCTAAAATTTCATCGCACATTGTTCTGAGTTTTATCATGTGATACTTTGTTGCTGCATAATTGTCACATAGCTTGCCTAGATTTTATCACATAGGATGCTTGGAAATTGTCGCACTACTTCATGTGGAATATCATTTTGAAAGATTGTATCATTCTGTTAGCCTGGAAACTGTCGCACATAGTCTTTTTTCTATCTATCTGATTTATGCCATTTTTTGTCTTTCTTTGGTTGATCTAGATTTTATTAGGTCTCCTACCTTGTAGCTAGAAGCTTGTTTGTGCCTTGGGTTCCTATGTTTTGATCCCTTGAGTTAGTATTCTTTGATTTTACAAGTGATCTTTCATGAAATCGGTAAGTTAGAAGCTATCCTTGTTGAAAAAGTAAACCTTTAGATTCTTTGGTAACACATTTGGAGAGTCTTTGTAGTCTTTTGTCCAATTCACCTCCATCAAAAATCAATTTCAATCTCAAATATAATTTGGTTTAATCCATCCTCCTGATCCATATGTGTTAGGATACTTATCCTTTTATTATACACCTCTGTGGTAGTGTTGGTTTGTACCTTTTTCAGCTTTCTATCTTACCATCTTTTTTTGGACAATTGAACACTTTTACTATCATAGTTTGGTATCGATGTTTCATAGGGTCATCTTATCACCAAGGGTATTTTTCTTTCATGTTGGTTATGAAAAGGTACCAAGTCAGTCAAGGAAAATGACCTCAAGTTGTCTTTGATCAGTTACCCTTAATCCAAACTCATCAAAAGTGAAAGGGAAAAGAATGCCTCTTTGATCAATCACCTAAGAGTGAGTCTAAAGCTTGGTTTGACCCAAAGAGAAATCCTAGTGAGTTGAGTACCTCTTTAGCACCTTCTTAATCAGATATGGACTTGAGTTACACCATGACTAGAAAGGAGAGAGAAGCGATCGATCAAAATCTTGATGACATTTTCCAAAGACATAGGGATAACATGCTATTTGGTGATGAAAATCAACCATAATCACCCCCTATCAACACAAGATATTTAGATGCCCATCAGAGAGCTGAAAGACATTATGGACGAGCTCACCAAGATGCACGATCACAACATGAAGACCAGAATAATGAATCTTGTGATGCTCATGTGAATGTAGCATTTACTAATGACTTGTTCAAACATTCAAGGCCCAAATCTCCACTCAAAAAAACCTCAAGGTATGCAAATGAAAGGATTAAAAGAATTGAACGTGAAAAGAAAGCCTTTTTGGATGAACAAGCTGCTAAAGAAGAAAGGTTTAGACTCCTAGAGGTGGAGCAACAAGCCTTGTTAGAATTGAAAAGAAAAGCATTTCAAGAAGAACAAGATTGGCTTTTAGCCCAACAACTCAATGACCAATTCAACAACAGAAGTACCAACTATGGAAAAAACTCTCCACCATCTACTCCCTCAAGAACCCCAAGAAGCAGAAGGTGGTCAAGAACCCCTTCAAGATCTCCTAGTCCTAGAGGAAGAAGGATTTCACAACATAGGAGACAAACACCTCCTAGGAACTCAAGACAACCCTCCCAATGAGCTCATCATGGCTCTCAACATGGAGGATGTAGTGAAAGTTTTGATGATCAAGACTTTATGAAGATGCAACAAGAACCACTATTCCGAAAATATGTGGAGAAGTATCTAGATCAAAACAAGGATAAGTTCCCAGAGAGCTTGATCAACAAGGGTGCGAGGGTCCCTTACAACTTTGATGTGGATAGAAAAATCAAGAAACAAGGTCCATCCCAAGAAGAGGAGATCAAACATCTCAAGTGTATGATGGAAAAGGTGTTGGTGCCTAAAAGTTCCTTTTCACTTGACTCAATCTGTCCCAATCCTTTCGACAAAAGTGTGAGTATGAAGGATTTTCCTAGAAAAGTTGAAATCCCCTAGTATGACAAGTATGATGGCAATGGTGACCCACATGATCATGTGCGTCATTTCTACATCATGAGTTTTGAGTTTCACCAAGATGACTCCCATCTTATGAGATTATTTCCAAGGAGTCTCAAGGGCCAAGTCATGGAGTGGTTTACCAACATAACCCCTCCTATCAAAACTTTCAAAGAACTTGTCCACAGATTCATTCAACATTTTTCAAAAAACTTGTCAAGATCAGTCACTATGTTAGACTTGTGTAATTTGAAGCAGAACCAAGGGGAATCCTTTGTTACCTTCTTACAAAGATGGAGACGATTGTGCTCTTGCTATTCTAGGACTATTCCTAAGCATGAAAGGATTGATATCATTGTTAGCAATTTGTTGCCTAAAATGTGGTATGAGGTTCGAAAGATGGTCTTTGATTCCTTCGACACTATGGTCGAAACCGCATGTTGAATTGAGGATGTCTTGAAAGAGAAAGGCATTTTGACCAAACATAGCAATAACAACAATGGTCAAAATACTAACAAATCTAATAAGGACAAAGGTAAGAACTCACACTGGAACAAGAAAAAAAAAGTAGTCAATGATGGAATTGTGGACTCTTCTCAACCCAAGGATCAAGGTGTCCTTCATTTGTCTAGTGCAGTTCAAGCTATGAAGCTCAATACATCCTCCAACCAACAAGAGCATAAACCAAATTATCAGGATAAGCCTAAAAAGGAGAGGCAACAATTTTCTAAGCTTGGAAACTTGTATGAGGATGTTTTCAAGATGCTTATTGCAATAACCTTGTACAACCCCAAGATCCAACAAATTTCCACATTCCTAATGTTAAGCCACATTGGTGGAATGAAAAAGCTTTCTACAAATTCCACAATGGCATTGGACATGACATTGAACATTGCTGGAAACTAAAGCATATTATCCAGGATCTTATTGAGAATGGAAAACTTTAGATTGATGGGTTGAACACCAATGCAGACCATAAGGCATTCAAGGAGCCTTTGCCTAAACATGAGAAGGGGGAAACCTCTAAAGCTAAGAATGGCAAGGCTGAAATCAACTACACCTACACAGCTGCAGAAAATGTGGTCAATATGCTTGAGGTTGTGGAGGAAAGTGTCAACATGATGAGAGACAAAGATCCTTATGGTTATGATGTGGGCTCTCCTCCTATATTTGATGAAGAACCAGTGGTGGTACTTAGGGGTCCTCACTCTCAATGGTCATCCCAAGCTCTTAACGCTATTACAAGAAATCAAAGTCAAGGTCCTATGGTTATTAGAGGTCCTAGTTCCAACCAGTCCAGCAAACCCAAACAAGTGACATCCAAAAATGTCACCACCAAATCAGTTGTGAGTCCTCAGCTGAATTATAACCTTGTTGACCAACTACAAAGAACACTAGCTCAGATTTCAATCTTTGAGCTTTTAGAATTGTCTCCAAGACATAAACAAATCCTTGATGATGCTTTGTGTGCATAAAATGTTCCTAACAACATAGATGTTAAGCAATTCTAGAACATGGTTAACCAACTTGCCAGCCCTCATTACCTAACATTCTTAGAAGAAGATGACAAAGCTTTGAGCCATCTGCATAATCTTTCCCTTCATATCAAAGTCATGATTCACAAGACCCATGTCAGGTGTGTGTTGATTGATGGGGGTGCTATGCTCAACATTTGTTCTTTGAGTTTGTTGAAGATACTGGGTTATTCTGAGAAAGTTATTGATACCCAGAAGAAAATTAAAATTAAAGCCTATGATGAGGTAGAGAGAATCTCCAAAGGCTTGGCCATCCTTCCTGTCAGGATTGGCCCTATTGAAAAGGACATCTTGTTCCAAATTGTTGATGCTGGTCCTCTAGCATATAATATCCTACTTGGTAGACCATGGATCCATGACATGCAAGTAGTTCCATCTACCTACCACCAATGTGTTAAGTTTCCCTATAATGGAGTAGAAGTCTATACCTAGGGATAGCACATTATCTGTAAATGTGATTTTAGTAGGGACTCATGTTCCTCTCAACAGAGAAGCAGAGGATTTTGATGAAACCCTAGCATAGTGCAAGAATAAGTTTAAGTCCATGGACCTTGGTATGGGAGGATATCAACTTGATTTGTTTACAAAACTGCTAGTCTCACCTAAGTCCTATGGCAAACCTTCACAAGAGATGCGTCCTTCATCTTCAGCCATGACTTTGTTTGGCACATTTGTAGAATCCTTAGTGCCCATCCAAGATGAAAAATAAGAGGTAGCTATTAAGGACTAGATCTATAGAGAAGACAAATAATTGCATAATAAAAACTTCCCTCCCTATCCTAAGGCATATGGAAGAGGGTACACTCTTGTCAAATATATGGGCTATCTAGGGCATGGTCCTCTCAATCATAGATTAGATGCTAGAGCTAAACCACTTGATCATGCTCTTTTTGGACACAGGTCAAAAAAAATGGTTGGCCTAGGTTTCGAAAATCAGAACAAGAACCTTGTTCCTATCCCTGTTGGGATGGATAGTGAGGATGAAACAAAGTATACGCCCAATTTGAAAAACCAATAGGACATGTGTGAAGATTGGGTCCCTTCCACTAATCTCCTTTGGGGAGATTCAAATACTCCAATTACCCATACAACAATTTCAGGCCTACAACAAGAGGAATCCACTATTGAAGATCCTATTCAAGAACATCAATACACGAATTGCGTTCAAGAAGGTGTTACCCTTGGTGACATTAGAGCTTCCACATCTAGATGTTGTAAATATGCTTGGTGTAAACATCCCAATCGGGATTCAGATATAGACTCACATGAGTATGAATGGGAATCTCTCTCTAATTCTTCTACAGTTGACATGGACATTGATGTTGTCCATACTTATAGTCCCCAACCTGAGGTAGCTAATGAGTCAAGTGTAAGATTAGAGGATTCAAATTTGCAAGTTGCTTTAGTGGATGATGCTTCACTTGGTAGGATAAATCCTAATTTGGGTACCTTAGAGGGATACTTGATAGACCCTAACTCTGCAATCACCAGAGATGATACCATTCATATCCACAATATTGAACCTATCATTAACCTACCCCTTGCTAACCCTCACCTAATTAATTGGTCTCAGTGCTATCAAGAGCCTCAGCTCTTAACTTTCTAGAATGACTATGAGATAGCATGTTACCTAAATACCATTGAGCCCATAGTCTCTTCCACCAGTGAACCAACTACAAGCATGACAAAACCATATATCAAGTACCTTAGTCACAAAATGAAAAGAAAAGAAAAAAAGAATAAGAGTTTTGATGGCAAAAACCAATGTGTGGTGGTGTCATAACCTAAAAAAATAAAAATAAAGGACGTATCCAAGGGTGAAAACCTCTCCAAGGCACCTAAGGATGAGGTACTTGATCATCTCCCAAGTTACTTTCAAGATAGATCTTTGGTGCTTGTCGAGCCTACATAGCAGGTGAATTTGGGTACAAAAGAAGTGCCACAAATAGTGCATTTGGCTCAGTCTCTATCAACATAGGAAAAAGAAGCATATACCAAGTTCCTACAGAGCAATAAGATTAATTTTTCTTGGACTTACTCAGACATACCATGTTTGAACACTAATCTCATTATGCATCACTTGTCCATATCTCTAGGAATAAAACTAGTGAAACAAAAATTGAGGAAAATGCATCCTCACATCACTCTTCTTGTCAAAGCAGAACTAGAAAAACTCCTCAGTGTAGGATTCATAAGAGCCATTGATTATGCCAAATGGATATCCAATATTGTCCAAGTTTCTAAACATGACAAGTCCATTCATGTCTACATAGATTTTAGAGATCTTAGTAAAGCATGCCCAAAGGATGATTTTCCACTTCCTAACATAGACATGATAGTGGACATGACCACGGGTTATGAGATCTATTCTTTGATGGATGGTTTTTCTGGGTATAATCAAGTCAAGATAGCTCCTGAAGACCAGGAAAAGACTGCATTCACTTGCACATGGGGTACCTATTGCTGGAACATTATGCCATTTGGATTAAAAAATACAGGAGCTACTTATCAAAGAGCTATGACAACTATCTTTCATGACATGATGCATAAGAACATGGAAGATTATGTGGATGACACCTTGGCTAAATCTAAGAAAAGGGATACACACTTAGGTGATTTGGAAGTCATCCTAGATCACATGGAGTAGTTTCAACTAAGATTAAATCCAAAAAAGTGTGCATTTGGAGTTACCTTTGGAAAACTTCTAGGGTTTATCATTTCAGCCAAAGGAATAGAGGTGGACCTAGAGAAAGTTCAAGCAATCTTGGATATGCCACCTCCCAAAAACATTAGCCAAATGAGGAGTCTTCAAGGATTCCTTCAATCTATAAGGAGGTTCATTTCACAATTGGCCGATAGAGCTCAACCCTTCAATAAGACATTGCACAAAGGGGTTAAATGTGTCTGGAATGAGGATTGTCAGAAAAGCATGGACCAAATCAAGCAATACTTGGCCAATCCTCCAATCTTAATGCCTCCTATCCCAAGAAAGCCACTCATATTGTATGTTTGAGCAACAAAATCTTCCTTGGGGGCATTACTAGCTCAACCTGATGATACTAGAAAAGAAAGAGCTATATATTACATCAGTTGTACTCTTGTGTCATATGAGGTCAATTACACTACTATTGAGAAATCTTGCCTTGCAGTGGTGTTTTCTTCCCAAAAGTTGCAACATTACATGCTTGCGCATACAATACACCTCATTGCCAAGATTGATCCTCACAAATATTTGCTTGGTAAGGCTGCTCTCACAAGTAGGCTTGCTAAGTGGATGATGATCTTATCATAATTTGACATAGAGTATGTTGAGCATAAAGCTATAAAAGGACAAGCCATTGCAGACCAATTGGCTGATTTTCCAATTCAAGACAACATGCCTATTCAAGTTGAATTTCTAGATGAGCACATAATGTACATGACTGCAAGAACATGAAAGATGTTCTTTGATGGCTCTTTCATGCAAAAAAGTTTAGGAGCTGGAGTGTTATTTGTTTCTCCTCATGGGTACACAATTCCTAAATCCTACAAACTATTGTTCCCATGTACAAATAACATTGTTGAATATGAGGCTTTGACAAATGGACTCAAAATGGCAATAGAATGGAGAATCACAGAGATGCATATCTATGGGGATTCACAATTAATAATCAACCAAGTTAATGAAGAATACCAAACAAAGGATGAAAAACTGGTACCCTACAAGAAGATGGTTGATTCATTGAGACAATATTTCACCTTTGTTACATTTCAACAAATCCCTAGAGTAGAGAATAAAGCAGTTGATGCTATGGATACATTGGCTTCAATTCTTCAGATAGAACAACACGAGTCCAGATTCAAATTCCTGGTGGAAGAGCTACACTATCCTATCTATGACTCCCAAAAAAGCCATGTCATATGTACCCTTGTTGGTCATGACTCATCCTGATATGGTGCCATTTACTCATACCTTCGTGATGGCATTATTCTTGAAACCTTCAACTGTTCTGAATGAAGAAACTTAACCTGAAATGCCTCTCACCACACCCTTATCTCTGGTGATCTATATAGGAGGGGTTTAGATGGGACACTTCTTAGGTGCTTGGAAAAGGATGAGTCTGATCAAGCGTTAGCTAACATTCATGAGGGCATTTGTGGAGGACATTCCAATGGTCTTGCCATGGACCAAAGGTTGCTTAGGGTTGGGTACTATTGGCCTACCATGCAGATAAATGCAGTAGATTTTGCTAAATAATGCAAAAAGTGTCAGAAACATGGTAACCTGATACATGCTCCAGGCAGGGAGCTTATTCTGTCTATATCTCATTGGCCATTTCAGCACTAGGCCTTTGATCTTGTTGGGCAGATTCATCCCAACTCATTAGGTGGACACAAATTTATCATCACTACTACTGACTACTTTACCAAATGGGTAGAATTCGTCCCACTTTCTATTGCCTCGGGCAAGATGGTTTCTCTATTTATTTTAAACCATATCATCTATCGGTATGGAGTGCCTTCTAAAATAATCACTGACAATGGAGGTCAGTTAAAAAACAAGGACCTTAAATAACTCTGCAAGAAGTTCAAGATAAAACAACATTGGTCCTCCATTTACTTCCCGCAAGGAAATGGACAAGCAAAGGCTTCAAATAAAACCATTCTCAAAATTCTCCATAGAACAGTTCACAAGAATGGTAGAGATTGGCATCTACAGATAAATTTGGCCCTATGGGCTTATATAATGAGTATTCATACTCCTACTGGGGCTACTCCTTTTGCCCTTACCTATGGTGTTGAAGCAGTGTTACCTTTAGAGGTGGGGATTCCTTCCCTTAGAGTTTCCCTCAAAGGTCTAGTGATAGATGAAGACTACCATGCCATGAGACTCCAAGAATTAGAATTTCTAGATGAAAAGTGTAAAGCATCATTCGATCACATGAGGGTCTACCAAAAGCGTATGTCCAAAGCATTCAACAAAAAGGTTCACCCTAGAGAATTTCAAGTGGGAGATCTTGTCTTATGAGAAAACCCTAAGAACCAACAAAATAAAGATCAAAAGGGAAATTCAAACCTAATTGGCTTGGACCATACATCATTACTACTACTTTTGGGATAGGTGCTTACTTGTTATCTACTAAAGAGGGAGAACAACTTCCTGATCCTATCAATGTCTTGCACCTAAAGAAGTTCTATCCATGATGCTTGTTCTATTTGGGGGCATTTGTTGTACATATTTATTGATCCTGAAAAAAATTCTAAAAAAAATTCATATATGATGCTGAAAAAATCCTAAAAAGCATATAAATTCCTAAAAAAAACACAAAAAAATCAAAAAATTCAAAAAAATAGAAAAAGTGCCTTGGTGAAAACTTGGAAACAGGCGCCTTGGTAGAAAAAATACAAAAAAATTGAAAAAATAAAAAAATCTCCAAGTGGTGAAAACCTGGCAACAGGCGCTACTTGAGGCCTTTGCAGCCTTGTTTCTTAGCACTCGCCCTCGACACTTAACCTTTTTCCATCATGACTTGTCCTTGTTGCCTTGGTTTGGAATTGGTCTTTGTCTTTTTCTAGGGGGCATAACTATGTTAGCTTTGGTCTCTAGGATGCGTTAGTCTTTAGGACATCTTGAAAATAGTGTTTTTCAACACCAACCCAAACTGTGTTTTTCAACACTACCCTAGCATCAAGTGTTTCTCAACACTTATCAGATATCTTACCCATAGTCTAGCATGATATGATATTTTTCCACTGGCAGATGTGATACTCAAAGTTTGACTCTATGACCTACACACACGCACTTAAACACTCGACTCACTGAGACTTGCTTGACTTTATTTCTTTGTGTGCTATCTATGATGATTTCTTTGATGAGTGTTCTCTCCCTAATGGTTTTCGATGATGTCGAGCTAGAAGACTAGGGGCTTGTGGGTATATTTTGTTGGCCCTAATTGTCATTAGCATTTATGCTTGTTCCACTTGACACTAGGATCTACAATGTATTATCCTTGACTATTTTTGCAAGTGCATTCTTATAGCCATCTTGACTTTCCTTGTGTCTCAATGCGAGTATAATCTTGCCATATTAAACTTAGGAAACCTCACTGCACTAGTCATCTAGACCTACATGTCTTTGATGCCTAGGTGGGATTCCCACATACCTATCTGATATAGATCATATTTAGATTCACATAGTTATACTAGTGTGTATTGTATGATCTTGCGATGATGAATATTAGAGTCTAATGGCTTTGTAACCTTGCAAGTAAACCACTTTTCATAGTAGCTTGCATTTTTAGGTTCGTGTTAGTTTATTTTTGTATCTTGCATATGGAGAGAGCTCTCCTTTCATATTTCATGGACTTGTTGATCAACTGTGCTCCCCTTTCACTTTTTCTCAATCCTGTCTTTCACTCATCTTTTACATCACATCCTTTTCCTATCATCACACAGGGGTTAATCTTATCATCATATCTATATCAAAGAGATCATTTTCTAGAAACATGAGTCTATATCATAACATGAGAACTAAACATACATCTATGAGAGAGATCATACATGAGCATACATAAGCATACATCATACATCTTGAGTAATATAACAAGACAATAAAACTGAAACATTCATCACAAGTGGGACAAATACATAAGATATATCATAAATCTAGTAAATCTCATATATATATAAGTATGTCATGATACAAGATACAATGTGGGATCCAAAATTTGGATAATGTCCCAAGATATGTCTCTATACATCTAGCACCCTAGACCTAAGTTTGACTCTCCCCATCACATGGTGGTGGTGGAGGTGGCGCTTCTGCTCTATCTAGTACCATGTTCGATCTCCTATCCCTCTTAGAGTAGAGTGACACTCACTGTGTTATAGGTACAACCTATATATATAATCCATGGTAGTAAGTAGCTCATGCTGCCTCCCTCTGGATCTCTACTATGTCAGCCTATGCTACCCTCTCCCGCCGATCTATTTCAGCCTGCAGATCCATCAAATGCTAATCTCGCATAGCAATCATGATCCTTAGCTATTGGATCTGTGTCTCCAAAACTTGGATCCTAGCTCTGAGATCCTCCCATCCCCTCTCCACAGGCTGGTCCTATCCTTCATCCACCCATCAGTGAACTAATCTCGCGGCATCCTCCCCCTCATCATCAAAAACCTATCTTCGTGACAGTCTCTAGACACCTAACTTGGATCCCTATCCTCTCTCCACTCTCCTCCCTCCTCCCCCTCATCCGTCTCCCTCATCATCATCATCCCCATCTCCATCCTGTACCTGTGGGTCTATATCTAGCATCATGAATCTAGGGAATGGCTACCTATGATGCTCTATCCTATAGGCTGCATCAACTTCAGCATCTGCCACATTAGCTAGATAGTCCCAGGGCTCCTTGCATAGACCTTCTGTCTCCTGTACCACTTGTTGGTAGTCTAGCATCGGTAACCACCCTAATCCCTCATCCTCCCTGCACCTAGCATATGTGGTGGTCTCCATGGATATCCGCTACTAGCGACCAAACTACCTCCACACCTGAGAGATCACGAATCACTCAACAATCTTTGAATGCTGACCAACTAGTGGCCGACTATACAACATATACCCTAGCTTCTGATCCTAGTCGCTCCACTATTCCACTAGCCTATAAGGTCTCCACTCAAAGGCTGTGAGCTCATCCAGTAGCCTCCTATAGTATGTCACATCACCACTATAAGGCTGTGTAATGAAACCTATATATCTATAGATATAGAGGCATCTCCACTCCCTCGGCTGCACTCATGGTTGCATAACAACAATGTGCTCCCACGCCCATAGCTAAGCAAGAATGACCCCACATGCCCAAGTCCTGATATCCTTGTACACTATCTCATGTAGCTCATGGTACATGTCTGCTAAGATAGCCAGGCCCCATACCATACACCTCGAATGTGCTACTAGATCTTCCACTAATCTGCCCCAACCCAATGGAAATCCTCTTTGGCTCATGTCAGTGATAAGAGCCTATGCAACTATGGAACATACTATACACACCACTGGGAAATCTCTACCAAACTCCTTGACTAACGGATCCCAGCTGAGATGCCTGTCAATAATAGTGACATCCTGGAATAGGTCTTGGATGGCCTGTTATCCCTCTGTCGGGGTCTAATCATAATATACCTATGCCAACAAAAAATCATGTTAGTTTTCATCATCTGGAAACATTATACTAAAAGATCATTTATAGACATGATTATACTCATAGGATCCCCGTGGCTAGGTACTCGCAAAATTTGATAGACATCCTCTAGTGTAATGGATGCCTCTCCAGTTAGCAAGTGAAAGGTATTATGCTCACTATGCCATCTCTTAGCCAAACCTGTCAACAAACCATGATTTTCCCGTATATCAGGCATATGTAGAAAATATCCAAAACCCATATCCCGCAAGTCTACTCATCTCAAATCATCAAGATCTTGGATGCAACAAAATCCCACTACTCTCAGTGCTCTGATGATGAGTGTCTAAAAAGCCTCCTGCAAGCCATAAAGCCCCAAATCAGATGTTAGAACATATCATGATGGATGATTAAAATTAGTACAAGTCATAACAAACACAAAAATTGTCTAAACCCATGTTATATTGTTCAAATTAACACTATGTGACACTTCATATTATACTAGTGTGATACTTTTTGTTAATATTGTATCATGCGATACTTTGTTACATAGTGGTGTGATACTTTTGTCCAATGCGATAGTTTGCCCAATATCGCACGACATTTTGTCAAGCATCATACGCTGCTTTCTTGAAAGGTCGTGTGATATTTTATTAGCTTACAAAGTATCACACAATACAATGTATAACTGGTGTGCAATGCTTTAAAAGTATCACATGACATTTTGCATTTGTAAAATTTGAAATATTTTTAAAAATGTGTTTTAAATGCTATAAATGACTCAAAATGACTAAAAAGGTGAGTTTTTCTGAAAACTTACCGGGGCACCATAATGAGGATGCCGGTTGTGCAATCAACCGCACTTGAATCGATGTGTGTGAACTGGAACCACTGCCTGCTGAGCTATAATCTCTCTCTGAGCTCTAAAAATTCTCAAATCATAAAAAGACAAATGATTTTGAAAATGACCCTTTTTACTCATATAGCATTTTGACTTTTTGACCGAATTTTTAAAACATCTCAGAATTTTGGGAAAACTGCACCCCCGATTAATTTTGACATCCTGGATCCATTTTTGAGATCAAAATTGAAATCTAAGTTCATCTTGATAGTCAAAATTGCATTTCAAAATTTATCCTTCTTCTGTGCAGTTGGCTGACCATTTGAGACCTGATCCTTCAATCTTTGTTGGGGCATCTTCATTTCTTGATCCCCACCTCTCTCAACCTTCTAGTCTTTCATTCACTTTCATTCACTTCATCTCTCCGGGGTTTGAATTTATCTTCATCCTATATCTTTCCTAGTCAAACCTAGTCAACTTGGGGAATGTCTTCATTGCTTGATGTTTATCCTATCATTCTTTCATCTTCGATTATGATTTCTAGTGATTTGATCAAATTTAGCAATTTGTTATTTCTCCTCTAGCTGATTTTGATTTTGATTCCAAGGGGGTAGTACCTATCAGATTCAATCCTTGATTCAACATTTTCAATCAAACCTTGCTTGAGATTCTTATCTCTAAATTGAGATTTGACAATCTCCTATTTACAAGTATGTTGGTATTGTCTTTTAGCTTATCTTTGTCAGCTTATCTTTTTCCTGATGTGTTCCCATCTGTCAAACACATGTCTGGGTTGTTTTGTGATCCAAAATTGATCTCACATTTCAATTCCATTCTTTGACCACATGTGATCCCAAATCAATCTCACATTAGTCAAAGAGGGGCAAATGTATGCACCCTAAAATGGTCACCTAGACTTTGGCCCCCCATTCAACAATTTATCAAATCCCTGAATCAATATTTTCAAAAATCAATATTTTCAAATTTAAATCAATTTCTTTGATCAAATCCTAATTCTATCATTTATTCGATTATTTTCTATGGTCTAACCATTTTACCCTAAGTATTTATTTAATTAAAAGGAGTTCCATCCCCTTTTATTAAATAAAAGCCCCCACTTTTCCTCTTATCCTAAGTTGCACAAATAAAGCATTATTCTTATTTTATAAAAAGAAGAAAATACCTTTTTGTCTCATATGGGGCACAAAAGTCAACTCTTATTTTCTCATTGGAGGAGATTTGTGCACATGGATTTCTCCTCTTTTATGCTCCACCCTTGATTAAATATTTTGCCTCTTAATCTCCATGGTCCATTTCTCTTCAATTCCTTTAAAAGGAGAGCTCTTTTCCCATTCTAGGATCCTAACTTTGAATACTAATCTTATGCTGGAGGATTTATTGGAGACTTTGGAGCTTTGGAGATCTTCTTGCATTCTAGCTTTCATTCTTGCATCATAGCTTCATGTTTATGCTTTCTTAGTTTAGATTTACTTTATGCTCTAGATTAGCTCACATAGCTTAATTAGTAAGGCTTGTAATACTTTCATTTCCATAGCTTACTTGCATCTTCATTCTTAGTATAGTTGCATTGCATTATCATCTTAATTCTTGAGGATATTGGCATTCTTGCCCTTGTCTCTTTGAATCTCCCATTGTGTGGTTTACTAGCAAGGTTGCATGCTTCATAGCTCTAGCTGAGAGCACTATACACATCCTTGTGACTCCATGCCTAGGGAGATCTAGGTCGCTTTCTCAAGGTTTCCCATTCATGGATTCTCTTGGAAGTAATGACTTAGAGAAGTGCACAATTTGAGTGTACAATATGATAATATTGTAGTAAGGTTTTTCCATCGTTGCAAGTAGTCGGCCAGGGTCTCACCTCCTTTCTGCTTTGAGTTAAAAAGGTCTAACAAGGATAACTCATTTTCAAAATTATAGGCATATGGAGTGATGAACTTCTCAGAGAGTTCAACAAAGGTTGTGATTTACCCATAAGGTATTTTGTAAAGCCACTCAATAGAGGTTCCTCCCAAGATTTTAGGGAATAGGCACATGCAAAAATTGTCACTATAGGCCACTTCTTGGGAAGCCATATAGAACTCCTTTACATGGTTAACTGGGTCCCCCTTTCAACAATATTTGTCAAACTTCGGTGTCTCAAAGTGTTTGTGAAAGGGTATTATCATGATTGATCTATCAAAGGGATGGGGACAAATCTTGTCAAACTTGAAATCTTTGCTCTCTCTTATGGCCTTAAGATCCTTGAGAGCGTTCTTCATTTCTTCCCACTCAGCATTGATTGTTGTTGGAGTGGGTACTCCCATTGGGAAATGATTTGATGGTGTTGGTGAATAAGGATGATTTTTTGGAGGATATTGTAGAGTGGGATATGGAGATTTCCCAGTAAGATAGGCAGATTGGAATGGATTTTGGGGGATGGTTGCTTGGGAAGATATTGTTGTTGAGGTGCGAGAGGGTATTGCTATGGACAATATGAAGATACTTTTTGCTGAGGTGCGAGAGGGTATTTATGTGGACAATATGAAGATGCTTGTTGCTACTGGGGAATGATGGGATTTTGTTGTTGCATTAGATAGGATGATGCTTGTTGTTGCTAGGGGATGAGAGGATGTTGCTGTTGCTGCATTGGAAACTATTGCTACTATGAAGGAGGCTAATGGAATGGTGTTTTTTGTTGATAGGATGGTCCTTGATGCACTTGGATTTGGGCTTGGCTGATGTATGTGGGATGCATCCTTGCATTGTTGAGGGGTGGAAAAGCTATTGGGAAGATTGAGACAAGAGATGGTTGTACAAGGTAGCTAGCGAGATGAGATGAACTCTGATGTTGGGGTGGTGGAACTATTTGAGAAGTGGTGGGTGGTACAAATAGATAGTTGATATATGAAGGAAAAGATGAAGCTGGTGGAGGTTGCGATGGTTGCTGTTGCACTACTTGGGTGAAAGTGGCTTGTTGATTTATGAGAATAGATATGTGGGATTGGGTCGGTATACCCAAGGCATGCATTTCTGCTTGGGTGAGGCCCCAATGAGAGATGATTTATGGTGGGAATTTCAATGTGGAGGATGCAGAAGTGATGATGGGATTATGGGATGTAGATGGTGAATTTTGAGGGCCCATGAAGGGAATCCTATTGTGAAGGTAGTTTGTTGGGCTTGTGTGTGAGAAATGAAAGGTGGAGGTGGAACATATGCTTGAGTGAATCCTTGTTGAGGGGTGGAAGAATGTATTTGTGTTCCCCATGGGAAGGATGATACTGATGTGGAGGCTTGCTGAGTGAAGGAGAGGATTGATTAAATTTCCCTCGGAAAGGATGGTATTGATGCATAAGCTTGTTGAGTGAAAGAGGGGAATGATTGCATTGCCCCTGGAAAGGGTGATGTTATGTGGCCCATGGAAGGTGGAAGAACTGTTTGTGTGGTAGCTTGCCTGGGAGGTGGAGATTAGTTTTGTGCGAAGCCTTGGGCCTGAGTGGTGGCTTGAGATGCTATAGATGATGGTGGTGTTCCCATGATGAAAAAGGGAGTTGATTATGTTGTTTCTTATGGTGTAAGACTTGCAAAGGTGCTTTGCAAGAGATGGGGGATGGGTGAGTGTACCTGAGATATTTTCAAATCAGGATTGTGGATTTGTTGGATGACAAGGGTATAGGATTCTACTGGGATATTGATTATTTTTATGGGGATGAAGGGCTGGAGATGTGGTAGAATGGAAGTACACTCCTGTGAAAAGTTCACCACTATGACTCATCGATTTTGATCAATGACTACACTTACCATTTGTGCATGCCCTGGATGGCTCATAAATGATTCCATGGAGAATGAAGTGAGGGGTTCTTTTATATTTTCCCATACATTCTCAACTTGTGGGATTTATGGATTATAGGTCACCATCACGCTGGTAGGATTATTGGGATTGGATGAACTAGTGGTCAGGTTAGGATCCATATTCCTTCTCTTCCTGGATCATGTCTCAATAGGCATGGAATGAAGATCTAAGGATGAAGATGTAGTTGATGGATGGATGCAAGATTCTTGTTAAAAACTCTAAGGATGGTGGATGTAGATCTAAAGAGACTTAAGGATGGTGATTTATAGGATATGATGCAAGGATTTGTGGGATTTTGAAGGATGGTGGGATGTTTGATTGGATTGAGGATGATGGAAAATTTTGGATTACAAGGATGGTAGAGGATTACTAAGTGTCGGTAATGAGTTGTTTCTTCTTGATGTAGGATCAATGAGGATAGAATTGTCAACCTAAGATAGATTGATGATCTTTGGAAGATGAGATTCTTGTCAAATGCATGCCAATCTCTTGCTTGAGATGATGAGGTTTACAAAGACAAGTATAGGATGCCCTAGACAATGATTAGTCAAAGGGTGGAGATTTCTAATTTGGGATAAGGATTTGAAGCAACTAAAAAGATATGACATGAAGTGGATGGATTTGGATCACTAGATTTGGTTTGAGGATGATGGATTCTAGATTTGGGATCAAGGATTATGGAATGAGGCAAGGATTGTGATTGTGGATTTTTGATGCAAGGATGATGGAGGATGAAAAAATGATGCTATTCTAAGAGGATGACCTAGATGTAGTTGAAGAGGATGAGCTATGATGTAACTAGGAAGATGATAAGTAATGCAAGGATGCAATTAGGAGGATGAACTATGATGCAAGATAAGGGGATGATGATGTAAAGATGCAACTAAGGATGATTTAGGATGCAAGGATGTCGACATAGGATTGTGGGATTTTGAAGGAATGATGGATATGCGATGGGCCACAATAGTCTTCTCTTTCTAGATTGACATAGTGATGATTGACATCGAAATGGGATGCAAACTATTTTACTCTTGCATTACAGCCCACGTTGTCTAGTTTCTCTTAATAATTTTCTTCTGATTGGATTTCCTTTAAGGAAGGTTGGTGATCTTTTAGGTCTCTTTCTACAATCTTCTTCTCTTGATAGACACAGGAATTGGGAAGCTTATCTTTCTTGTGCTTGATTGAATTAGACATAGCTTGGAAAGATTTTGGATTTTGGATTGAATCAATGCTTTTGAATGACTTGATCTATTTTTTGATAGGTTCCCAATTTGGTTTCTAGTTTGATTTGTCTCCAATGGAAAAGGAAAAAAACTCAACAAAGACACCCTGAAAGAAAACCTGACAAAGGACACAAAAACTTTGTGGGATACAAGTAAATGATGACTATTAATTCTGATAGTATTCCCAAAAATGTGTATGTTCTAACAGATGTTGTGTACTAAGTTTGAAACATCAAAAACACATGAATAAGAACTACCTAAGGACAAGCTAGTATCAAAATATTTTCCCACATCTTGGTACCCCCAAAAGGGATACATAAGGTGAGTAATCATTAGGTGATCTGGGAAACCACTTGGATCGATCCTTGCACAAAGATTTTGATACCTTTAGGAGTAGATCAGGAAGCCTCTGATTTAACAAGTGTCTAATTAGGTCTGTGGTGTCCTCCCAATCAGTTTGTATGCATGTGACTCACTTAAGAGCCTAGTTGACCATGCCAAAATAGTAGGGATATTCACCTACCTCAAGCTACCATCAACACACATCGCCTGAGCTTGAGGGGATGAAGCGAGAGTTTTATCAATGCTTTATATCTATACCAGCTGGGGAAGTACCGGTTTGAGATTGTTCTCCAAAGAGGAAGCACTTTTCTCTCTAGATAGGCCTCTCTAGAAGTAGAACAAATGAACTTGTCCTAGTTTAGTTTGTTTTACGTCACTTAGTCTAAACAAGATTTGTAGATTTTGAAAGAAACTCCTAGAAACTCACCATGAAGAGTTATTTTCCCAATTTGATTACATATTTTGAAATGAAGACTTGAAAACACACATGTTTAAGATTTTTATTTATTCATTCTTTGAAAACAAGAAATCTTTTTGAAGGATTTTTGTAATTTTTTTACCTTTTTGCATTCAAGATTATGTTTGCCTTTTAGGATCTCAATTTGAACTTTGAAAATAAAATGAAAATTGATTTTCTTTCACTTTGTTCACTCAATATTGTGTTTTCTTTAGGACTCAAAGGAAATGAATTTTGATTTTTGATTTTGATCCATTTCTTTTAAGGTCATTCAAGATTTCGTGCTTTAGAATTCAGTTTTAGAGCCAAAAATGAGGTGTTCCTAGATTGCCTTAGGAATGCATAAAACTTTGAAAAAAATCAAGATTGATTAAGGAAATTTTAGGATGGATTAGTATTGATTAGGAATTGATTAGGAATGACATTAATTTTTAGTCCTTTTTAAGCACTGAAATTTTGAAGTGTTCCTAGATTGCATGAAAAACCCTAAATCACTTAGATTTGAATGAATGAAGTTCTTTTTAGCAAAAGAAAGACATTATGAGAGATTTTTATTTCTTTATTATTGATTAGGAATGATTATGATTTTTTAGGATTGATTAGGATTGTTTAGGATTGATTAGGAAATGTTTAGGAAAGACATGCAGTTCTTTTCTTTTAAACACTCAAGCTTGAATGAAAAGTTCTTTTTAAGCCTAATAAATGAAGGTTTTTAGTTCCTAAACATGAAAGGAGGTTGTTGAGACTTAAGGATTTTATGTTTTAGTGATTAAATTTTCCTCCAATAGGTACCTGCAAGAGCATGGGGTTAGAACTTACAAGTTTGAAGCTTAGGGTCACTAGGATACCAAAACAGACCCTAAAAGTTAGTTAAAACCAAGTTTAGGGATTCATACAAGCCCTATGATTTCCCTAAAACACTAAGGACCAGGGATTTTTTCAATTTATAGTTTTTTATGACATTGCATGAGCACCAATATGATAATACATGAGTACCCATATGACATTTGAGCTAGAAAGTGGGAAAAAGGCCCAAAATACATGCAAAATGGCTAAAACAATTATATACATGTTCCCATACAAAAATTTGGGGGTTACCATACTAAAATCCATGCTAGGGATGAATTTTCATATGTCTCTACAACAAAATGTGTCCAGTATGCTTCAAAAAGTGAGTTTTTGGCTTAAAAACCCCTAAAAAATATAGTTTGAAGGTGTGTGGAGTCCCACTGGGCATGCCAAGATGTGATCAATGAAAACCTAGCCTATTTGGAACATGTGTAGACATTAAAACATTAGTTTTATAAGAATATACTAAACATATAGTAAACCTATTTGCATGATACCTCAGATAGAGCTTAAACGGGAGCACCCTGTCACCATTTGATTTGCTCTTTGATTAGGGATGTGGGTCTGCTCTAAAAACACTAGGATCATGTCAAAAATACAAATTAGGAATGTTTAGGACCATTTAGGGACCAATGATATCCAAAAGTGGCATAGAATTAGGTATGGTGAACTTGATTTGCCCCTAGAGTCCCAAGGAACCGAATGAAGTCAAAATGCAGAACTGAGCTACAAATGCTTATGCTAGATTGATTTTAACCAATAATAGATGTGGTATGATGAAAATGATTAGAAAATATTGAAAATGAACTATATTAAATCCATTAAGCTAATCTAGTGTGAGTTATAAAGCTTGAAATGAGTTAAATCTAACAATGCTAAATATTATGCTAAGTCTAGATGTAAATGAACATGATAAAAATACTATGTAAATGAAAGGTGAATTGGTGGTTTTATCTTGGAATGAAGAGTATTTATAGGATTTGAGGAAGGGATTGGGTTAGAAAGAGGAGTTAGGGTCAGAGTCAGGGTTAGGGGTAGAGTTTGGGGTATGGTTAGAGGTATAGTCAAGGGGAAAAGGGTTAAGGCTTGCTCACACATGTGTGAGAAACACTAGGGAAGTGTGCTTAGGGAAAAATGGTGGAAAAGGAGACATAGGCTTAATTAAGAGGCTATAAGAGCCCTAATGAGGGTGTAAGAGGCTATTAATGAGTGTGTAAGGCTCATTAATGAGGGGGTTGACCAGAAGTCAAAGGATGAGGGTTTAGACTAAGAGGGTTAAGAATCACCCTCTAAGTAGGTTTAGTATGAGATTAGGAAAGAGTAAATAGGTTTAGGGTTTTGAAGAAGTTTCTAGGGTTTTAGGGTTTAAATAAATATTTAATTAATTTAAGGATTGTGACACAATTTATTAAATATTAATTAATAAATTAGAGGGAAAATCATTCAAATTATATTTAAATACTTTTGGGGGGAGTCTTTAATTAAAATAGGAGAAGGGATAATAACAATAAAAATTAAATAATTAATTAATTAATAAATGATGATGTCATGAGGGTTTTTTGCAAAATAAAATATTTTTATTTGGCAAAGACATTTTAGGTGTCTACGAATGCCCTAATATTAATATTTTATATTTTACCAAGATTTAATTATTTATTCACATAATCAAACCTATAAATCACTTAATTATAATAACATAAAATCACACTAACCATATAACATGTCAACTGTTGGAATTATGGAAAGGCGTGTACTGAGAGGGGAGGGGTGAATCGGTACCCTTAAAAAATTTCAAATGAATCCTTGTAAACATGTACTTCAATAATTGACTATGTTAATTTCATTCACCATACACTTAATAACATAACTGAAATATGAATGCATGTAAAGAAATCAATAAACCATACATGAAACTTTAATACATATGACACATGTATTTTGGTATCACAAAAACCCTTGTTAAAAGGTAAAAACTGTGGTGGGTATGGAACCTACAAAGATTCACTTCTATAGAAATAAAGTTGCCGGTTAAGGCTTACAAAGATTGATCACTTCTGGTGATCTTCCCATGTTATGAATAACAATAAGATCAGCTAGATCTACCTAGTTAGAGGATTTTAATAACATTGTATAAGTGTGCACTCAGTTAGGAGATTTAATAAAGAACTGTTAAGTCCACTTTGTTGGGAGATTTTGAGTCTGTTATAGTTGTTAGAGAGTGAATAGGATAAAATATGGATGAGGTCCTAAAACAATGGTTTGCACATAAAAGAGACCCCAAAACCAATATTTTACACATACATTTGAATTCTAAGGGGATAGAATGTAAATCTAGAAATGCTAATGTTGAAATGAAGAAATAAAGGTACTTACCTCTGAAAAATAATCAATTGAAAACCCTATCAAACAGTCTCTAAAATTGTTGATTTTTACAAATATTAGCTGAAACTATGAGATCTACAAAACCCAGAAATATTTTTCCGATCTGAGGGAGGTCATCCTTGACCCAACTGCTATGATGAAAATTCTATTCGTGGATCCTGAAAGTTTGGTGAAAAGGGTATCCAAATATGCACTTTAATTCGATGTCTCCTTGTACCTGCATCTACAACAAAAATGATTTTGTTGTTTGGATGAGGGATTTGCCTTAGTTAAACCCTAGTTTGGAATCAACCTTAATAATGAATTGAAATGGAGAATGCTAGCAAGTAGTAGAAGTAGATCTAACAACGAAGCTATGATATTCAATAGATATGCAATTATATTTGAAATGCAATCAAGTATGTTAATATGAAAGCTTGGAATCAACACTAATAAATGTAAATCTAAACCTCCATTATTGTATGCTTGGAATCCACCTTGAGGGAAGAATGAATGGATCTTGAAGATGAACAAAGGTTCTTGAAGGAAGATCACATGATCATGATGGATAGATCTAGGGTTTGAATGATGAATCTTGAATGCTTGAACCAAATCCCTTCAAAGGCTTGAATGCTTGAATCCTTGATCTTCAATGGAGAAGAGGAATTGAATGCTTCCTTGAAAATTCTTGATGGAATGCTTTCTTGATCACCAATGTCTCCTTGAGAGTGCTTGATGCATGATGGAATGATATGGAGAAAATGAGAGAGGAAGGCTTCCTTTTATAGTGATCTAGGGCAAAAACCTCTAGAGGGGCCACCTTGGGGAATTAAATTCCAATTAGGTCTTAACCCTTTAGAAATGGACCTAGATTAAATGCAATTTAAGAGTTTACCATTTCGAAGACCAAAATGGCTAACCCAGAAGTAGGAAAATAATTCTTTTTGAAACCCGACATCCAGAAATCATGGAAACTTTAAATTTGGACCTAGGGTCAGGGACGAGGTAGTCCCCACCCTAGGTTAGGGTTGAGGTAGTCCCCACCCTAGGTTAGGGTCAAGGTAGTCCTCACCCTAGGTCAGGGTTGAGGTAGTCCTTGACCCAAAAGTCAAGAATCTCAAAATTTCAGTTTAGGATGCCAGAATTATGCAGAAAAGAAGTGGAAAAAGGGGAAAGAGCCAGATCCAATCAAAGACCAATTCAAGGCATTCAACCTAACCCCAAACCACTTACTCAGAGGGCTAAACACTCTTAACATGGAAGTGCTTCCATTTTAAGATGATACATTAAGCCCCCACTTTAGCAAGATTATGGACTTGATGCAAACTCTTGGTAAAGGAGAAGAAAGAGGAGATCCAAGTGGATTCACAATGAGATAAAATAACACTTAGCTAAGGAAACAAGCCCCCAAGCTAAGGATTATAACTCAACATACATGCATGAGGGTGTGAAAGAGAAAACCAAAAGAACAGGGGTTAGTACTAAACAACCCAAATCAATTAGCATAAGAAACCTTGCTAAGAAATATTTCCTATACTAATATCATATTTGGAAAGCTATCATAAAAGAATAAATGATTACATAAGAAAGACAAGAGAAACACTATAAATAACATAGCTTCATGATCTAGTCCTACTAGCATGAAAGCAAAAAGAGAGAAAGGAGAAAGTGATTACCTCGCCCAGTAAGATGCCCACCTTACCATGAATCACCCTGGAGGGAGAGCCCAATAGGTTCACCCATAAATTATGCCTTGAAATTGTAGTGTGTCTTCTGACAGCTTTTGGAATACCCATAGATCCACCTTCTTGTATCACTATGAATATTAAATGCATGTCTCCTCAGGATTTAGCAACTTATGTGCATTACCATCGAAAGATTTAGCATATTGGAGATGCGTGTCCCTTCAGGATTTAGAAACTTATGTGCATTACCTTCAGAGGATTTAGCATATTTGAAATTGGAAATGTGTCCCTTTAGGATTTATCAACTTATATGGATTGCCTTCTGAGATTTAGCATGCTACAAAACAAAAGGTTAGAAAAAAAATGCATAATACAGAACAAGGGAGGCCGTATATATGCCCCCCTCCTTAATATGGCAAAAAACATACTATTTTGACATGTTAAGGAAAGAAAATAACAAGGATACAACCTTCTTCAACATCAAGAAAATATCCATAGAGAACACCCAGTCCAAGGCAAGAAGGTCACAACTCCTATGAGGCCATGTAAGGGATGAATGCAAAGATATCATGCAAGTAGTGAAAAAGTAACCCTTGTGAGGGATAGCACATTGTTTAGCTTCCAAGGTGAGAAATTTATCAACCATGGAAACCCAATGTCAAACAATGAAATAGGTTGTGATCAAGGACAAAGATCCTCAATGCAAACCAAAATTTTCATGTATGATTGGATATCACATAATAGATAGATACTACTTAACCAAGGGAACAATGGATCCCAGAAAGATAGAATAGGAGATGACATCCTTGCCCCCCAAGCATAGGAACAAAGATGGAAGGGGACCTATTATATTGTTCACAACACTATATAAGAAATGAGCCCCCACGTATTAGGTTAACATTGTTTACATAATGTGGAGCTCCATAATACGAACACAAATGTTATTCAGAGAAAATAGGATTGAAATACAACTCATTACCACATGATATATAAATAACCTTAATATCAATGAGCTGCCTAATCTTATAATGTAAATCTTGACATTCATTAGTAGAGTGATCATGAAATCTATGATACAAACAAAAAGGAAGAGTCTTCAAGTGTGGACTACATTTCTTTTTGCATTTAGATCTAGTAATCATCTTAGCACGAAGGAGTTTAGGCAAAAGAACTTCTTGGTCAAATTCCTTCATAGTTTCATCATATTTTGAAGTGTTATTTGAGATGTTGTTAACATTTATTTGTTGTTGGGGATTAAATCCCAATCCATAAGAATGCTCATGCCCCCCATTCTATAAGGGAATTTGAATTCCTTGTTTATCCTTACCACATCCTTGACCATTAAATCCTTGTTTAACAAGGAAATGATAACTAGGACCTAACAAGAAGCCATATTAGAAGGAGTCAATGGAACTCGAGTAGTCACTATGTCATCCTTAGTAGATTTGACAGATTCATTGTGCGTAGAAGCAGCGACAAATTTATTATGAAGGATTTTAGAAGTAAAAACTCATTGTTGAAATTCTCTTTGTTGCTTCATAAAATCAAGATCATTAATCTTATATTCTCCAATAAAGGTAGGAGTAAAATCCAAGGTTCCCCAATCATCGCCAGGAAGAGTATTAGAGGTAGAAGGATTACTATTAGTAGGAGTAGTGTGGATTTGAATATTCAAACAAGGATTAGGTGCATCATCCACATGAAGCATATACTTCTTGTTATTATGTATAAACTTGACTTTACAGTTAAGGGTGGAAGGGATAGCATGCATCTCATGCAACCAAGGTCTACCTAAAAGAAGGTTATAATTGAGAGGTTCAGACATAACATGAATAGGTGTATTCAGGATGATTGGATCTACTTTGATAGGTAAGGTAATGTTGCCTAAAGTGTTCTTAGCAATGTTATCAAAGCCATGTATAGGAACATTGTTAGGTTGAATAGTTGAAAGATCAACTTTAATTTATTTGAGCATGTCCATGCTACAAACATTAAGCCCGGATTCGTTATCAATCAAGGTCCTATGAATGATACTTTTATTGATAGAAACAACAACCATAAGAACATCATATTGATTATGAAATTCTTTAGAAGGTAAATCATTTTGAGTAAATACAATTGTGTGTGAGTGATTTACACCTTCATGAAATAACAAGATTTAAAGAGAATTTACACTATTCAAAGCAAACTAATCTAAATAATGCACAATTAATCTAAATATCTCATGGTTCTCTAAATTGAAGTAGTAAGTGAGGCTCTCAGCTGCAAATCCTCACTAGTGACACTCTAATTATGAGAATTGAACTAAGAATGATATGCAAAATAGATCTAATTATCAAATTCTAGCTCTATTTGATAAGAAAATCTCTAAAATGATCAACAATTAAGCTAAATATCAATGAAAATTGCTAAGTGAGTGATGTGGATGCAAATTGCAAGAGCTTTGCTGCAATTCAAAGATATGGAGTGGATTAATAATGCCTCAAAATGCCTTCTATTTATAAGATTTCCCCAAGGGTAGGGGGTAGAGTGAGATAACCATGGTTATGCTTGGGTAAGGTCAATTGGCTTTGCTTTGTCCCTAAATTGGGGGACAAACATTTAAATGGTTTCAAAAGGCTGGACCATTTCAACAAAAGTGAGTGATTTGTGTCCATTTTGTCTCCTTTTTTGCTTTGTTGAGAGAAATTCATGATTTATTAATTAATTAAAGTAATTAAATTTAGCCATGAAGGGTAAGAGGTTCATTTTGATTTTTCATTTCAACAACTATGTCATTAATTGAATTTAATCAATTTCTTAGTGTTTTTCCCCTTTTCAAGCTTTATTTAATCATTTAATCACTTAATTGAATTTTTCCTTTGATTTGAATTGTCTTTGTTCCATTTATGCTATTTTGATGATTTGATGCACCTTTTGATTGAATTAAGCCTTTGCCAATTTTCCATGTCTACAAATGCCCCTCTTTGAGTCGATGTGCGAAGAACACCGATTCAAAGATTCCCTTAGTATGATGATCTGATTCAGGTCCTAGTTCTGATATGCCTCTGATCGTTCTGATTAATGTACTTCCTGATGATGATGATGTGCCTCTGATGATGGTGATGATATGATTCTGATGCCTCTGATATGATATGGGTCTTGATTTGATGATAGGTCCTGGGTTCACTGATAAAGGTCCTGGGTTGATTGATTGCTGATATGTTGATAGATTTGATATGATGACAGATTTGATATGAAACTGATATGCAATTGATTTGCCTCCTGATATGATACTTGATATGATATGATACTGATATGATATGATATGCCCCACTGATAAATGTTTTTGATGTGATGCCAATTTGATACTCTGATGCCCCCTCAGAAATAAAACATATGGAGTCCTTGATTTGAAAGATTTTTAAGTAGTTGGAATATGTTTTGATTTCTGATACCATTTGAAAGAAATAATCAAGTTTGATTCATGCCCCGATTAATGAAAATGTCCTATAATAGGTTCAAAGTGCATTTTTAAGTATTTATGAGGACCAATTTCACCTTAAATAGGGTAAAACCCCTCATTTTACTATTCATTTGCACCGTTCCTTCTTGAGATTGGAGCTCTGATTTTAGCCTTTTTGAGACGATGGTGGTCCCACATCGCGAGCATCGGTTTGAGAGAGCACGCCGGTTTAGTCGGAGAGCGACCGATGGTCCTCCGGTATGTCATTCAAATTTTCCTCATGTCTTTAAAGTTGCATTTATGACCTTATTTAATGCTTTTAAAAATTTTAATTCTACGTTCGTGAAAAGAAATGTCGCCTCCGTGCATTTTAATATCGCCTAAAAATTGAAAATGTCGCCTTCAGTAAATTTGATGTCGCCTTCCTTAGGTTTTCTCACGCATTTAGAAAATCATGTATCGCCTAAGGATAATTTAATGTCGCTTAGGGTTTAATCATTTTAATCAGGTGTCGCGTGATAATAAAATGTCGCCTGCGGAAAATCTTATACCCCCTCCGTGAAATTAAGTCACGCGGATGAATAAAATCACGCGTATGAATAAAGAAATGTCACCTCTGGTAAAAGAAATGACGCCAGAAAAAATAAATCGCGTAAGTAAAAAAAAATTTGTTTATTTGAGACTTTTCTAAGACGTCTGATTGCTCGATTGCGTCAACTTGATTGATATCGATCACGTTAATGAATTCAATCGACTGTTTAGTTAGGGTATTCCCTTTGTTTGATTTCAACAATGAATTAGGACATAGGTAACTATAATATTGAAGAATAAGGTTAATCAATCTTCATCACGAATGATAGATCATGGATCTAAACGTCCATTCATTTTATGCTCAAATGCTTAGAGACATAAAACTAGGATCGTCCTTCCTCAATGCTTAGAGTTAGGATTGGTAAGTCTGATAGGTATATTTAAATTGATGACTATGATTGATTGTTTGATTTCCTGATAGTAAGTTACTCATGTGATTCCCTTGTTTTGATTAAACAGGAGGATGTCCCTGTGCTGTACCTTCGGACTATACCACACTGGGTGATGGAGCTTAGGACACAGTTGATTGACGCCAAGAGGTGAGTGATTAGGCGCTGCAGTTTACTATGCGTACGAGAGCTTCCTCGGTTCCAGATGAACCAAGGTTTGATTACCGCTGTCGCAGAGCATTGGCACTCTGAGACAAACACATTTTGGTTACCACAGGGCGAGATGACTATTACACCTGAGGATGTTTATAGATTGCCACAGATCCTGACTCATGGAGAGATAGTATATTATGATGTAGTCTATGACGGGACATATTGTCGACGAGTATTCAGAGATCTGTCTATTGGTGATGATTGTATCTTATGGCCTCAGTTTGCCTCATTTCCTATTTTACCAACATTATTAGGTGCTATCATTGGTGGTGTTTTATTACCTGATCGGCGAGGTCATGGATTTTCAGTGGGATGGGGCAGGATTATCGAGAGTTTGCTACATCATCCTCGACGCTTTGACTGGGGATCTTGTGTGCTGGCACAGCTTTATCATGATCTTCATGAGGTGGTTTACAGGAGATCAGCCTCATTATCTGTTGGGATTCATATTTTATAGTTGTGGATATGGGAGCACTTACCAGTCAGTCATCCTATATCAGATCAAGATCGTCCTCCAGGATATCCTTTTGCATGGCAGTATACTGGTATGGTGACACAGCATCACTTGGGTCACTTGGAGTATTGGCGACGGCAGATTGATGACATGGATGAGGTCTATTGGAGACCCTATGTTGAGGTCGAGGATTGGAGAGAGGATAGCTTGGAGTTACCATATATGTTTGCTCCTCGATGGATGATCGGCAGGATCGACTCTGTTCTTGAGAGATTCTTGGCAGGGAGAGTGCTACGACAGTTTGGGCGGATTCAGCCTATGCCTCAGGGATCTGCAGTATATGCTCGTTCTAGTGCAGAGCGTGCTACTTGGGGTCACATGCCTTCATATGATGACGCTATAGAGCAGATATCACTACTGGGTTATATGGATTGGGACATGAGGTTACACATCAGAGATGCCAGAGTTACGCAGGAGTATCTAGCTTGGTTGATGGAGCATCCGATGCCTCGATTTACAGACCCTGCAGAGCCAGTGCCTGGGTGAGATGATGATGTCGGTGGTGGGAGGAGATGCAGAGGTAGACCCTGAGGTAGGGCAGTGATTAGGCTCAGAGGACGAGCAAGAGATGCACAGGTACAGGCACCACCTCCTCCTCCTCGTCTTGCAGTAGCACAGAGACAGAGGATAGATCATCAGGATCATGTGAGGGCTGCTAGATAAGATCCAGGTACAGGATAGGATACGGGAGCAGGATTACAGTAGGCTACCGTGGATGGTTAGGATACAGGTGCACAGTAGATGCCAGTAGCTTTTTCCCATGATCGGGGAAAAGCTCGTATAGATACAGGTGATCCTCAGAGTACCTATGAGGTTGGAGAGAGTTCTAGTACTACCTAGCTATGAGCAGATGTGGGAGCATTACGGATAGAGGTGTCACAGATGTCGTCTATGATTCAGCAGTTAGTATCAGGTTTGGCTCTCTTGGTTCCTCTCCTTGTTGCTATGGTTGTTCAGACACCTCCTCAGCAGCCTCCATCATAGCCTCCTCCAGGACCTCCTCCCAGTGGTGACGAGAGTTGAGCTATGAGTGCTCTTATTGATCATTTATGTACTGATGCTGAGATACTTGATATTGTACCATAGTCTTGTGACCTTGATGTCACCTTTCCAGTTGTACTTTGACACTTATTTGACATTGATGCCCCTGTTGATGGGCGATTATAGAGTTGATTTTTTATGACATCATTGTTATACTTGATATATTGAGTTATGAGTAGACGTGTGACATGAGGACATTTATGATCTTTCCTGCTTTTACTTGATGATATATGAGATTTCCTTTAGATGCTGCTATATGTGTTTATTGTTTTTGGATGGATATTGGCTATGGATGCAACGTATCTTATGTATGATATATATAGATGGATGCATTTCTTCTTCATGTATGGATGCAATTTTGATATGTTATTTCTCATGTATGCAATCTGTATGTATGCACATGTAAATGATTATTTCCTTCTTTTCTTGATAATATCTATGTAATGATTAATGATATGGAATGAATGCAAAAAGTATAATCTCATTTTTTTTATTGTAGAAAAGATGATGTTGAAATGATGTTGTCCTTGTTGATTTAACCCTGTTAATGATGTCATGTACCCCCTTTTTGATGTGAAAATAAAACCCTTGGGAAAAATGCACATGCAATTAATCTAACATGAGAATGCATTTAACCTTTTTATGAATGCAGCTAAGTGTCACTAGCTTTTAGCAAATAAATGCCTTGAGGATATATTTTCATCATTGAGCACTTGGGACCGGAAAGTTGATACAATCACCACTGCCCACTGACATGATGATATGAATATCGCTTTTTATTTACTGCTCATATGGTAACCTCCGTTTTGCTTTCCCATCAGTCTCATCGATACGACTATCACTGATTTCAAACAATCATGAGAGTACGAATACCGATTTTGTTGGATTCTATGTTGCAAGTGGATTTTGTCATTTAGATATGAAGAATCTAAATATCCAAGGTATCCGGTTGCGTAAACAAACAAAGGTTAACTCATTGTTTTATAAGATAATCCTCGATGGTTCTTTGATGACCATGTCTTTAGATGAATTCTCATAAGGCAATGAATTTTCCTCCAAACAGTCACTTCATAGTCAAGAAAAATATCATGTCTCCATCATTGCCAATCTAGTCGAAACATCATTGATGAGCTAAAAAGACTTGATACAAATTGAATGAATGTAAGTAAACAGATTTTTAACCAACTTTTCAAAAGAATCTATCTAAGTGTTTTGCATTGTTTTCTGATCTTCAACAAAATATATTTCCAAGTGTTTGATCATGACATGATTTTTGATTTTTAATCCTGAATAATAAGTCAATTTAGGCTTCAAGGATTTTGTTGTGGTAGTCAACCTCTTGGTTATCAATCAAAGGTTTACAAAAATCTGATCTCTCTTCTGAAAATGTTGATCCCTTTCTGCTTGTAACTAAATGTTGTTCATATGAATCCTTTTTTTGAGGTACCCACTTTCCAATCCATTTATGCTGCCCCCAAGTATTTTGATGTATCAATTTTGACAACTTTAGGCAATGCAAAGGATGATGCTACAAATTGTTATTATGACTATATACAAATGACGGATGCAATGAAGGTTTAGACAAATGGGATGATGAGATGCATTATGTACACATGTGGCTAGGAAGGAAATGACTTAAGGGAACCAAAAGTGCTTGTTACCAAGTTTTCACTTTTGGGTATTCTCTTTTTTTTTTGCTACCGAGGCGCCTATTTGCTAGGTTTTCACCAAGGCACTTTTTTTCTCTTTTTCATTTTTTTTTGTATTTTTGTATTTTTGTATTTTTTTTTGTATTTTTCTTTATCACCTTAGCACCTATTTGCTAGGTTTTCACCAAGAGATAGTTTTTCAAATGTTTTTGCTTTCTTCAGGCTCAATTTTCCACTGTTTTTGATCTTTCTTCTTTTCCAATATTTTTAGATTTTCCATTTTCAAATGTTTTTGGTATTTTCAAGATCCCTTTTCAACTATGTACAATACTTATGATGCTCTCTCATCTGATACTCTTTATACTCTTTCATCTATTTTAGGTGTAGAATCTCTTCAAATGAATGCTATTTATGGGTTCTTGTAATTCTTCACCATTACAATCTGATAACTTATATGTTCCAGTTCCAAAGGATGACACTATCACAAATGGGCCTATCCAATTAGCTTCCCACTTTCCTTTCTTTTCCCTTTCAACTTGATTTTTGGGATTTTCTCTTAGTACCAAGTCTCCTACTTGAAAAGTTCTTGGTTTGATGTGTTTGTTGTAATTGTGTGCAATCCTATTTTGATAAACTTTTAAATGCTCATAAGCTTGAGTCTGATGTTCCTCTAACAATTCCAATTGTTGTAGTCTGGCAATCCTATAATCCTCATCAGTGATCAATCCTCTTAATGAAACCCGTAGAGATGGAATTTCAACTTCTAATGGTAGAACTGCTTCGGTTCCATAGACTAAAGAGAATGGGGTGGCTCTTGTAGGTGTTCTGATACTAGTTCTGTAAGCCCATAGTGTGGGATTTATTTGCACGTGCCAATCTCTTCCTGATTTGTTAACTGATCTTTTTAATATTTTGAGGATATTTTTGTTTGTTGCTTCAGCTTGTCCATTGCCTTGTGGATAATAAATGGATGATGAATGATGTGTAATGTGAAATGTCATGCAAAGTTCATCAATATCCTGATTTTTGAATTGTTTCCCATTATCCGTGATAATGGCATGTGGAATACCATAGCGGCAAATTATGTGGTTCAAAATGAACATTGAAATTTGTTTGTCGGTTGTTGTTGTTAATGGAACTGCTTCCACCCATTTGGTGAAGTATTCTGTTGCTGTGATGATATACTTGTGTCCGTTTGAAGATGGAGGATATATGATTCCAATCAAGTCAAAACCCCATTGATAAAAAGGCCATGGTGTAATGAATGGGTGTAATTCTTGAGCCGGTGCATGTATCATATTACCATGATATTGACATTTGCTGCATGTCTTCACAAATTGACAAGCATCCTTTTCTAATGTTGTCCAAAAGTACCCTAGACAAAGGATTTTCTTAGCTAGATTAAGACCGCTTGAGTGTGACCCGCAAATGCCTTTGTGGACCTCGCGTAAAGCTAACTTAGACTCTTCTTCCTCTAGACATCTAAGTAACGTCCCATCAAGACCCTTACGATACAATGTGTCTGAAAGGATTAGGTAACGGGCGGCTTGGCATACGAAGTTACATTTTTGGGCATGAGTTTGGTCTATGGGGAGTACTTGGTCTTTAAGGTAAGTATAGATGGGTCCATACCAAGGAGAATCATGTCCATGTAAAAGAGCAACAATTTGGGTGTCAGGAAGGTTAAATGCCGGTTTTACCAACTCTTCCACCAAGAACTCATACTTCTCATTTTGATCTGGTTTTTGTAACAATGAAGCCAAGGTAGCCATGGCATCTGCTACTCTATTCTTTTCTCTTGGAATCTGTTCAAATGTGATCAAAGCAAAGTACTTCTTCCATCCATCAATCAAGGTTTTATATTTCATCAATGTTATGTCCTTGGTATTGTATTCATTATTAACCTGATTGATTATGAGTTGGGAATCTCCATACACTTGTAATTCTGCAATACTCCATTCTAAAGCCATTTTGATGCCAATGACTAATGCCTCATATTCCGCTATGTTATTGGTGCATGGAAATAAGAGTTTATAAGACTTTTGAATGGTGTATCCTTGAGGAGTAACCAATAATATACCTGCTCCAGAACCTCCTTGTGTGTAAGATCCATCAAAATATAACTTCCATGTCTTTGCTTCTATGTTGACAATTTCTGCATCTGGAAATTCAATTTGCATGGTTTGTGTAGACTCCATTGGGTTATCTGCTAAGTG
The DNA here is from genome assembly GCA_027943335.1 of Chamaecyparis obtusa. Classification (NCBI taxonomy): domain Eukaryota; kingdom Viridiplantae; phylum Streptophyta; class Pinopsida; order Cupressales; family Cupressaceae; genus Chamaecyparis; species Chamaecyparis obtusa. Next base: position 1,629,373 of record BSBK01004862.1, read on the forward strand.
ATCTGCTATCACTTGTCCTTTAATTGCTCTTCTATCAACATATTCAATGTCAAATTCACTTAGGATCATGACCCATTTTGCTATTCTTCCTGTTAAGGCAGTTTTACTTAGCAAGTATTTGAGAGGATCAATCTTGGCAATTAATTTGATCTTATGCATCAACATATAATGTCTTAGTTTTTGAGATGCACAAACCACTGCTAGACATGCTCTTTCCATGAATGAATAATTGAGTTCATATTTTATTAAGGTTCTACTAAGATAGTAGATTGCCCTTTCTTTTCCTTGCTCATCTTCTTGTGCCAACAATATGCCTAGAGACCTTTCTGTGGCTGATATGTATAACAACAGTTCTTTACCTTTGATACGTGACATAAGAATAGGTGGGTTTATCAAATAAGTCTTCAAAGTAGCAAAGGCCTTATCACATTCTTCATCCCACATAAATGTAGTGTCCTTGTGTAACAATCTGGTGAAGGAGTGACACTTTTCTGCTAATTGAGAGATAAATCTCCTTATTGATTGAATCTTTCCTTGTAGTGACCTCATTTGGCTAATATTTCTTGGAATCTCCATTTCTAAAATGGCTTGTACTTTTTCAAGATCAACTTCAATGCCTTTTGCTGACACTATATAACCCAATAACTTGCCGGATTGGACACCAAAGGCACACTTCTTTGGGTTTAGTCTAACTTTGAATTCTTCTAACCGAATGAATATTTTTCTTAGGATTTGTAAATGCTCTTCTCTATTGTGGGATTTTGCTAGAATGTCATCCACATAATCTTCTAAAAAAGTATGCATCATGTCATGGAAAATAGTTGTCATGGCCCTTTGATATGTAGCTCCAGCATTTTTTAAACCGAAGGGCATGACATTCCAACAAAAAGTACCCCAAGGGCAAGTAAATGCTATCTTTTTTTGGTCTTCGGGAGCAATCTTGATTTGGTTGTAGCCACTAAATCCATCCATTAATGAGTACATTGCGTGACCTGCTGTCAAATCCACTATGGTATCAATGCTTGGCAATGGGAAGTCATCTTTGGGACATGCAAGGTTTAAATCTCTGAAATCCATACACACATAGATAGATTTATCATGCTTAGTAACAGGCACAATGTTAGAGATCCAATCAGCATATGCTATTGTTCTTATGAATCCCACCTTTAACAATTTTTCCAATTCTGCCTTGACTAGAAGAGCCACATGTGGGTGCATTTTCCTTAGTTTTTGCTTCACAGGTTTAACTTCGGGTCTAACATTCAGATGATGCATTATGAAATCAGGATCCAATCCAGGCATATCGGCATATGACCATGCAAAATTTACTTGTTGTTCTTGGAAGAATTTGATAAAGTCCTCTCTTTCAAGAGATGTAAGTGATGCAGCCAAGTGTACAACCTTTGGCTCTAGTTCTGTACCAATGTTAACTTTTTCTGTTGGTTCTATAAGAATAGATGACCGTTCTTCTTCATGTTCAGGCAAAGTGTCCAATCTCTCTTCTAATGGTGCCACAGTTGGGTTTTCACCAAAAGAAACGTCTTTTATTTTCATTGTTTTTGGTTCTAATGGTGCCATAGTTGGGTTTTCACCAATAGAACTTTTCATTTTTTTATTTTTTTTCATTTTTTCTTTTTTTTGACTAAGAGATTGGACCCTTGCTGTTGTCATCATGTCCGTATTGAGTTCGTTGGTGAAAGAGGGTTCAACCGCATTGAGGTATTGGTTTTTTGCTTGGTCATTTGGGAAGTAAAGTAAGTCATGTGGTTCAGTTTGATCCCAATCAATGAGGTCTGGATGTATCAAATTTAAGGAATTATTGGGTAAGGTATCATCAATAGGATTTATGGACATGACTTCATTTGAGGGTTCATACATTGTATCATTTAGATCTATGATGTGCGCTTCCTCAAGATGATTCATGGAACCAGGGTCAAAGTCCCCTTCGCTTGAATCCTCGTCGACCTCTACGGGAAACAATGTGGGAAAAGCCACAAGCGGGTTAAAACTAACGTTTGAATTTCCCTCCTCTGAAGGTGTCCAAAATGTTTCTATCCATGCTCCACTACTAGATGCTTGTTCTATATTAGGCCTTTGAATAGAAGATTCTTCATTAATTGGAGCATCTTGTTTTGGGATTTTTGCATAAGTATGTATAGCAATGACTTCTTTATCTTGACATGACTCATCTGATAAAGTATCCCATTCATAATCCCTAGAATCATCACTATCTCCTTCGGATTCTAATGCATTTATTTGAGGATGAAAATCATGCATTGGACTTGAACTTTCTCCCTTATATTGAAAACCTACTTCGGATTTTTCATGACTTGCCCTCCAAACAGGTTCAATAGGTTCTAATAATCCTCTATTTCTTTGGCCTAGGGGTCCTCTTCCTTTGTATCCCATCTTTTGCATAATATCAAATCCTTTCCCATATTGTTCTGTTTGTATATTGACATGCTGAATTCTTTCCATGGGAGTGTCTAGGGTACCATCCTCATCATGATAAAGCCATTGGAGGACATCATCCTCTTCCTTATCCCATGTTGCTTTGCTATCTTCCCTCACAAAATAAGAATTATACTTATGTGGAAGATGTTCTTTTGAGGGTTTTCCATGTGATTTAGGAGACATGGGCATGTCAAATAGAGAAACTGAATATTCTCCTACCCCTTTTGAACTAATCTTGCATTGTTTGTCAAATTTGTTCATCATCTCACTCATGTATTGGTAATGATCTGCTTTAGCTTGTTCTTTTTCCTCTTTAGTAGGTTTGTAGATCACTGTTTCCAATTTAGGTGCCACATATGGACTTTCCATCACATTTGGACCCTCGTAGCTCACTTTTTCCTTTCCCTTAGTTGATGTAGTTGAGCTAGCTTGAAGAGGATTTTGTGCATCTTCATTGGTGATTCTTGGAACAACTCCTTCATGATTATGTGGAATGTATAATTCATGCAAGGGTTTGAGTGCATTACAATATTGAAATGGATTTGAGTCTCCTCCAACTATGATTTCTTCACCCATGTATGGGAACTTGATGCATTGGTGGTATGTGGAGGGGACAGCTTGCATCTTATGAATCCAGGGTCTTCCCAATAAGATGTTATAGGTTAATTTCATGTCCAACACTTGACATTTGGTTTCCTTCTTAACTGGTCCCACTTGGATGGGCAACACAATCATGCCTTTAGAAGCTCTTTCAGCCTCATCATAAGTTTTTATGGTGATTTTCTTTGTAGGGTCAATGCAAGACTCGGATAGACCTAAGGATTTTACAAGACTCAATGTGCATATGTTAAGGCTAGCCCCTCCATCAATAAGGGCTCTTTTGACTCTATGCCTTTCGATCAAAACCTCTATATGTAATGGCAAATTTTGAGGATGAGTTATAGACATGTCATCTTGATCTGAAAATGAAAGACAATGAGGAGCCACAAGATGTCCTACCATATTTTGAAACTTTTCTTCCCCTAAGGTAGTAGAAACATGTGTCTCTTCCAAAGATTTTTCCAAAATCTCTTTATGATTTGGTGACAACTTCAATAACTCTAAGATTGAGATTTGTGCTGGAGTACATTGCAATTGGTCCACCAAACTATAAGGTCTTGCTACTGTAGGAGGTTGTTTGACCATAATGTTGGATGGTGGGATATTGGTGTTTTGAGGGACTATCCCTTGTAAAGTCATTCTAGAATTCTGCCCTCTTGTAATGACATTTGTTGCTTCCTTTTGAGGCTATTCATTAATGATGATAGCATTAACAATATGATCATATGATGGTACAAAGTTGAGATTATTGGCACTTTGTTTCTTGCCATTTGATGACTCACCTTTATCATGTTTGTAAAAAGGTTGTTTGAAGGCCGTATGATCTTCATTATTTTGGGGTCCCTCAACAGTGATTATGTTATTATCTATCAAGGCTTAATAGCGGGTAATGCAATAACATTGTTAGCTATGAGAGCCTTTAATGTAGTTTCAAGTGGTTCTCCCAAGGGTGTAAAGTGTCTTGCACGAGTAGGCTTCAAATACTTATCATACTTGCTGTTTTGATCCTTGTTTCCTTGATTATTCTTATTGGCATTGTTGTTGTTGTTGGAAGGTGCATTATATGCTTGATTAGCATTATTCACTTGATTTGGTGTCTTTGTAAGGGCAAATGGAATCACCTTCAAGTTGCTAGATTCCACTACACCATCATTAACAATACCTTTGTTGTTATTCTTTGCAGCATAACGGCTATTGTTGTTGTACCAACTTTTATTTGGATTGTTGTTATTGTTGGTATTGTTGTTGTTGGAGTTAGAGTTATTCTTATTTTCCTTGTGCAATTTCAACTCTCCACTCTTAATCAACACTTCTTTCGTTGTGATTCCGTTATCAATTAAATCTTGAAAGGTTTTGGGACATTGCATCCTTAGTCTATAATTCAGCTCGCTTCTTAAACCATTAATAAAGATATCCATTTTTTCTTTCTCCGGTACACTTCTTGGATATCTAGCAAATGCAGTCCTCCATCTTTGCAAGAATGTGAGAAAGGCTTCTCCATCTTGTTGCTTTGTGTTACATAACGTTATCATGGTGACCTCATGTTTGATGTTATAAGAGTAATGAGTCACGAATTTAGATGCTAACTCTTCAAAGGATTTTATGCCGGATGGTAGTTTTGAAAACCAATCCATGGCTATTCCTCCCAAGCTTCTTGGGAATAGTCTCATTAAATAGGTTGATTCATGCATGAATTCAAGACTCAATGCACAAAACCCCCGAAGATGATCATGTGGGTCAGATCTTCCTTCATACCTCTCATATTTAGGAAATGTTACATTAATGGGAAAAGGCACCATGACCAAGCTCTTATCGAATGGAAAAGGACATAATGTTTCAATAGAGAAAGGCTTAGGAGCCCCATTTTGTTTCAAACTATCAATTTCCATTTGTAATGCCTTGAATTGTTCCCTCATTGCTTCCATAGGGTCTTCTATTTCCTTGGGCTTTAATTGCTCTATGTCAAAATCTTTAGGTAGCTTTACCCCCGTTTGTATTAAGTCCATGAAGTGTTTTTCTTTATCCATAAGCATGGTCTTTTTCATTAGTTCTATGAAATAAGGACATTGTCTTGCCTCTAATGCTCTTTCAATCGTGGCTTCTTCTGCAGTTGGGGGTAAGTTTGTATTATGAGGAGGAAATAAGTTGTTGCCTTGTAAATTTGTCTCTTGAGAATTAGGATCTCTTTCTCCATTATTAGAATTTCCTTGATTGTTGTTAAGATCCATAACCCCATTCATGTTGTTCCCTTGGTTGTTATTAGGATCTATACCCCCATTCATGTTGTTCCCTTGGTTATTGGGATCGATATTTCCTAGGGTACCACTAAACATGTTGTTAATGTCCTTTGCCTTAGTGGGTTTTTCAGTCACTCGTGAAGTAATGAAAGTGTTCTTTGGAAATGGGAGCTCTTCTCCATTGTAGGTCCCGTCTGTTTGTAATGCTTTCCTTATAGAGAGATGACCTTGTAATAACAGGCATGAACAAACTTTAAGGGTATGTTGACTTTCTTCTCTTGATAAGCTATTTTTTTGAAATAAGGTAAAAGTTTTTGATCAGTTTTAAATGGTTTAA